>JAWWEE010000034.1:11060613-11073296 GCA_035221455.1 Xenops minutus | reverse complement strand
GCAGGGAGCAGCACCCCCTCAGCCCCATCCCAGCCACATCCCCATACCTGAGCAGGGAGCAGCACCCCCTCAGCACCCTCCCAGCCCCATCCCGGTACCTGAGCAGGGAGCAGCATCCCCTCAGCCACCTCCCGCCCGCCGCCATCTTGCGCCGGCGCGGCGCGCGGGGTGACGTCACGGTGACGTCACGGTCCGTGAGGGCGATGGCGGAGCGTGAGGGGGGAGCGAGGCCCGGACGGGCCGAAACCCTTCAACACCCTCCTTTAACTCCCGCACACCGTCGTTCCGTCAGTTATTCTTTTATTTTTTTCATTTTTCTACCTGTTTTGGGTTTTTATTTATCGTTGTTGGAGTCCTGGCATCGCTTTATCCCGGCCCCAGATACCCAGCCGTCGTTCCACCCGCGTATATCCCCTCTCGCGTATTTATACGTGTTAACAAACAAAATAATTAACGTTCGTTGGGTCTAAGTGATGCGCTGCTCTTAGTTAATTAGTAGTCTGCTCATGTTTTCGCTGTTTTGGTCCGCATTCTTTGGTCCTCTTGCTCTCTCCAGCTCCCAGGTTATAATGTTGTTAATCCCCTCTGTATCTTCTGGTTACTCCAACATGTCTTTGAAGGACCAGCAGTTTGAGATCCCAGATGGCCAGCCCTCGAGTCCCTCAGGGAAGAAGGGAGATTTAAACTGGGACAGCAGCCAAGGGGCTCCGAGGGATGTCCAGGGGTTGGATAAACAAACACTGTGTGAGGGGCACAGACACCCCCTGAGCTAAAAGGAGAGAAAGTGGCACTAATTAGCACGAGGAATGAGGGAATCGACCAGCAGAAGGTAAAATACTAATCAGGGAGAGAACTGTGTACTTTGTAACCAATGAACATTAATTCCTCTGTTTGCCAAAATGCTTAAATAGTGAAAAGTCCTGATGGTTGGGGTGTTGGTTTTCTGGAAACCTCCCCCTTGCACCCTGTGCAGAATAAGCAATGTCTCCTTTCTAAAGCAGATCCTGAGTTTGGAGAACTTCTAAAATTGGCAACACTGACGTACCACAGTCTGGTTTCCTCAGGTGCTGCTCCCCAGCCCTGGTTTAATCCATTTTGTCACTCAAGAGTACATGATGCCACTTTGATTTTGGCTAGTGCCACGCTAGTGATAACCCCCACCTTCTCCAGCAAAGCTCTCATGTGTAATTCCATACAAAACCTTTGCTCAATTAAGTCTCCTCATTTACAGCAGAAATTCCTATCTGTTCTCAGAGACTCAGCAGCTCAGCACAGGTTGCTTTATGAGGCAGTGCTGGATCACAGGCACATCCTTTATGTATCTCCATGCTTTAAGCATTTGTTGAAAAGCCTGGCACACCTGAGAACACCAGGTAACAACCCTGATGTGGCTGATGTGGAGTTGGTGCCCCTGTACCCCACAAAACTGTAGGGAGAAGGAAACCTTATCCTGGTTTGAAACATCTTTTCCCAGGACTTCTAAAAAAATGACAAGTAATTTCTGTATCTCTGCCTTCACACCCTTAATGAGGCAGAGTTGGACAAGGCAGGACTTGTTTATTGAGATGCTGATAATGTTGGAATCATGTTGCATCCCTCCTCTCCTTCTGTAGGCAGGATGGGAATCTCAGGAGAAAACTGCTGGGAACAGAGGCAAATATCCAGGGGGACACAAAGAATCTGCAAGAGCAACAAAGATCAGCAACGTGCATGCAAGTGGGTACCTTTTTGTTTAACCTTTATTGTTTTTACATAAGAAAATAAGACTGTGGTGGGGCAGCAAGGACACAAACCCCTGGCAGGATTGGCGCTGGGAGAAGGGCTGTCCATCCCGCGTGCTGCGGAGCCGGTTGCCTCTGCACAGCTGGTGGCTGCAGGAGCTGGAGCAGGAGCAGAGCCCTCATTTGAGCACCAAGAAGTAGGTGGTCCAGCCAGCGAGGAGCAGCGCCCCGAGCAGCACCGTGTAGCTGAACAGCACGAAGGCCAGCAGCTCCCTCAGCACCTTGAGGACGTGGATGGCGAAGGACTCCGGCATCGCGCTCTCCGGCAGGTAGGATCCCTGGGGCTGGTGCTCCCTCCTGCCCCTTGCCTGTAAGAACAGGGACAGTGGAGTGTTTCTGAGCAGGGAGACTGTACTTCAGAATGTAATTTCTACCCAGGGGCTCTGCTGTGGGGAGGAACCCTGTGTCAGGAGGGCTGGTGCCCACCTGGAATGTTGTTAGTGTGTCCGGTGGGACTCGCGTGCCTGTTCAGAGTCCTGTGGAGCTGTGCGGTGTTCAAAGACAGTTTGGGGTCTGATCAAAGTCTCCCAGGCAGGACTGGTAACAAAGCAAATGGAGATAGAGGCACAGGCCGTGTGGGTGAGGCTGGAGGCTCCTACAGAGTGCAGCTGGCTCCTGGAATCCTTCCCCTGTGGCAGTGGCTGGGTATCCAGGAAGCGTCAGGATCAGAGCGGCCGCTGATGGTGCATTACCAACAGCGTGTTCTGATCAAAGTGGTCAATTCCTCCAAGGAAGCCACCATTAATATTTAATTGGATAATTGCATCTAATGGAAACACTGGCACAAACTGAGCCTTCTGTTTAAGAATGACGAAAACTGAGGCTTGAATACAAGTTTGCACAGGCAAATATTTATACCTCACGTTAAAAATAACCTTCAGATGGGAGACATAGGGTAAGATGCTTTAGAATTCGTCTTCTAGCTTTATTTTAAAGTCATGCTTACCCTTGCTTCAGAAGTGATTGCTCACTTGTTAGTTTGAAATTAAATCTAAACTCTTTCACAAAAGTCGTTGGCTCCTTAGATTTAAAGCTGTGAAGACCCACCTAAAAAATTCTATCATCTCTCCAATTTGCATGTTCTTTTATATTTTTACCTCAGCTGTGCCTGATCAAAAATATTCATGCCCTTGGTCAAGCACATAAAGGAGTTTAAACCAGACTTAAGATAAAGCAAACCCAAAAGGATTATTTCTCTTCTAAGCAGCCTAAAGCCCGCCAAAGCAAACTGAATTCTCATCCTGCCACTTAGAATGTTTTCTTTCAAGAGCTTTTGTGATAGAGAGTTCACTTTTTGGTGTTGTTAAAGGATTCAGTCATTTCATTCTAAGCTCAGGCACATGTATAAAGTATAGAAATGATTTAATTTTTAAACCAGCTGTGGTTTCCCTGTTGTTCAAAGCACCGAGGTTTTCTATCCATGGGTTTTAAGAGCTTTCTGGTTATCTAGAAAGATACTGATAAAGAAATTACCTGCTTACCCAGGCTCTAGTTCCTCGAGGTCCCGTTTCTCCCTAGTTTTGCTGTGCAGCTGCCCCTTGGGTTGGTGTCTTGGAGAGGGTTTGTGCAGTGTGCTGCTGTGGCCGTGGTGCGCTCGGGAGCACGGGGTGGGTGTGTGTGTGTGTGCAGGACTGATGCACTAGGTGTGGCCAGGGCGCTTATGATACGACACAGCGCGTCGTGCCCGCGGCAGCCAAACAGCTCCCCTGCCCCAGGGGCTGCTGGCAACAGCACTTCTGGAGTTTGAGCACCAGGGCTTGGTGGGACCAGGTCAAAACATGCATTGGTTTAGGGATGGGGGCTTTTCCTCTAAAATTGTGCCATCTTAGACTTTTTACTCTGTTATCTGGAAGGCTGCTGTGCCTCTGGCTGTGCTCCCTGAGAGCCCTGTGCTCTGTGGGCCACTCTGGAGGAGGAGGGTGCTCACACACAGCTGGGGCTGGTCCCAAGGGTGGGACTGTGCAAACTGAGTCAGGCTCTTCTACCAAAAGATTGGGCTGAAGGCAGCCTGATGCCTGCACTGTCACCAGGTCACTGCTCTAGTGTCACCCTTGCCCTCCCAGGGAGACATCCCGCCCTTTCAGAGCACAAGCACTGCAGCTCCTTTTCAGGGAGGGCAGAAGGGAGCCAGAATATATTTATTTTCAGCAAAACTGCTTTTGATAATGCTGTATGAAAAGTGAAAGTCTTTTTGGGGTAGAGGTTGGGTGATGTTTTCTTTTTTTGTTTTTGCTTGTAATGCAGACAGCACAGAGAAGGAAGATTATGTACTGCAGATCAAATCTCTTACCTACAAAGATATTATGATGTAGAAAATGGCCCCTTAATTTAATTAGGCTCTCTTGTTATCAAATTATTACCCTCATGGTCAGCAGGGCCTTGGACAGAAGCAGAACATAATCAGCTGCTCAGGAAGCCTGTTAAGTAGTAATTGCTCCTCCAGGGAATTGATAAACGTCAGGATGGGGTTTATTTTTTTGTTGTTGCTCTTGAATAGTTCCAGGCAAAGACTTTCTGTAGATGGAGTGACCAGACAGCTCGGAGCTGGTGCAGGCTACAGTCTGCAAAAAGGCAGCAATGTTGGTGAGTTCACCGAGTGTCTGGGGTTTTGCCTCTAGTTTTACTAACAAACATGTTTTGCTGGTCCAGATGGAAAGTTGAGTCAGCTGGGGAACTGGGGCTTTGCATGGTTTCCTTTTCTCACTCACGGCGTAGCTTTTACACAGCATGACCTCAGTTCACAAACCAGCCTGATCAGGGCTACTTGTTTCCTTGGGATTGTTCAATTTAAGTAATTCCGTTATCCTGGGGCAGGGGGAGAAGAATGCGGCTACCACAGGTCAGGGTTCTGGTTTATTTTATTTATTTTTATATTCCAGAGAGAGAGCACAAACACTTCCAGGAAAAGATGAAATACATCTTTATTTTATAACTGGAATTAAGCAGACAGAGGGGCTCCATGAAGGGGCTCCTTTGGCAGAACTCAGAAAATAAAACAACAGGCCAAACCCCACCACAGTTACAACTGTGACAACTTGGAAAAATGAAGGGGTTTATTGGGACATATTATGCAGGATGGCTAAGAGCAGAAATGCTTGGGAAGAGGTGTGGAGTGTTTTCAGTTTGTTTAGTTATCTTTAACTTTTTAAGAGTGTTAAAAGCCTGTGAGTACAGTGACTGTGCCCACCAGCAGCACAGGCATCACCAACACTCCTGCTCTGCCTTCCCAGCCTCTGGGAGCTGCCTCTTGCACACAGTGGCTCAGCAACAGCAAGGGCCAGCCACCAAGCCCGTGGAAAATTCCATTTTGTAAGTTTGAGCTCTACAAAAACCTTGTGACAGCAAATACCACGGTTTATAACCTGAACAGGGGGGTGAAAAACGTGTCTGTTTGAAACCCGCTGTTTACTGGGTCCCTGTTGTTGCTATGTTTGGCCCAAGTGCAGAGGGGGAGTGTCTGTGTGTCTTCAACCTTCAGCTCATGACACAATGATGTAATTCATACTCTGGAGTAGCTTTCCACAGCCAGGTGGGTGTACCTGGGACAAACAAGTCCCCTCACAAGGATTTGGTCAAGGGGCAAGTGAAGTAAAAGGCTCAAGGATCAGAGTTACAGCTGCAGACAGATCTCTGACAAACACAGCCAGTGCATCCATGGAATGTACTGGGCACCAGAGACAGACAGTCTGGGAATACTGGTATGGAATCAGAAACAGAAAACATCCTGCCTCCATCTCCCCCTAAAACTAAACTGAAAGAAAAAAAACCAATTTGCCAAAGAGAAGGAGCAGGGTAACCACTCTCCCAGTGCTTGGTTGCCATGAGCAGAGATGTCTCTCCCTCTCCCCTTGTTTATTCCATTATTAGTGCCTTCCAGCACCACTTGTCTATTAGGAAGTTCCAAAAGCACCTGGAACACAAGGGGTGAGGGTCACTGCATCATGAGATGGTCTCAGGAGAGCTCCTTTCACTGCTGTGTTTCTCCAACATTCAAGCAGCAGTGCCAGGACCAGACGTGCCTGTGTCACACAAGGTCTCTCACTTCACTGTCTCTCCCCACAGCCCCTAGAAAGGGGCAGGCTCCAGTTTTTCCATCAGGGATTTGATCCAGGTTGTTCCATTGATGAGTTTTGTAGTGGCAATGACATACTCTGTGCCTCCATCTTCCATCTGGGACAGGAACCTCAGCGCAGCGATCTCTGCGTACGTCACCCCTCCCAGGAAGAACACCAGAGTCACTCTGTTCTCACCGTGCTGACCTGGGCAGTCACACAAAGGTGCAGGTTGGCTTTCATTGTTACATCTCCCGTGCAACAACTGTCAGTCAAACTCAAATGATCTAAAACTGAACTACACACAGCAGCTGAATTACAGGGAAAACTTACTGGGTGAAATAGCAGGCTGGGGCTCAGAAATCCAGACTCTGCTCCCAGCTCTGCAGTCTCTACAGGCTGTGCTTCTGCCTGAGCAGTTTTAATGCTGGGAGAGCAAATGCTGACATTCTTTGTGAAGTCATTTTACATCATAACATCACAGTGTAAGGTTAGGGTTTGGTTTTGTACTCTGATGGGAAGGTAAACAATTTGTCAAAGGATGGTTGGTTAGATCTAATACTTCTGTGGGACAGGGAGATGAGACAGAGGGCTGGACTCGCCCAGCCCTATGCCAGCCTAACAGAGATGCACTTCCTTTTAAAATATGACAAAACCAGACAAAACTTACGTTTTTTCTGAAGGCCAGTTGGTAACTGCTGCCTCTCCTCAAAGTGGGGCCCTGGCAGCATCTTGAGCACCTCCTCGATGCTCCTCCAGCCTGGGCGGGCCAGGAGCTGGGCCAGGCGCACACTCAGGGGGGCATAGCCACTGTACACGTAGGAGATGTCATTGGGGTTCTGCAGGAGAGAGCAGCAGGTCAGAGCCCATCACCCCACACAACAGCACCACAGCAATAAACAGAATTACATGAAAAAGGTGTGTTTCCTGCCACGCATCATTCTGTGGTTATATAACGTTCACCAGCGACCAGTGCCTGTTTACCTGCTCGTTAACATCATCCATCCACAGGCGCAGGGTTTTCCTGATCGTGGGGTAGTTATTCCTGCCACTTGTCTGAGGTTTCAGCAGCCCAGCTTTTTCCAGGTTGTTTAAGGTCAATATATGTTCATAGCCATAAGTCTGCAATATGACAAAATCATCTTCAATACCATATCACTAACCCAGAGTGTTTAAAAAACCAAAAAAAGACAAAGATATTAATTCTAAAAAGGTGTTTGTTTAAAAAAGCTTTTTGGTTAAGATCTCTCTAGAGTGTAC
This sequence comes from Xenops minutus, assembly GCA_035221455.1. Lineage (NCBI taxonomy): Eukaryota > Metazoa > Chordata > Aves > Passeriformes > Furnariidae > Xenops > Xenops minutus. The sequence goes on along the minus strand of JAWWEE010000034.1, from coordinate 11,066,203 downwards.
CACATTTAGAGTGTTTAAATCATAGCAGTAAAAAGGGCAGTGATACAAAGCTCTGTATCTATGTGTTGTAACACACAAGCACCCCCTGAGCCACTGCTGTGAGCCCAGACAGACTCCCAGTGCTCCCTCTGTGCACACTGGGACTCAACACTACCCAGCTGCAACGGGTCTGTCTAGAATGCAAGTGTTGTAAAGCTGAGGATTTCATACAGATTTTCTCAGGAATTTAGAGCCCAACCTGGAGAATCTCTCTCTTGTAATGGTCCAGAACCTTCTGCTTCAGTCCACTGTTGCACACGGATTGCAAGCAAACGAGACGCAAGATCTTGATTAATGGGTGTTTTTGAGCTATGCAGTCTTCAATGTAATTGTTAACCTATTAAATAAAATACATGAACTGTTATTTAAAGAACTGTTAAAGAGCCTGTAAGACCTGGAAAGAAAGATCTAGTTTGCCTGGTGTCTTCAAAACAACAAGAAAGACGGTGCAGCTGCTCTCCATGCAGCTCAGGACCATTTGCAAAACACTGACCATTGGCTCCACCTGGGCTCTCCCTAGACCATGGCAGTTCCACAGTCAGCAGCCAGACTGAAAAATTCGTATTAACCATCTTCAATGTTTCACCAATCCCTCAGGGCACACAGTGCCCCTGTACAGCTCAGACTCCCCTGCTGTACAGCTGCATCGAGGGAGGGACAGGTAATTCCATGAGGCACATCACTACACATCAACATCAGATGTTCCCTCTCTCAAAACAACCCAAATGGAAAAAAAGGTGTAGGAGTTGCTAATTGTCATTATCTACTTACCTTGTCTGTGTCTATTCCAGACATGAACTCTTGCTCCACTGTCAAATTATCAAAGAAATCTTCCGATGCTTCGGGAAAAGAATGAAAATCAATACAACAGCAACAGACAGCTTATTTTCTACTTCTAACCTTTCAGCAGAGATGCAGTGGATGGAGCAAAGCCAGTTCCTGCCAGGCTGAGAGGTGTGCATCAAGTCATCTGGCAGCTGGCTGTATGTCAGCGAGTCCCAGGGACTGCTGAGCACATACTCACTGGTGATGTCCTTGATGAGCTCGGCGATGGAGGTGTGGTTGGCCAGCGAGCTCCGGGCCGCCTGCATGTGGGGCAGCTGCGACACAAACTGCTTGATCTCCCCAACTGTCTTGGCGTGGTGCCTCTCCTGAGGAAAAGGACTGCTTAGCTTAGGCCTTGTTCACATCAGTAACACCAACCAGGTCATTTATCATGAAAAGCAATTTTACTGTACTCCCTGCACCTGCAGGAGTCACAGATACTCGACCTTTTAGATAAAAGACTTTAAATGCTTTCACTAAAGTCACAGCATTACCCATAACAGCACTTGCATCAGTGAAAGAGGCAGGACATAATAAAACAGGATCATCAGACTGTCTTTTTTCCATTATACCAGTGTTGCAAATCACTTTATCCATCTTTGTCTGACTCCAGCCATCACTACCTGCTCCTGTTTCCCTACCAGGGAAAACCCCCTTTTTACACAAAGAGGAATTACTTTGCTGGCTGACAGTAAACCTGGAGCTCTAGGCCAGTCCTATCAGACCTGGGGGGCATTTCCCCTCGGAGCAGCAGTGAAAGGTGCTGGGGGCTGGGCTGCCATTCCCTGAACCTGGCTGCAGCAAGGTCCCAGGCTCTGAGCCAGGATGTGCTAAGCCCACACAGAGTTCAGCTCTCAGAGCAGTCCAGAGGTCTGCACTGCATGTGGGCTACTTGCCTCTTGCTGCAACTTGGAATAAAAATAATAGCAATTTGACTCATATGTGAAGGATTTAAACGGGCAAGTGCAGGCAGGAGAGTGATAATGATGGAGCCTGCAATTTAAGAAGTCCTCTGCTGCTGATATGCTGCTGTTTCATTATCACCTATTACTACTGACAATTTCTTAAAATTCTCTTTTTTTTAACAGCCAGTATGAATAATCCAGCCTTAACACCTCCGGCACTGATCCTGCAGAAGCAAACATGTACTAGGGGATGAGGCTGAGCACTCAGTATTTCAGTTATGGTACAGCTACCTCCCCTTAGATGTGGCAGAGGTGAAGGGCTGAAAAAACACAAAGGAAATAAAATCAAAGAGAGTAATGAGCTCTCTTGAGAATCCCCATGAAGTCTGAAAGCCGAGATACCAGATCTCAGTTTCTTTATGAATCATCAACAGGATGTTTCCAAATAAAACCACATGCCCCACACAACTCTCCAGCTGTCTAAGGTGATACATGAGCATGAATTTATAGTTCATTCTCCTGCAAGGCAACTCAAGACTACCTGATTTTTCTCTGTGGCAGCAGCTCGAGCTACCAGTCACTGCTCTGCTGAGGGCTGGTGATGACAAGAACACCCAAAGGATGCACTGTTGGATCCAGGGCTCACCTCAAAGGCTGCTGAGATGATCTTGGCCTTCTTGCTGAGCACTGACCCCACAGCATTGAAGTTCTTGTCCCGGATTTCGGCGTACAGCTCCTCTGCAGAGTTCAGCTGCAGCTTCTTGGGTTCTGTGGGGAGATCCTTCCCACCCTCGCCCTGCTTCTTTGGGGCAAACTTCTCCGGGGGCAGCTTCACATAAGCTACCAAATGCAGAGAAATAGACCTTATAAGGACTGGAACTTCACCACCACAGGTTATGATTAACAGGCTGTGGGAAGGCGTCCCCCTGAGCTGGAAACAGCTCTGAGCAGCAGAGCAAATATAAACAAACACCCAGACCCCTCAGTGCTTGGGTGTTAATTGAGTCTCACTGTACTCACCCAGGGATCTACACAAACATACAAGATCAGAACCCGAGTGCCAACTGCTTTTGGAGAGGCTTGGAGGCAGCCCTGCAGCCAGGCCAGTCCTGCAGGAGGGATCACAGCCCATAAATGCCTCTCTGGAGTTTCCTCACTACCTCCTGAAGAGCAGGAGCAGCTCTGAATGGCCTTTCACAAACTGTCCCTGCCCCCTCAGATTGACACATGATCCAGCCAGACTGGAGGGTGAGGGACTCCTTTCTACTTGCACACCACGTGTTCTGTCACTGTGTCTGCACCCAGCCAGCATCCAAATCATGCCCATTCAATAACCACACCCTGCTCAGCTCTCCTTCCCAGGCAAAGAGATCCAGGGTGGGCCTTGATGGGCTCCATCCTAGGACTGCACCAACCCTGCACTCAGTCGAGCTGAGCTGCTGCCACATCACAGCCATTTTGTGAAGCAGAACCCCCCTGACAGACTGCGCCCTCCCCAGGACACGAGCAAGCCCCCTGTGCCCACAGCACTCACTGTTCTGGATGCCATAGATCTCATCTATCAGCCCCTCATATGTCAGCTGCGTGGCCAGCGGGGTCAGCAGGTCGACATTGCGGTCCAGCAGCAGGAGGGTGTCAAAGACAGGGAATATGGAGTTCTGGCTCCCAGGGAACTCGCGCTTCATCCTGATCATCATGTTGGCCACGTGCTGAAAGGAAATCATGCAGATGGGTTTGAGCTCTGGGCCCTGCGAGTGTGGGCACAGCCTGGGGTAAAGGAAGGGAAGGGCAGCAGGTACAGACTGGCTGATGGATGGGGCAGGATGAGACTGAGAGAACAAAATCCTTCTCTCCACAGCTTGGCAAGACAGCAACTGGCCACAGCATGGCCTTCAACTCAAGCTGCTCCCTCACCACAAAAGGTACCAATTCAATCACAGGTTGATCAGAGAGAAGGAAAAAGGATGAGTGTCGTGGTTGGATTAAAAAACCCCAGAGGTGCCTTTAACCAAACACCCTTTAAGGCAGTTCCAAAGAACAAGATGCATTTGTTCAGCCTCACCCGAGCACAGTCGCCCTTCCCAAAAATCTGCGGGATGGTTCCGTAGAGAGCCTGCAGTGTCATCAGCCCCTTTGCTGCGTGGTACAGACTGGTCTGGTCACTCTCCAGGTAACACTCCTAAGGAACAGAAGGATTCTGATGGGAGGTGTTGGCCCAACACAGCTGCTTCTCAGCAGAGTGAGGTCTGTGTGAACAGCTCAGAGGAGACATAGGCTGGGGAACAAACTGTGGCTGTTGGCAAATATGGACCTCATCATTTGTGCTGTAATATTTCTAAACTCCACACGCAAACCCAGTTTGATGGTGCAAGAGAGACAAAAAGTGACTGCAAGGAGCCTCCCCTGCTAATTAGGCCAATTTGAGTGCCCAACACCTCATGGCAGCTGCAAGCCCTGACACATCCTCTGGGCTACACTTCTTACGGGGCAAAGAAACTCCCAGCCCATCCTGTCCCCAGACACAGCACTCTGGGAGCACAGGACACAGTGCAGGATGAACCATCACACACACCTCCCTGGCTGCACAGCGACACAAACCAAGTGCTTCAATGGTTCATGATAACAACACCGGCTGGAGCTGGAGGAACTGGGTGCAGCTTGGTGTAGTGACTGTTCCTTCAGCGCTTGGCATGAAAACACCCAGGGAAGGGCAGGCTCAGTTCAGGCCTCAGGACCAAGACACATTTGCTGTGCAGGTCACCAGGAGCTGCTGTAGCGACACCAACAGCCGACACAAAGCCACAGTGGGTCTTCCCTCGCAGAGGAGCCGAGCGCTCACCTTGAAGGCACTCTCGGACTCCATGGAGAGCAGGTCCCCGTCGAAGGGGATGAGGTCCAGGCTGTACTGCTCGCGGTGGATGAAGGAGCCCAGCACGCCCTGCTCCTTGAGCCACTGCTCGCACAGCAGGCTGCGGCGCGGCACGAACAGGATGTGGAAATCCCTCTGCGGGGCACGGCCTCTGTCCTCCCTGCAAGAGCCCCAGCAGGAGCACGGCCCTGGGTCAGTCCTGCCAGCCAACCCCCAGCTCTGCCTTCGGCATCCAGGACACGCAGCCCGGCCGTGCTGCAGTTCCCAAAGGGAGCCTCAATCCCAGCATAACTCAGTCCAGATAATTACAAGGGGGAGCAGTGGACGCTCTGCCTGGCAGCCAAAGTGAAGCCCCCTCTCCTGCACCCAACCAGAGCCCCCTAAGTGGCTGCACTGCAGTTTGGTGTCTGCAGGTGGTTCCTCATTCCTGCCCAGGTGTAACAAACCACACCTGTCTCCTCGTCCGGCGGCCCCAGAGCACCCGCCCTGCCCTGCCCTGCCCTGCCCGCGGTACCTGAGCACGTTGTCCGTGATGATGTCCATCAGCTCCAGCTTGGGCCTCACGAAGAAGATGATGTTCTTGACGTCGGCCGGGGGCAGCCGGCCCGGCTTGAGCGTGAACATCTTCTCCACCTCATGCTCCTGTGCGGCGGCAGCGCGGGGGTCACCGAGTGCGGCAGGGCCGGGGCAGGGCTGGGAGCGCCCCCGGCCCGCCCGGAGCTTACCTTGAGCAGCGAGTACTGCGCGATCAGCCCGAACGGCCCCGTCAGGTACTCGTCCCACACGATGGCCTGTTGGGGGGCGGGGGGTCAGCCCGGCCCAGTGACCCCCTCCTGACCCCAGTGACCCCCTTACCGGCCCAGTGACCCCCTCCTGACCCCAGCGACCCCCTTACCGGCCCAGTGACCCCCTCCTGACCCCAGTGACCCCCTTACCGGCCCAGTGACCCCCT
>JAWWEE010000034.1:10987361-11060513 GCA_035221455.1 Xenops minutus | reverse complement strand
TCTCAGTGACCCCCCTCCGATCCCAGTGACCCCCCCCTCCCGGCCCCGCGACCCCCGTCCTGGTCCCAGTGACCCCCTTACCAGCCCAGTGGCCCTCTCCTGATCCCAGTGACCCCCCTCCCAGGCCCAGTGACCCCCTTACCAGTCCCAGTGACCCCCTCCCGGTCCCAGTGCCCCCCTCCGGTGCCCACCTTGGTCCCCGCGCACTTGTCGAGGAACTCTCGCAGCTCTCTCCGTCCCGCCTCCCGCAGCGCCGTCAGGTTCACCCTGCCCGAGCTCAGGTGCGCCGCCATGGCCGCCCTGCACGTGACCCGGCACACGTGACCACTGACACACGTGACCGCTGACGCACGTGACCACCTGCACACGTGACCGTCTCACACGTGACCGGGCCCCGCCCAGCGGCGTGAGCGGCCGGCCCGGGGTGGGCTGTGGGTGTTTGTGTGATTGTGTGTGATTGTGTGTTTGTGTGATTGTGTGTTTGTGTGATTGTGTGTGATTGTGTTTGTGTGATTGTGTGTTTGTGTGATTGTGTGTGATTGTGTGTTTGTGTGATTGTGTGGGCTGCGTCCCGTTCTGGGCCCCGCGCTGCAGGAAGGACACGGAGGGGCTGGGAAGGGGCTGGAGCAGCAGGAGCGGCTGGGGGAGCTGGGCGGGCTCAGCCCGGAGAAAAGGAGGCTCAGGGGGGACCTTCTGGCTCTCTGAACCCCCTGATGGATCCAGGGGAGGGTCGGGCTCTGCTCCAGGGAACGGGGAGAGGGAACAGCCTCAGGCTGGGACAGGGGAGGGGCAGTTGGAAATCAGGAGGAATTTCTCCCTGGAAAGGGTGGTCGGGCCCTGGAAGGGGCTGCCCAGGGGGGTCTGGAGTGCCCAGCCCTGCAGGTGTCCAAGGAAGGACGTGGCCCTTGGTGCCATGTCTGGGTGACAGGGATTGGGGTCACAGGTTGGTCTCAGGGGGCTTTCCCAACCTGAGGGATGGTGGGAATTACAGGGCAGCCCCCGAGCACATCTGACCCCACACAGAACCCTGCACTCTGAAGGAACAGGTAGGAAAGGAAATACACCTTTCTTTTTTTTCCAAAATATAACTTTAATATATATATGCATATATACACACACACACCACACACTCACTATATAGAAGCTGAAAGAATGCAAAACAGGGATGTCCCACAAAGTGTTCCAGGTGTGCACAGCTTACAGGTTTCCAAACCCCCCAGCAGCTCCGTCCCTTCCTTACCTGTTTCCACGTTTCACACCAACCCACAGCCCAGAGCTCACAGCACCGAGCACTCAAAGGAGGAAATGAAAATAAGGATGAAATATTTCTCAACTCAGTCCAGTGTCAAAAAAAAAAAAAGCTTAAAAATCTAAATGTACAAATTCAGCCTTAAAATGGTTTAGTGCAAATATGAAAATTAACAGCATATTTTTAAGGTATTTAAATAAGCTTTAATATAACTCTAGTGCTTCATTCCTATACATGTTTTCCCATCAAGAGATGCGACAGCATGGGGGCATTTCCTGTTAAGGGCGGGACAAACCCAGAACCTGGGAAAAAACAGCATAAAGTCACCTGTTAAATCTTTTATTTACCTTCCACTGGAGTTTGTTAAAAAGGGGCAGGGCTCGTTTATTAGCGGAGGACCAAACCATGTATCGATCCCCTGGCTGCGGCGCGGCCGGGCAGGGCGGGAGGGGCTGTCCCTCCTGCTGACATTCAGCACAGCCGCTGCTGGTGCTCAGAGGTCCGTGCGGGGCCGGGGCCGGGCCCGCCCCATCAGAAGGTCTCGTCGTCGTTGCACTCGGCCGTCCAGTGGCCGAACACCTCGCAGGTGTCGCAGTAGGGCCGCTCCTCCCGCCGGCTGCCGTGGTGCGCAGAGTGCGGCGGCTCCTCCAGCGCCTGAGCCTGCGTGGGACAGTCCTCCGTGTCGTGCAGGTCGAAGCAGCCGCAGATGTCGCAGAACAGGCGCGGTTTCTTCTTGGACAGGCTCTCCTCCTCACTGCGGGGGCAGCACAGCTCAGGTCAGGGACGCGTCCCGGCCCTGCCCTGCGCTGGGAGCTCTGGGCACTGCGGGACTGAGGAATCCTCCCAGAGCTCAGCACAGCAGCAGGGACAGCCCCTTCTGAAGAGCTCGGCTCCTGCACCACCCTGCACAGCCCCAGTCCCCTGCACTCTGAGAGTTACTAAACCTGCCGCTCTCTTTGTGCGAGTATTTACACAAATACATTGAGAAGAAACACAAGTTAACTGGTTTCACTTTTCCCCCGGAGAGATCTGAAGTTACAACGTATCAAATAGCTTTTAGGTCTGTTTCTCTGGACTGTTTAGTTCTATTTCTCTCCCCACCTCAGTGCAGCTACAGCCCTTTGAGAGCAGACTCTTCTCTGCCCTTGCAAAGGGCACAGCCACCAAATCTGACAATAAATGTGTCACAGTAAGTCAGTGTTTGTGATCAGTAACTACAGAGAGTGACCCGCACCACCAGGAACAGCCCAGTAAAAAGGCTGGATTCTGAACTCCAGAGGAAGCTCCTTGTGTCTCTGCTGAGGGCTGAGATGAGGCTGGTGCATCCTGCAGCTCCCCACCCGCTGCTCCCAACAGCTCCCAGGACACGAGCCCACATTTCCTTTGGGATTTATACCTGTCATAGTTATTGATCTCCTCGTCGTTGCCATTGAGGGCGGCTTCACACATTCTTTGTATCTTCAGGTTCAGCTCCTCGTTCCTCCTCTGCAGATCCACTATCACTGAATTCAGGAAGTCAATCTGGGAGAGCCAAGGACAAGGACAGTCAGAGGGGCCAGGGTGGCACCTCCCACAGCCCCCGACTGTAACCCAGGCTAATCAACAGCAAAGGGAATAAAGGAAGCCAAGAAACAGAACCAACCTCGCCCTGGTGGAAGGAAGGGTTGCCATCAGCAGGTGCATTCAGGGAGGCAGAAAAGCAGAAAAAGATGGGTGGTTAGTGAATGCTCATGACACTCCCTATCACTGCACAGCTAGCAAGGGCATTTAATCACTGTCACTGACATTAGTGATCTAAGGAGGCCTTTATAAGGAGCAGAAGGTGATTCTATTCTAACCATCTTTCCTAGGCTTTCGTTGGCACAGGCCCCTGTGGTACTGCAGCACTTCACAGGGTCCCTGGAATTACCAGACTCTGAATGACATTTCTCCTGGTCCCAGGCAGGTGCCAGCTGAGCACTTGCCCCCTCCACGGCTGCCAACCCTGTGCTGACTCGAGTTCTGCACTTACAAAGAGGCCAAGGCCAACATTTTCAGTTTCAGCAGCTCAGAAGGAGCCTGGGAGCTCAGGGAGGCCCTTTATACAATTTGGCAAGCAGCAGATTCAGGTGGGCCACACCTTTCCCTCATTCACATCCAAGAAACTCTTGGACAGAAGGCCAAGGAGCAGTGAGTGTGCTCTGCTGGGCTGTACCTCACTGACAGCTCACACTGCCACCCTTGTTCCCTTACTTCTCACATTCTCGTAATCTGAACTGTCTCCACTACCACTCTCCACTTGATTCTTTGTATTTACTGTCAGTAACATTTCCCTTCAGAAGCTGAATGCTACCAATAAATCTGCCAGATAAAATCTGACTGACAAAACCTGATAGGAACTGTCTTTGGAAAAGCATTTCCCTGCCCTACAGACACACTACTGGTTTAGCATCTCATGCCCACATCCAATACCTGCTTCTCTCTTGCAATTTCCTCCTGAAGCAGATTGACAGCATCACCTTTAAAGAGAAAACCAAACAAGGTACAATGTGACACATGGATGGCTCAGTCAAAGTGGAACAATGCCACGGTCTGGTCTCAGCCTTCCAGTGGAAGGCACAGACAGTGGAGCAGGTTCTGCTGTACCTGAGGAGCTCGTGACAGTTAAAGGCTGCTCGTTGTTTTCCTTGAGTTTTTGCTCCAAGTTCTTCACCTTTTCCTCAAGTTTCAGTTTATCAGACTCCAGGGACTTCACCACTGACTGCAGGGTTTTTGCAGAGGCGTTTTCTCCGCGGAGCACCGTGATCTGTGGGAGGTATTTGAGAGGGTTGGGGCCTCCCAGCACAGTCAGGGCACTGAGGCCACATCCCTCACAGCCAGGGCTAAACAGCCCCCAAAAACGTGCCAGGAGTCACCTGACTTGACACGGGTATCCACAGATTTAATGCCAGGGTTTCACTGTGCCACGTTAAAGAACAATCAGCCAGCACACACAGCCTCTGCCTGTAACTCAAGCGAAATGAGGGATTGTCCACTGCTCCTCATTTACCTCATGTCTGAGTTTTTCCAGTTCCTCATCTTTTTGTGTGATCAAGGCACTAGTAACATTGATGGATTTCTGTAAAGATGCTCTCTCGTCATCAATTTCTTTTTTCAAAGTTGATTCTCTAAAAGAAAACCAAATACAACCAGAAATCATCTAATGAATGGGTAACTGTAGTGGCCTAAAGTAGTTTCATTTAATTTCAAGTACTAAATTACTGTAAGAAGTGGTTCTTAAAACACAAATTACAACTGTGTACTTGACTAAGGTTTTACGTATGTATAAACATTTCAGATGTTACAACTGTGGAAACAAAGCAAAAACTTTACCTAGGTAGTACATGCCAGAATCTGCATAGCACCGTATCCATTTGAATTTAAAGGAGCAAGTTAATAGACTGGGGAGATACAGGATAAACAAACATGTTGCACAACGTTCCACAAAACCTGACTTGAGAGTTCTGTTACTTCTTGAAAATTGTTAACCAGCAGCAAAACAGGCATGCAAAGCTCATTGTACAGGTTGTCATGCAAAGCATGGATGAGGCTGGAAATATCAGCTGGTCCTCACTAATTTCAGTGACAGCAGCATTTCCTGCACATGGGGCATTCCGGGGCCTTTATCAACTACGGTTTCAGCCCCAAACCATGTGGGATTTGCTCTCCTTCATGGGAGAAGGGTTAAATAGAAATCCTCCAAAGCAGGCACAGTCCCCTTCTGTGCAGGCATGTCCAGTTTTCCCAATGTTTTCCATGGATCCAATAGAGATCTGAGTTCTGCCCACAATTCCTGCCCTAAGGCACCACAGCTGTGCCATGCTCACACCGCTGCAAGCTGACACTACACATGGATGAGTAAGTGTCCTCTGACGTGAGCAGTAATGCTACAAAACCCCTTAGAAGCTCAACAGTTTTGGTTAAAAGAACCTCAGAAAGTTCCTTCCAACACTACATTTACTTTTCCCTGGGAGAAACTCGCCTTTCAGCTGAGGCAGCAGTGCCCCAGGCTGGCCCTCTGAGCTCCTGCAGCTGCAGGGATTCCCAACCACACTACACCCTCTGGACTGCCCAGGGATCAGGATCCGTGTGGGAGGATGCTCAGGGAACAGACACCAAGTTCACAGCCAAGGTTTCATCTCTACAACATCTACACTTAGTGAGAGCCACGATACCCAGACCATGAAACACAACAAACCCCCCGGCTCGAGGGCAAGGGGAACTCAGCAATGCGAGCACAATCAATGCAATCCTTTCATTGGTTAGATTGTACTCGGGAATGGAAGCAGCAAGTGGAGAATCTGGGGTTTAGAGAAGCTGAGGCAGCTACCAAACAAGAACCAGAAGGCTGATTTGGTTCTGGTTGATTCGGGTTTGGTGTCAAGAGAAGTGGAAACACAACTTGCAGACTGTGATCTCACCTTCAAATCCAAGGTCCAATCCCATTAGTGAAACCCAGCAGGGCCCTGGTGTAACAGACCCCTCTGCCAGCCCAGAGTCAGCAAAGCACTGAGGCCCCACAGCCACGTCCACGTCCTGCAGCAGAATGCCAAACATGCTCCAGCCTAACCCCTGGTTTCAGTGCTTTGCTGAGCTGCATCAAAGGCACGTGCCAGCAGTGCAAGGGGTGCTGCTGGCAGAGCAGGGCTGCAAATCCCGGATTTAGTGGGAAGTGAAGTGTGAGTACACCTGGAAGCACAGCTGGAAGTTGCTGCTCACAAGCTCTGCTGTGCCCAAGCCTTCTCCTGCACTCCCCTGTGCTGGGGGAGGGCAGGGCAGAGCTCAGGCACCTGGCTCATGCCCCAGAGCTTGTGCTTGAGCCAGTGTTTCCACCTGGCCAGATCTTCACTGGGAGATCAGGACCAAACAGATGCTTTTGGCACAAACAGTTAAATTCACCATTTGTCGGGCTCTGCTTCAGCCACCACAGCACTGAGGTGGGGGGAAAAGGCAAACACTTTGGAAGGGTAGAAATAAGATGTTTACAAACTCAGTACAGGAGTCTCCAATACTAAAACACCAGGGGAGAGAAAGAAGAGGAGAGAAAACAGGAGGGGCAGAAGGTCCCTGTGCTGGAGCTCTGGTGTTCCCTTCCCAGGACAGGGCTCCTCTGCTCCAGGGGGGACCCAAAAATGCTGCAGCTGGAGGGGCTGGCACTGCCCTCTGCTCCAGAGGAGGGGGCACAGCCCACTGCCAGCCCCAGCTCTGGGAGGCAGAGACACAGAGTGCAAGTGCAATAACTGAGCTTGCATGGAAAGCCCTGTGGAAACTTTATTAGAAAAAAAAATTGATTTTGGTGAACTTAAACTCTTTTCCTGCCAATTCAAGTCCAAAACATTCACTTGCCAGCAGAGAGGTAACAAAAACCAATAAAAATGACTTTTTCATTACAGGTGCCATTTTAAAACTGCACTCTTTTGAGGAGGTTAAACCAGCAGTGTGTGGAGTCATGGGGGAGAGGGGTTGGTTTTGTTTAAACATTAAAAAAATCACCCAGATTCTTCCCTTACTACAAAAATAAGAAATTCTAAGAATGAAGCAAATACCTTAAAGTGCTACTGGGTAAGCTTTAAAAATGCAAGATAACAAGAACCACATGTTAGAAACATGGAGTAGAAATGCAAAATACTGTAAGGAAGAATGAAATTTGCACCAAGGGGCTTCTTTGTTTTGGTAAAAAATATATAGATTTTTTTCCCCATAATACATATATATATATATATATAGCTGAGTGTTTTACAAAACAAAAGCAAGACACCAAGGGACAAAGGCAGCCAAAATATGTACAACAACTTTACTTAAAAAAAAAAATCAAATTATTTATTGTAACGTGGATAGACTTTCTTGAGTCTTACCATTAAAGACACACAGATATAGCAAGGGAAGCAAGGGCAGGAAAGGGAAGAGAGAGGAATGAGATGAGTATCGATAAATAGCGAAGCTCAAAGACAGTCAGACATCAACCCACAGTGAGCCCAAGAGCTGAGGGACACCGAGCCCCTCAGAGCCACAGACACCACACTGCTGCCACTCCCACCTGGCTGCTGCACACAGGGCATGCCAAACAGGGGCACACAGTTCCTGGGGGGAGGGAGGGAGGGGGACACAACCACCACTAGAGATTTGGCTGAACTGAAACACAAAGATGGCTCTGGGTCACCTCAGTGTCCTTGGACAGGAGGAGGAAATCATCACTCCTCGTTATCAACTTCAGTGGAATTGGGGAATGTAAAGACTTTTCTAATTATTTGTGTTTAATTAGCTCTTTATTCAGCCCTTTTTTTGTGAGCAACCAATGCCATGTGCTGGCCTGTTCTGACCCCCGGTGCCTGCACTTGGAGGCTGTTCCTGTTCCTCCTTCTACCCTTTATTGCAGTTTATTCGACACTGCTGAGCAATGGCACAAACTTGGGCACCTCTGTGTAACCCACTGAGGGTAAAATTCACTTCAATGATTTCTGAATTGTCTGGATTATTTCAGGCAACTGAGTAAAAACAGAAGGAAGATCAGAGCCACACACCTTCCTTTTTAGAACTTACTGAAGAGTTTGTCTTTTAAAATGTACTCTGTGAAACAGAAGTGCTGAATGACTCTTGGTCCCCACTGTGCCCTCCCTTGCAGGAGTTACACCATTTAAACACTTTTTAAACATGTCCAGGAACAGGCTGGTGATGCAGCTCAGCAGGCTGGCTAAGGCTGGAGGTTCAGCTCCTCACTGGCCTCTCTGTGGTACAGCTGCTCCAACTCTGACACTCCCTGGGGAGGCAGCAGCTTGGGAAGTGTGCCTTCTGAGCCTGGGGAGATCCAGCAGGGCAGGACCCCCCTCCCAGGGAACAGTTAGGGGACAAAGAAGGCATCAGTGATAGCACTGAGGAGCCAGGGATGTGCAGAAATACCCAGGGGCCACTCACTGTTCTTTGTGGTGCCCACTGTAAAGCCAGGAAATCTGACAGGGCTGGTTTGTTTTTCCTGGAACACTCGAGGTGTCGTGGGGAGCCCTGTTGTTGTTAAGGATTTGTGGAACTGCCTTTGAAAAGCCCTCATTTTGCCCAGGGCACTTGGCCACTGCAGGGACAGTTTTATAACTTGGGACCATTGCCTGAAGAGCAGCTTACAAAGGGCTGCCCCAGCCCCCCAGGACACATCTCCTGAGATCTGAAAGCAGTGCTGAATGAACTGCAATAACCCCCTGCCACAAGGACCCTGAGAGCCCCCCGGGGCAGGCAGGCAGTGCTGAGAACTGCTGCTGCTCTTTGCTCTTCCCCTTGGGATCAGCACCACTGCACTGTGCCATCATCCCTTTGGAACACGACACGTGAGATCTGGAAAGGAGGTTTTACCAGAGCAAGAGACACTCCAACACTGCAGGGCTGACTAAACCAAGCACTGAGCAGCTCACCCAGGTCACAACTACCACAGGCTGGGAGGGAGGTGTGCAGCTAAAGGGAACACGGACAATTCCAGCTCTACCCCAACGTGTGTGACACCCTCAGCACTGCAGCCAGGACACCACAGAACACAACAGCTCTTGGCAGTGGTTTTGTGTCACATTTTCTGTAGGACTGTGGGTTAAACACGCAGCAGGAACAACAACTTACCTCTTTTTCATCTCTAATAACTGGTTATTGAGTACAGATCTCTCCTCTTCCAGCTAAAACACAAGCACAAACAGACTGCAGTTAATGCACTAGGGGTTGTTTCCTTAGTACAATATATCAGAGCAGCATTATCATCATCAAACAAACGTGGGAGAGGCTACAGAGCCCAAAAATCCTTAAAGAAACAGATTTTCTACTGGCACAGACACGCACCCAAACACAAACTGTTCAGTGACCAAGAGTATCAGCTGGTGAGGGGCCAGTAGTGCTAAATAAAGATGATTTCATGAAGCATTTCCATGTGCTGTGCACACAGCAGGGTGTGGGACCAGTGGGACAGGGTATGTCCAGGCTCCCCCCACACAAAGCAGAGCCCCTTGGGTGCCTGGCCATGATGTTGAGCCCAGTGCTGGGCTGTCCTGAGCTGGATCACTGTACCCCTGACCCGTGTCTGTCACTGCACCCTTATTCAGACATGAATTATTGATCTCCAGAGCTGTTGGTGTTTGTTACCCAGACCTGTCACTCAGCAAGGCCACCCCAAAGCCCTGAGAACCTCCAGCTGGAAATGTTGTTGCTGCAGGTTCTTGGGTCCAAACTGCCCATCGTGGGGGTGTAGGAAATGCAAACCAAACCAACCAACCACACTGTAAAGCCCCACCACAGAAACACAGGGGAAACTGAAGAAATTAAGTACTTTTCAGGCTAAATCATTATTTCCCCCCATCTCCTCCTTCCTCCTTACTCAGTGGCCAAAGTCAGCAGTTACTGCCCCGAGAACTGTCTGCAGCAGAACTCCCTGAGCCTTGACTTGAGCACCATCTCTGAGGATTTCTCAGTCTCTAGGGGATTTCACAAGCTCTCAGGGCTCATCCACAAGGTCAGCAAGACATACATTTCTAATGGAAACCCCAGAGCCCTGACAACAGCTCCTGCTCTCCTACTGAGAGAATTCTTTCAGCATTTGCAGATACTCAGATCACAGAGAGGCACAGAAGGCGTTAAACAAGTTCCCATGAGCAGGCAGGTTGTGTGCCAGCCCCCAGCTCTCAGCTAAATGCAGCTCTCACAGAGAAACCATCTCCTCCACATTTTCTGACAACTCACCTCTCCTTTCCTGTGCTGCAGTGCTGCTAAACCTCCCAGGTTCGAGACTAACTGGGAGCATTTTGCTGGGACTAACCAGACAACTTTATTGATGTGAAAAATAGATACCAGGAGGGTGTAGAGAGACCTAATATAAATAATTCTTGAAGCAGATCAAGATGTGTCTCTGAAGGCAAGTGAGCCCTGTCAGTGCAGAGCAGCCACAGCACTCTGGGGGCATGGCCAAGTCTTTCCTGCAGGCAAACCCAGTCATACCCAGTTCCACCAGCAGCACCAAAGCACCCCCTGACACCAAGAGTTCCTGTCTGCCCTTCTGACACCTGGTTTACAGGCCCCTCTCCTCTCCCACTGCTGTGAGGGCTGGGAAACATCTCCTGTGGAACACACTCACAGGACTGTGAGTACAAACCCTGCATCTCTCCTTCCTCCAGCTCCCAGCTTGGCCGTGGAGAGATGAGTGATTTTTGTACAGAATATGAGAAAAAGAGATTTAAAAAAAGTAAAGGACAGGATGTCTGGGGAGTTGTGCAGCTCTAAAGCCCCTGGCTGAGCTGAGGCTCGAGCCTGGAGCAGCTCCATGGGAGAAGGGGAGAAGGGCTCCCCTGCTGCCTCCAGCCTTTCCCAGGACCTGCTGCCTCACTCTTGCCCCAGGAGCAGACCCCACACACTGTTCATAGAGGAGGGACCAGCTGAGCTGGGGGCATTTCTACACTTGAAGTGCCTGGGCAGGTCTGAGGCTCCCAAAATGCCACAACAATTCATTTGAAGCCAGAGAAGTTCCCTGAGCTCAGTATCTGCCTGAATGTGACTCTTTACCTAATTCCAATCAGCCAATTATTTACAGATCAAAACAGAAAAGCTCCCTCAGCATCTCTGGTGGGAGCCACTTTCCCCTTCAGCTGCCCAGATAAATCATTCCTGCCCCAGGATCCATTCATTTGGCACAGGGTGCCACATGCAGCCACACATTCCCTAACCCAGTTGACAACACACTTGCCAGAATTTATGTGGTTCCCATAGCGACGGCTCAAAATTCCCAAACCCATCTTTGCCCCTTTCTGGTGCATTTTAACAGGTACCTGCCCAGACCCTCCACAGCCTGAGCTCTGCTCTTCCCTCCTCACTGCCCACATTTCTGGGACCATCTCCATCCAGCTCCTGGGCAAACCCTTCACTGCCACATGGGCCCTGCTCCTCCAAAATCCCAGGGAGGATTTTCCATGGGAATATTTTTCCTGCTTCCCACAGCCAGCCTGAACCCAGGGAGCCCAAAGCCTGTGGCCACTGTGGCTGAGCACAGTGTGGCAGGAGGTGTTGGGATACCTGGGATAGCCAAGGCCTCTCCCAGGTTCTCCTGACCTGAACACACCACAGCCCAAACACCACACTTGGGAAATGCAACAGGCAGCATTCCCATATTCCCAAGATTCAGATTACAGCTTCCTCACAGATGAAGAAGGCAAAGAAACTGTGTCTCCAAGCTCCAGCACATCTTCCAGATCTTGGAACCACCTACTCATGGGCAGAACAGGCTGTGGGGCAACTGCACTGCCACTACTGCTGTTTGGAAGGGGATAGATTCATCCCTGTGCTTCCCAGAGAACAGCTGTCCTTCCTGGCAGATCCACAGCCAGCAGGATGCACCCAGCAGGATTCCTGGGGGTCAGCTGGAACACAGGGGGGTTCCAGACCCACCTGCCAGTCCCTTCCCTCGGGGCTCTCAGTGTCAAAACACAGAGGGATTTGCCCAGTGCTACCGAATCCTTTCCAGGTTACAACTGTCCCTGAAAACACCAGGTTGCCCCAAAGACTCTGCAATAATTTAGGAAACCTGTGGGAGGGGGGAGCAGCTCCCACGGGCTGTTTAGGAGGTTCTCCTACCACGCCACTACTCAGATGCAGAGTGAGTCAGTGCTGAGCCCACACGTCTGGGACTCTGCTCACCCTCCCCAAAGGCTCCTGAGGATCAGGGAGCCTGGGCATTACTCCTGTCAGCAGCTCAAAGGATTTAGGAACCAGCCACATCTGTACTCTCTGATCCTCGGCACTCCCAAACAGGACTCTTGAGGAAAAATCAGCCTCTTGGCTTTAAAAGTATTAAGCCTGTTGCAGGATTCCCCTCCTCTGCATAGCTGCTGTCTCAGAAAAGCAACCTAGAAACTCACATCTTCTGTGTTCTTCCTTTTGGACAAGATCTTCCACGGATTCCTTCCTGCTGTGCCTGTCCCCAGAACTGCTCCACAAGGACCAAACCCACCACCTCAGTGCCTGCAAATCTGTTGGCAAGTACCACTGATCCAAGATGGGTAACCAAGCCCATACTTTAAGAATGCAACAACATGTTCAAAACATAATAGTTTAAAAAATATTTAAAAATCGATTTCAGAGAGATTTCTGGAGGCACTTTTTTCCCCCATAAAGTGCCTCCAGAAAGGGATTTGCAGGGACTCCAGTCCCCAGCACTGCCCGGAGCAGCACAGTCCACACAGTGTGAAGTTTGAGCAGCACAGGCACAGCACTTTGCAGAGACAGAGCCCACCCAAGCAGCTTTAAACAGTATCCTGAAATACATCCCAAATACTCCTCGTTTGCAGTGGGGAGGGCAGGAATGAGGAGAGTTAAGCAGCTCCCTTTCCTCGGTACTGCTCGATGGCCATTCCCCTCCCCACAACAGCAGCATCCAGTGCCTGTCAGTTCCCTGGGCCGAGGCACGCTCAGTTCACGCTCCTTCCCAGCCTCGCAGGGATCCCTGCCGGGTTACACAACCCTCCCTCAGCTGCACTTCCACCCTCCCCGTGCAGGTGGCTTCCACATTTCTCTGCATCGCTGCCGGCTGGAGCTCGGCGGCCCTTCCCAGGCGGCCCTGCCCACCCCACCCCACCCACCTTCTGGTGGCTGGTGACCTGCTCGCGGCTCCTGCCCAGCTCCTCGGCCAGCCGCACGTTCTCCTCCTGCAGAGCCTCGAGCTGCTGGGACTTGTGAGCTGCTGCCAGCTTGAGCTCCTCGCTGCGAGGACACAGAGAGCATCGTTACCATAGGAACGGGACAGGCAGGGAAAACTGGGGGAGAGCGGCAGCTCCACGGCTTGGAAAAACACAGCCAGGTCACGTGTGGAAGGGAGTGGGGATTGCAGGGCCAGCCCGTGGCGAGGGGTAAGGCTGGGGGCTGCTGCAGCAGCACAAAACACCTTCTCCTCTGCCCCGGGGTCGCAGGGATGCGAGGCAGGTCCAGGCTCCAAGTTCTGCGTGTTCCCCTGGCTTGGATTTGGGAACACGGGGATTGACAAGAGTCTTGGCAAGGTTTGCAGGCTGGGCTTTCACAGAAGTGGGGTTTGCAGCCAGAGGTAAAACAGCAGAATTGCTTAAAAGGCAAAAAAAAAAAAAAAGGAAAAACAAAGCCAGAAAAAAAGGCAACAGGAAAACTTGGCTTCCAGTTCCACCCATTCAGCTGCTCCCTGCAAGGTCTGGCATCCAAACATCCAGGAAGGCTCAGGGTCACAGGAAGCAAACCAGGAAAGGTTCCATCCATTCCATCATTTTAACAGATACAAAACTGAAAATGAGACAAAACCAAAGCCGAAGGAAAGAGAACGAAAAATGGCTTTTCAGGTTTCATCAGCCTGTGCTGACAATAGTGGATGTGGTTGCCTAAAAAAACAAAGCTTATTTTCAACAGATTTTGGAAAATACTTTGCATGTTGCCTGGAACACGAGTGACTAACACCAGGTTGTAGATTTGACATCTTTCAAAAAGTACAAAAATCCCCTTCATTTCACTGAACAGTAATTTTTATGACTGTTCTGTTTTTCCAAAAAGGAGCCTCAGTACTCCTGGGTGCCAGTATTACAGAGCTAACCCTGACTGGAATATTAACAATACTTTTACAACTGTGGGAGCTAGAAGAACCCTTAAGTCAGAAACTTACTGAGGCACTTCAAAATCCAAGGCTCTGTGGTCTATCATTAGGCACATTTAGACAGGATTCTGGTTTTCTTGGAGTTCAGCATCTCATGTGACTCAGGTTTTCCAACCATCTCCTCTGTCAGGTCTCACCTTGACTGATTTCCACCCTGATGCCCACAGGCTGGATCAAAGGGGCTGCCTGTCCCTCTGACATCCCTTCACACCCAGGAATACACCTGCTTTTAACCACCTCTCTTTGCTGAGCTGCAGCTCCAACCATTTCTGCCCTTTCAGCTTTTGGCATTGAGGCCCAGATTGCTGAGGGAGTTCCAAAAGCCCCACACCAGACTCTGGGCTCAGTGTGTGAAATGCTCCCCTGTTGGTGCTAAGGGCCTTCCAACACACAAAATAATTAGTGGAACAATTAAAAACTAGATGAGCTTCCCCTTCCCCACAAGAGCTCACAGCACTGGTGACCAGAGACCACATTCAGCAACAGTCAGAATGAAGATAATTAACCCCCCAATGTGAGGAGGGTCCTGAGAACACCCCGTGCTTGGCAGCACCTTCCATAAGTAACTCCTGCCTGGCAAATTCCAGGGTCACAGCTTGTCTTGCCATGGCACTGAATTCTGGGAGCTGGTGGCTCCTG
The DNA here is from genome assembly GCA_035221455.1 of Xenops minutus. NCBI lineage: Eukaryota > Metazoa > Chordata > Aves > Passeriformes > Furnariidae > Xenops > Xenops minutus. The sequence continues at coordinate 11,045,985 of JAWWEE010000034.1, read as the reverse complement.
TGCCTTTCTGTCACCTCAGAGCAGTGCTTCAGTCCACATGACTTATGGAACTAATAATAATGATATTAATAATTAGTCCAAGCTGCTCTGAGCTGTCAGTGACATTCCAGCTCTCACTCCACAAACCATGAAATTCCTCTTGGAGACAGGTGAGAAAGGAGATTTGTGATCTAAGCCCTGAAGGCTGGGGATGTGCAGCCACTGCAGGGCAGCAGGAACTGGGATGTTCATTGCTGGTGTCACACCCAAAGCTTTGCTACCATGAGATTCCACAGGGCTAATGACTTCTCACCAGATGCTTCCAGCTGTTTGAGGCAAGGTCACACCTCAGGAGTCTGCAAGCACCTAAGAGGTTCTTCCCCCAATGAAGCATCTCAAATGATGAACAATTATTCCTAGTTTTACATATATCTATCTATCTATCTATCTCTATTATATATGTTTACATATATAGTATTTGTTTTGTACCACTCAGGAAACAAATGCACAGTGAGGCAACAGGAATAAACTGCACAAAGCCATCAATGAAAAATAAAAGTAGAATCAAGTGTTCTATAAACAAAGCCACTTAAAACAACACTCCAAGTGCACTTATAGTTAAATCATTTCTTACAATAAAGGTTTTAATCTCCTCCTGTGCCCTCAGGTGGCAGAACCCTCCAACAAACAAACTATTTCAACCAATGCTCCAAGGATTGGCTTCAATTCCCTTCAGCAAGTGAGAAGCAACATTCTGAGCTTTACACGTGCCAAAGTAACATTTCATTTTGACCTAATACCTGCTTTGTTAGTGAGGATAGCAGAAGGACAGCTTTTTAAACAAGCAAAGGTAAATGTAACTCCAAAAATTAACCGATTTAATACTGAAATACTTACAATTCTTTTCGAAGTTCTTCCACTTTCTTGTTCTCCAGATTCAGCAGCTCTTTTGATTTGGTAAGTTCCTCTTCATTTTTCAGGTTGTTTTGTTTCAGCATGTCCAACTTAAAGAGGAAAAAACCCTTGTTACTCCAGTGAAACCACCCAGTTCTCACCTGGAAATGATGTTCAGCCAAATGGGGGCCTGAGCAGGTCCCTTTTCCATCTTTAGCCCCTCAGTGAATCCAGCCTGTATGTTCTGAGACTTTCTGCACCCAAACTGAGCAGAATTCCACGTCCACTGGGGACCTCCATCAAGTGCTGCAGCACTCAGAGCATGGTTTGTTTTTAAAGGCAAAGCTTGGGGCTAAAATTACCTGCTTCTTGATCTCTATTCCTCTAAGACAACTGGTATATTTGCCATACCTTAGTTGGAGGTCCAATGGGCTGAGTGCTGTGCCTGCAACCCCAGGAGAGGAATTCCTTGAGGAATGGGACAAACTGTTGTCCATCTATTTCCTGAGCGTGTGTCCAGCAGGGACACAGCCCGTGACCCTGCTGGGTTCCCCTTCAGCCACACATGATTTTATATAAGAGATAATCTCCACTCATTCTCCTGGCATTACAGGACCCTGGGGATTGTTTTTAATCCAGAAAGTGAACCCCTCCCATTGGAACGTCACCATTTCTAATTCTAATTCTCATTCTAACTCAGACCCTGCTGGAAACCGTCCCTGTGTCAGCCCCAGCTGAGGCATTTAGGGCAGCCCAGCTGCTCCCTGCCAGCACTGTGGAGCTGCACATGACAGGATCCTCTCCTGCCTCATCTATTTCTCTGTAATTCAACAGCTGTTCTCACAAACCAGGTAAAATCTTGCAGAGAAAAGCAGTGAAATGTGATTACTTCATTCTGGAGCTTCTCGTTTGTCTGTCTCGAGTTCTCCAAAGAGGCCAAAGTTTCAATCTTTTCCTTGTGAATGGCATCCTTCTCCTGGGTCACCTTCTCCACAGCCTGCAGAACATCTTCTGCCATTTTGGCAGCCTAAAGAGAGGGGAGTGGGCAAAAAAACCCCACTTATTACCAAGGGACCAAGAGATGAGCCCCAATACCGCATGCACAGCTCCATGGTTTGCCAGCTGCTTCCCAGTTCACTAAGGACTTCAGCTGGGAATTTATTTGCATTTTGAAGCTGCATAAAGTATAAACTTCAGTGGAGAAGATTCAATTCCATGCAGAGGCACATCATAACCCCATGCTCGTGTCAGCACTGAGGAAATGCATTCTCTGGATCCCTAATTTAGCACCACTGTGGCTGTTCTGAGACCTCTGGCCTCTCCAGACACGAGCAGGTCAATAGATATTCACTCCCAACAGTCTGGTCTGTTTTCAGAAAATATGGAATTACAGAATCTCAAAAATTTGGAAAAGAATGAAACAGGAGATAAAGCCAATTGTGGCATTATTTTAGTTGTGGCCTCCTAGAAGGAAATACTTCCCAGGGATATTCAAATACTCAGGGAGGCACCATCTGGATTCCAATTGCTATTTGCAGTGATTTTCAAGGCACAAGAACTGAAATTCAAAATGCTTTGCACAGCTTGTTGGTGGTGAATACAAAACACTTCTGTGAATAAAAGAACCCCAGAATTGTCAGTGTCTCTCCCACCTCTCCCACTGCTTTTATCCAGTTGCATTTCCAGGAGCAGTACACGGCTTTGCATTTTTTGGAGTAACTCCAATTTGGAGTTTGTTGCAATTGAACATAAAGATCTAATCTAAACCCTCATCTCTTACTGCTGTGGACTTTGAGCTGCAGAGTCCTTTCCCCAGAAGGGGCTGCTCAGTGTCCCCTCCACACTCAGGGGGCAGAACTTCCTTTTATTCACAGTTTACCTTGTTTTCTTGCAACATTCAGCGCCAACAGAGGCTTTCGTAGTTAAAAGTATTTTAAAAAAAATAATTAAGTGCCTTTCAGATTCACAGTTACAACTTGTGACAAACCCAAAGTAAGACACTGAGAGAGCCCAGAATTCCATGGAAATGAAGTGCTGAGTGTGCAAGGAGGTGCAGAGGAAACCAGAGGTTAGTGCTCAGGATTAGTACTGACTTGACTAACTACATTGCAATACCTCCAGTTTTTGTGCTACTGTTTGGGCCTGGAGAGTCTCAGTTTCTTTTAGTTTCAGAGCCAGATTGTTCATCTCCTCCTGCAGCATCTGATTTTTGCCCTGAGACTCCAGCAATTTGCCTGAGAGGTCACTATTAGTTTGTTCTAAAAGTGTAACCTCCTCACACAGTTTAGAACAATCCTGGGAGAATCTCTCCTTCTCATTTACTGTTTCTTCCTTACTCAGGACCAGGCTCTTCTGCTCGGCCCTCAGACTGTCCAGTTCCTCAAGCAGCTTTGTCCTCTCCTCCTCCAGGAGCTCCAGCCTGGGTTGGAGCTCATCCAGCCTCTGGCAGACATGGCCATGCAGGTCCTGCAATTCTGCTGCTGATTTGGACACAGAGGCAAAGTCTCCCCTCAGCTGCTCCATGCTGGAAACAAGCTGCTCCTTCTCTGCACACAGGGTTTCTTTCTCTTTAATTATTGCCACCAGTTTAAAATCAGATTTTTCTTTCTCCTGAACTAAAAGTTCTTTCTCAGCCAGAAATCCCTTCTTTTCCTCTCTCAGCTCTTCCACCTCCTTCCCTAAGCAGCTGATGGTGCTTTGGAGTTCCACACGCTCCAAGAGGAATGAGTCCATGTCCAATTTTCTCGCTTCCTTTTCCATGGTTAGGTTTTCTCTCACAGCAGCAACCTCTGCTTGTAATTCCTGACACCTCTCCTGCAGCTCAGCCCTCTCCCTGCTCAGCTGTTCCCTGCCAGAGGAGCAGGTCTTCAGGGAAGATGCTGCAGCAGCCAGCTCGCCTTCCAACACCCTTCTGGCATCCTGGGCCTCCTTCAGGAGGTTGGAGAGGTCACATTGATGGGCTTTCAGCTCTTCATTTTCTCCACTCTTCTCCCCCAGTGCTGCCCTGAGGGCTTCATTCTCCTGGGCCAGAGCGTTCCTGGATGAGACACCCAGTTCATGTTCTCTCCTCAGATCAGACATGGCCTGTGCACAGGACTTGTTCTCCTGGAGGAGCTCTGAGTATTTTGCCTCCAATTCCTCCTTGTCCTGGAGAAGAGCTTCGTTGTGCTTTTGGAGCTGCAGTGCCCTCTGCGTGGCGGATTCCCTTGCCAAGGCCAGCTCCTGGATCTGCTCAGCACAGGCTCTCTCAGCCTGCTCAGCACCTGCCGAGGCCTCCAGGAGCTTCTCTGTGAGTGCCTGCTTTGCCCTGAGCAGCTCCTCCCTGTCAGCCAAAAGCCTTTGCTCTGATGCAGAAAGAGCCTCTTTCTCTTGAAGTAACCGAGAGCACTCCAAATTGAGTGTCTCTCTGGAGGCTTCTGTTTCCTGGAGGAGATGAGTGAGACTCCCAAGGGAATTCTCCAGCTCCACACGGTCCTTCCTCACCCTTGTGAGCTCCCTCTGCTCATTCTCCAGTTGTGTTTGCAGCTCTTGCTCTCTCACTTTTAACACCTGGTTTTCACTGGCCGTGTTGTCCAGCCTCACCCTCAGCCCCTCCATGCCCTCCAGGAGCCTCTCTCTCTCTGCCTGCAGGCTCTGGCTTGTCTGCAGGCCCCTGCTGAGCTCTGTTTTCAGGGCTCCAAGTGTATCCTGCAGAGCTGAGTGCTCACCCAGGGCTGAATCTCTCTCTGCAGTCACTGCTGACAGCTGGTCCTGGAGCTCCCTTTGCTCCCTGGCCAGCGCCTCGCAGGAACTTCCCAGCTTCTGAATAACATCATCTTTGTCCTTTATAACGGCTTCTTTCTCTTCCAAAAGCTTCCTCTGGTAATTCCCCAGCTCCTGCCACTCCTGGGTGTGTTTCTGGCACTGCTCACCCAGGGCATCTCTGCTGGCCTGGAGCTCCCCCAGCTGCAGCAGCAGGGCTGACTCTGTGGCCCGGAGGGTGTCGTTCTCCTGAGCTGCCCTCAGCAGGTCCCCCTGGGCTGCCTCCAGCTCACACAGTAATTTGCTTTTCTCACCAGCCAGTGCTGCCTTTTCTGTGCTTTCCTGCTGCCTTTTGGCCTCAGCTTCTTCCTTCTGCCTTAGCATTCTTTGATTTTCTGACTTCAGTTCTTCTTGGTCTTGTTGCATGAAGGAAATCTTTGACTCCAGTTCTTTCAGTTCTGATAACAAGGAACCTCTCTCTAATTTTAAAGTATTGCCCTCCTGTGCCAAAGTCTCTTTTTCTGCCATCAAATCCCTCATCTTGTCTGACATTAGTTCAAGTTCTTGTCTGGCTGATGCTAACACAGAGCTCAGGGACTAAGGAAATAAAGTTGGGGAGAAGGGAAAACAAAAATGAAGTCAAGCAGACAAATGAAAAATGGGCTTTAAGGGCAAACAGAGCAATTTTAATTCAAGTTTTATAAGTGTATACACTGACACACAGTCCCTGTGTGAACTCAGCTGGTACAGAACACCTGCCATCCACAGGAGGAGTTTTCAGTGGAATAATACTACTACTACTACTACTATCATGGTTTAAAAGTTCCTCCATTCAAGAGTTCATCTTGTTTTTAAAACCAATTGTCTGAATGTAAATTCCTGAGAAAGAAGAGCCCCAGAATGATTTAATGAGACTTTAAGTGAATTAATATGCAGGAAGTTGCCTCAGATACTGAATTCCAGTTCTCAATTTCACCCTCTGTAGACAATTCTCATGATTCTCTCAAAAATATGTTGTTGTAACCCCTTTAATTCAAAACACCACAGCAGGGGTGTTGATATTGTGTGTCAATTTATACACTAAACACTTTGCTAAAGCATAAACCAAAGATTATAGCAAATAACTGAAGAGGGGTGAAAGCAAGCAGTAATGTCAAAGAACCAGGAGGACAAATTCAAATTACTGAAGTCAAGCTACACATTCAATAGATGCAGATCTTAGGAGATTGTACTAGAATGAAATTCCAGGTTTGCAGCCCTTCTACATGAAGCAGTTCAAATTGTATCTTCAAATTCAAGCATTTAAAAGAGCAGAGAATGACATTTGGCTCCAGGTGACTGTGCTGAGCCAGGTATCTATGAGCATATAATTTAACACCAAAGAACTGCATTTCATCAATCCTTGTGTAATTTAGAGAAGAATGAACAACCAGTTAGTCCTGTGAGCTTCTCTTCCCCAACCCCTTTCCATCTACCCTGGAAAAGGTCAAAAAGGAAACACTGCAAAAATCTTGCTATGAGAGGCTGAGGCAGAAAAAAAACCCCCAGGGATTCCCTGAGACAGAAAGATTTAACCCTGAAATGACTCCCAGAGTAACAAAATCCACCTACTTTGGCCTGTTCCACCTCCTTCCTCAGCTCCTCAGCCTGTGTCTCCAGCTCGCTGTTTTTCCTCTGGGCAGTTTTCAGAGCCTGCTCTGCATCCAGCAGGGTCTGCCTGAACCCCTGCATTTCTGCATCGTGTTTGGCCACCAGCTCAGAAGCTTCTTTTTCACACTTGGCCTGAAGATCTTTGTACTGGTTCTGGCTGCTCTCCATTTGCCTTTCCTGGTGGCAGACAGAGCACAGGCACAGGTGAGGCAGCAGCAGGGCCAGGGCCCACACACAGCTCAGGCTTTCAGAGTCCTTACCATGGCTGTTAATTGATCCTGCAGGTTTTTCACTTCTGCTTGGTGGATCTGCAGAGTTTCCTGCTGACTCTGCTCAGCTTTCTGTGCTGTTTGCTCCACGTTTTTCTCAAGCTGAGCAGCCTTTTCATTTGCTTTTGTGAGCTCAAGTTGTATTTGCTCCAACTGCCTGCAAAGCCCAAATGAAAGGACATCACATTTTCTGACAGCACAGAGATGAGAGAGGCAGAATTATGCCCAAGTCCTGTATTCTGTCCAAGCATTTAGAAAGAGATTTAATTATTTAACATCTAGAGAATGTTTTGCTAAATTCAGTATACACGGGGCAGACCAGGCACTTGCTCTGTACTCATGTGCAGAGCAACCCCCAGTTGGGTTTTATAAAGGTAAAGAATTTATACTTGGAAAAAACCACATTTTCTCTTGCCAGAAAACACGGGACCCAAGTCTTTTCTATATTCAAATAAACTCAGCTTATCAGGTAACCAAGGGATCATGAAGCACAGCTACAAAACAGGCTAGAGCATTAAAAAGGCTGTTTCCTCTGGACAACGAGAAGACATTACATAAGAACTTTAGAACAGAAATGTTTGCTGCTCTTCAAATCACTCCCAGGAGCCTGTTTTGATTCATTTAGTTTGCTGGAATAAGTCCACTCGTCATCTCAATGTGACAAGGGGAGCATCTTGTTGAGATATTTAGAGAAAAATCAAGAGAGGAGCTGGGGGAGTGGGAGAGAAGAACTGACAGCCCAGTGCTCTGAGAGCCCGGAAATACCTTTCTTTGGAGCGCAGCTCGTCGTTCATCTTGGTGAGCTGGGCAGAGCTGTCTCCTGAGGACTTCATGATCTCTGCAATGTCATTTTCAAGCTTGGCTTTAGCTTCCACCAGGTGCTGCTCTCTCTCCTCTCGCTCCTTCAGTCTCCTCTCCATCTCTGGGCAAAACAAACGTTGTTAGGCTGGTACAATTAAGAGGAAGGGTGTGCACGGACTAATGGAAATATTGATGTACAGACCTTGCAAATCACCCCTTAACATTAAAAATTATGACTGTTTGAACTTTGAACTGGACCAAAAGGTTAAGAACTCCTCAGGAATGGTAAAGAGCAACCAGTCATGAACTCTTTGTTTCAGAAGTGAGTCACTCCAGGCCGTGAGAAGGGGGTGCAGGTTCTGCCATGCCAGAGGGTGAGGGGGCAGTGCAGGAGGATCCTCCCGGGGAGGGCACAGGGCAGCTGCTCAGCAGGGCACCACATGGTGAGCAGTGAAGGCAAAACACTGACCCAGTGTGGGGCCCCAACAGCCCCTGGGATCCTTCTCCAGGCCCAACAAGGCCATGCAAGGTTTGCCTCGGGGCACAGACCATGCCTGACTTGCCTCTGCTCTGGTTTTACATGGAGAGACACACAGCAAGGCCTCCTGAGAGATGGAAGGGCACAGCCAGACTGGCACGGGCTGTTGGATGCCCTCAGCAAGAGCACAGTGGTTGGGGCTGGGCTGGGAATGAACTGCTGGTGTCTGTAACCCCTCAGGCTCACCCCTGAGCCTTTGCTGTGTCACCACAGTGTCCAACAAGAACTGAAACACTGATTTAATACACCCAGTCAGCAAGGCCTTCCTGCATTACCCTCACAGCCCACAGGAGCTGCTTTCTGCCCAGAAGAAAGGCTCTGCTTTGAAGGCACAGGCACTGCTGAGAGTGTTTGACAGGAGGCACAGGAGAGCACAAAGCTGCTGCACTTCTCAAAACATCCCATTTTACTCCTTCCTTACCAGTCAAACTAGACTTGAGCTGTTCCAGTTCTGAAGACATGAGTGCAAACTGCTCTTCTTTTTGGTTCAGTTTCGTCACTGTTTCTAGGCAAGGAAAATTTTGAAGACAAAGTTAGTAAAGAATGTGCAACAATTCCACCTACTTGCAAGGACTGTTACTCTTTAGAGGGCTGCCAGTAACCCTGGCCTTTCCACAGCCACTGACAGTGCTGTGCCACCAGCTGTACACCTGAAAGCATTTAAAAACCTCTCTATTTTGCATTTAGTTCCTGCAGCTTTTCAGCTCTGTTTGGCAGCTCATACCTTGCATAGCTCGTTGAACACTTTCTGCTTCATCAGCTGCACCAGAAAACTTTTCTTTCTGGAAAATGGATAAAAACCCAAGGTGAGGTTTGGTGATGACAGCACAATTCAAGTCCTGAATTTATTTTAGGTGTTCTTCGAGTCCAAAATGGAACAGTGTTCACTCCCATCACAAACAGACCTGAAGTTTCTGAAGGACAGTTTAGCACAGATTGTTCACCAACATAAAGCAAGATCTCCCTTTGCCTTTGTTGCAACCCCTGAACATTCCAAATGGCTTCTCCATCAGCTGGGCAGGGCAGCAAACCTGATTTGGGGGTCTCTGTGCACCCTGTGACCCACCTCCTACCAGAGTCTCCCAGCTCTACCAGCAGCAATCGAGGGCAGACAGAGAAGAGAAGGGAGGATATTGAGGAGGACAAGTGAGGCTCTTCCACCACTCTGAGTATTTGCTATTGGCCATGGGAGGATTTAAAGACAGGGACAGTAAAACTAAAAGCCCATTTTTTTTGTTACTGCTCCAGTGTAGTTCCTCAGGAAGATTCCAATACTTGGAAATTCAGTTAAATTGATAAAGTGAAAAATGTCTCTAAAAGCCATTTGCAAGAAGGGTGTAACAAACATTAATTGGCACAACAGTTGTAACGAAGGGCCCCGTGCTCCTTAATGAGCAGTCTAAACTTCAACTCCAGGCTGCTTTTGATTTAGTTTCAGTTTAATTCTGCAATCCATAAATAGGTGAGTTTTATTTAGGCAAAACACCTGCTAACACAGGACTCAGGGGAAATGCTCTTTTCCTTCTGAGACAGACCCTGTTATCCATGAACCCCTTCCCTGCCTTCCTTCCCTGAGTAAAAGGGCTTGGAAAGGCTTTGCTCAGAGTTGATCCACAGATTTCAACCACACTCTCACCAGGAAACCCAAAATCCAAAGAGTAAAGTCAAAATTTTGGGGTTTTACTCACCAAAACTTGAAGTTCCTTTTCCAAAGAATCTTTAACTTGATTTACTGCACTCAAGTTTTTCTCAAGGTCAAGAAGCTTTTGCTCTTTGCCCTGTAGTTCTTTGGCCAGATCACTGGCCTAACAAAGGGGTGAAATGGAGTAAAATAAAATGACAAACATGAGTGGAAAATTAGGAAAATTAAAAGGTGAATCTGAAAGGAAAAAAAAACTATAATATTAAAATCACTTTAAGATGAAAAATAAAAAAAAACTGGAAAAAAAAGTGATGTGTTAACTGAGTGGAGCTGATTTCCACTGATGGCCACAAACATCACAAGACATTTGAAATCATTAAAATGTAGGGTTCTGGTATCAATGGTGAAGACACTGTTTAATGTCAGATGTCTGAGCACATTCAAAATTGCAAACCAAAGTTACAGCATCAGTTGAATCAGTAATTTTGGTTCTTTATTGTTTTATCTTTTAAAGTGATTACTTTGGGCTTCAGTTGGTTGTTCAGATCAATGCACACAGGGGGATGGAATTGTCCCAAGGGCTCTCACCACCAGGGTGGTGCAGAAACCCAGTGTGGCTTCAAAAACAGAGTCCAAGGCAGGAATTTGGTATCTTGGAACCATCTGGGAAGGGTTTAGGAAAGCTCTTTCCAGTTCCTCTCCCAACTAGAGCCCCAGCCTGTCAGGTTATGCAGAAATTCAGGGGCACCCTGAGAACTGAATGGTATCTCAGCATTTCATCCCTGCAGTGGTGGAACAACTGCCAAGCACTGATGCCACCAGCCCTAAGGAGACATTTCACCCCCACCCAAGGAAAGCCTTGGTGAGATGTGCCACAAGGCTCCAAACTGCTGTGGGACCAGGGCCAACAACACCCCTGCAGCCCCTGGGCTTGGGGAAAGCCCCACGGGATCTTTCCTGCTTTGTTTTCAACGCCACCTTAGGAAATGAGGGGCAAAGCAGTGAAGGGAACACTCCCCACCGAGCCCCAAGTCCCTGTGTCTCAACACCTCTGTCACCAAAGGTTAAAACCTCAGGATGTGTGGAGTCTTCTCCCAGAAAAGCTAACAAAGTAACTTTTCCACAAGAGGAAGCTTTCAGCCTTCCAGCCTGCAGCAAGGAGGTGCAGAAGGAATATTTTCCTTTGGTTATTGGTGCAGAAGGAGCACTAAAACCTGCTGAGACCTGACCCAGTCAGTGCTCCCTCTGAACCTTCTCAGATGGTACCAAGACACACAACCAGCAGAACCCCTTGGCCTGTGATGTATTTGCAGATTAAAACGGTACAGATGTCAAATAAAAGCAAAAGCAAAAGAAAAGGATGGATGTGGATACAAACCTGGCTAATTCCATCAACCTTTTCAGTCTCTAAAGCCTGAATTTGTTTCTCAGCTGCCTCAAGCTGCTTGCTAAGTTTCTCGATTTCCAATTTACCTTCAGAATTGGCTTTCTGAAGTGCAGCAAGGTCCAAAAGCTTTTCTTCAGCAGCTTTGATCTGTGGTGTAAGACTATCAATAACTTTGGTTTGTTCATTGTACTTGGCTTGCAGTACCTCTAGCTCCTTTACCTTTATCTCAGCTTCCTGTAATTTGTTTAAAGTGTCTTCCATTTCTACAAGATGCTGATCTTCCACACTTTCCAGTTTGCTCTTCAGGCTTTCCAGGTTTTGCTCTTTCTCCTCCGTGACTGCCAAGAGTTTTGCTTTCAGGGACTCGACCTCTTTTAAGTGCTGGGATCTTTCATTTTCCTGCTTCACTTTGAAACTGGACATTTCGGTCTCGTGCTCCAGTTTCATCTTCTCGATCTGAGTCTTTAACTCTGCAAACTCTGCTGTCTGAGCCCCCACCCCTTTGCTGAAGGACACTTTGAGTTCTTCCATTGCTTGCTGGTGGGAGGCGATTGCAGATTCCAGCTTGGATTTCCACAGCTCTATGACCTCGGAATTCTCCTTGTTGGCGTGATCCAGCTTGGATTTCAAGGATTCATTTTCCTTTGCCATCCGCTCGTTTGAGGCCGAAAGGGATTTGATCTCTTTCTGCAAGGCTTCCTCACTGATCCCAAACTTCTCCTTCAGGGAATTCACCTCGTTCTGATGCTCTTTGCCAACTGCTGCCATCTTTTCTTGCAAAGAGCTGATTTCTTGCAGCAGGGACAGAGAGGTGTCCACGTCATCCACGTGTTTAGTGGAATCCAACCTCCCCCGGAGCTCAGCCACCTCCTTCACCCTCAGGGCCAGGTCCCTCTCCAACTCCATGATCCGGGACTTCTCCGACACCGTGGCCACCTGTGATCAACAGCAGTTTAAGAAAAGAAGAAAGAATTATAAAAGATACATTTAATTCAAAACCACTCAGGCCTCGCTGAAAAGAATCCACCGAGTGTTGCAAATTGAAAAAGGAAAGATGTCCACAGCTTTGCATGACACACATAATATATTCTCTCCAAAGGTGGCTTTTAGCTAAAATTCACTTTTCTGAAGTTGCCTTGAAATAACAGCTTGCTAAACAACTTACAGACTAGGCTGAGGTATGTTAGCAGTGGTTAACAAAGTGTTTCTCAGCACCATTTTAGAGCAGACTGGAAAAGAATGGAGAATCCTAAGGTCTTAAATTGGTGAAATAAAACTCCTAAATTAATCTCATGTGAGCCATGAGATGTCAGAGAAAATGAAAACATTTTCAGCCTAGAAATCCTCTGAACCTCCTTCTATATCCAGTCCACTGTCCCTGAAAGAGTGTCCTCACAATCCCTGAGCTTTCCACTGACTGCTGAAGCACTTTGTGCCACAGCCGAGCTCCCAGAACTGATTCTAATTAGGAAGTTACTGTTTCAATCAACATCCTGGAAGAGAGATTACTTACCTGCAACTGCTCATTCAAAGTACTTATTACAGAGCACATTCTTGGGTTTATATTCATTCTGGGGTGTTTATTCATCCTCCCTCAACCTCAAGAAATCCCCGTGTGTGTATGTATGTATGTATATCTATCTGTCTGTCTGTCTGTCTCCTTTAGAATTGCCATCTGCTGAACTTCTGACTTGGGACAAAGTCTGTCCACTAATATTCTGACAGTATTACTAATGCTACTGGGATATGCATTAAGAGATGATGTCACTGGTGTGAAAGAAGAGCTAAAACCCCACTGATTTAGCAAAGCAAGAAGTACAGCAACTACTGAGGACCTCAGAGACCAAGCCCCAAAGACTTGTGTTAAAAGGATTGGCACATTCAATCTTGCTTTTTTTTTTGTTTTAATGAACTTTGCTACTTAAAATGAGTTACTGAACTGTCCTTTATGTCAGTTCATGGTCCCATTTCACTACTTTTACATCAATTCACAGTCCCATTTTGCTACTTTTGGATCCGAGTGTGAATCCTGCAGTTTGGAGGCATCTTACCTGAATTCTCCCAGGAGTGAGGACACATGTTCAGGCACACACACACACCCCCCACCAAATGAGAGCTAATTTGTGAAGGGTCCCAGCTCTGTGGCAGGAGCAGGGGCCTGCTGGAGCCCGTGTCACACCCAACACGTGTCACCAGGAATGTCCCCCACGCCAAGCGGTGCCGTTATCCAAAGAGTGAAATCCATTACCCTAGTGTCTTCTAACTCCCTCTGGAGTTTGTCAGCTTTGGTCTTTTCAAAGAGCAGGCTCTGTTCAAGCTCCTTAATGCGGGCATGCTCCAGTTTGGTCTGCGTCTGTTAGTGAAAAGGGAGAGGGAGAGACAACGGTGCCACCATCACATGCCAGCACGAGAGGAGGGAGCCACATGCAGGCCGTGCTGCCAGAGGCCTCTACCAGTGATGAGCAGAGAGGATGCAGTGGAGAAAATGGACAGGGGGATGCTATGGATGAGGAACATGGGCTGAATGAGGGGGTGAATGGACTGACATATGGCAGAAGAAATATATAAAAAATATGGAAAACGCAAATAAATCGCCAATGGAGGAATGCGAACGAAAAGGTTTCATGCAGCTGAGTAGGAGTTATTTATCAGTACATGAGGGTTTCAGCACAAATTAGAGTAGTTATGTAATAAATATATATGTGCAGATACATCTCTGCCTGTTCTAACAGGATGGTCAGTCCCTTCCTTGTCATCCCCTTTAATGTGTTGGGCTTATTGTATAAATAACTTCCTTATTAACCTGGGGACACAAATTCACCACTGGGGCTCATGTGACAAATCCAAACTTTAACCTGCCTTTTCCAGCAGTAGCTGTCTCAAGTCCCAGCCACACAACTGCTTTAGGCCAAGCCCTGGGCATGTGAAGGTTCATTTGTGACTGTGGTTTGAATTATTTGGATAGAAATAGAAGGAAAGGGGTTGTCTCGAACTCCAAAACCCTCCTGGTTTTTCCCTCTTCTCTTTCAGGAAGGAGACAAGTAACAAGATTCCCCAAAAACAGATGAAGTAGTGAATCAGCTCTGCAGTTACTGAAGCCTAAATATATTGAACAAGATGTGGATGGTAAGGCAAAACAAAGTAAGAACTCTGGAGTTCTAACATGTTCCTAAAGAGAAGCAGATGAAACTCAGTGAGCAGGCACCTCCTGCCTTTTGCTTACAACAGCAAGAATTTTTAGCAAGAACACAAAATATTGGATATTCTGGCTTGGTATCCAGATGCTGCCAGAGGCCTGAAGCTTGGTAGGTGCAGGTAAAGTCCAGGGAGCTCAAAGCTGACCTGCACCTCTGAAGTGGGGAAAAGGGGGGACAGAAAAGAGAAAATATATACAGAGGTAAGAATCAGGGCTTTGTTTCTGGAGTGCTGAGACTCCAGGACTGTATCGGTCTGGATGGGTCCTCCAAACACAGAATCCCTTCTGACAGCAGCAGCTTACCCTCCTTCCCAAAGCACACAGACATCTGGGGATTTCATGTTTTAAACATCTTTCCCAGCTGAACACAGTTGGCTGTGCTACCAGGGAGTTCTCAGAGCCATAAACACCAAAATTCACCTCAAAGTTGCTTCTCAGATTGGCCTACTTTTTGAAATCCTGTAGCAGATCTGTTCCTCTCTCAGGGAAGATTTTCAGTGTAAAAGGGGGGAACAGATTACTCTCATTGCTGCCCACAGCCTTTGAAAATGGAATTAAGTGTTCCAAGAGAAATAACAATATTTTATAAGTATCTACAATTCAGTTCCCTCTCTGACACAGGTCAGTATTAGTTCTGACCACAACAAAATTGTAAGTATCAAAAGTAATCTATTTTACAAATTGGAAATTCCTACCTTCCTTGCTGATTCAAAGGGATCTGCTAAAACCCAAGACTTCTCAAACCTCATAGTTGAAGAATTCTCCCTGAATGCTTTTGGAAAATATTTGACTTAAAGTTTTTCTATCTACATAAAACCCAAACTCTTTGATAATTAATTTTATAGACATTGCTTTAGATCAGATACACCAATAGTGATTACTGGGCTTTTTTAATCTCATCTCTTATAAAGGGAAATAAGTTAAAATCCTACCAAAATGGAAATAAAATATTAAAAAATATAATGCTCTAGAGATGTTTTCTGGACACCTTTTTTGCCATTTAGATCATGAGAGATTATCCCTTAATCAAGTCTGATTTCCAAGGGACAGGCTCCAGCTTCCCTGAGATAAAAATCAGTGGAAAATTTTGAATCCCTCCAATTTCTCTGGTGATGATGGAGAGAAAAATTCCCAATCATTATGGTTCTCCTTGAGGAAACCCAGAGCACAGTGAACTGGGAAGAGCAGAGTACTGCAAAAAGAAAAGGATTTGACTGCAATCCTTAACTTTGATGGAAAAGAAGAACAGGGAACAAAAACCTGGACAACAAAAGCACTGGAAGCTTCGCCAAAGCTCTGCAGGTGGGTAAGGGATGTGGGAATGGGATGAGCCCATCTCTGCCTGGAACCTTAAAGAATTCCACCCAAACTTCAGGGACTGGACATCAGCTCCTTCCAGCCCTTCTGGCCACTCTCTCACTTCAGGGTAAATTCCCTGTCAGTTCTCCAGACTGAAACTGTGCTGGAGCCAGAAATGCTGATGGTCAGTTCTAGGGTAGGGCAAGGCCCCCTCGAGTCCCTTTGTGCTGGGGTAACAACCCCAAAACACCACTGGGGCCATGAGGCATCAGCCTAGAAACCAAGGGATCTCCCACTTCTCTCCTCTGGAGAGCAAAGATGTCCATTTTAATGGCAAAACTAGAATAGGGGAACCAGGAGTAGAGTGGATTACACAAGGAGGGCACATGCAGAGTTATCCTGACACACCACCAGCCTGAGGGAACACTAAGGGCACCTAAGAATGCACAGGAAACCAGCTTTAGCCTTGAGAACTTCCTATCTTGGCTGGGGATGCAGCCTGGGAGAGACTTAAAATTCCACTGTCCTGAGCTATGGAAACAGAGGGGCTGCTCAGGGGTCTTGTAAGGCCATTTCTGTTACTGGGTAACATATTTCCCCCACATCATTCAAGAGACACCACATGAAGGTACAGTAAGATCACACAGCTCTGCACAGCAATTGTTCAGATGGTTTGTATCTCCCCTTTGGCATTTCATACCAAAAAAAGGGACCAAAGAAGGGGAGGTGGAGACAGAGAAATTAATTGGCTACTTGCACATCACAGCTACTGAAGAGCAGCAGGAGCTCTGAGCCAAACAGGCAGGGGGTGTGAAGAAAACAGCTCAAATCCCCCAATAAAGGAGGGATATTGCAGGCTCCTGGTCAGGGATGCTCCTACACTCCCCAGGGGGCTGCAGAGGTTTGGGCCCCAAGGAATTCCGAAGCCACACTCGCCCTGTCCCTGTTAATGGGGATTTAGTCACTCCACACATTCCTGCCAAGAAATGCTGGAATTGCTCTGGAAGCAACATGCACACAAATACCAGAGTCAAGGGTTCAATAACAGATTATGCAGTTAGTGAATCAGTAGAAGCATTTTCTGCACACAATCTGTTAACATGGGATGTCTCTGCACATTGAAGTGCCCTCTTACATTGGCTGGGTCTTCCGAAATCTGCCTCTTTCGCTATCAGTAAAATTGAAAAACAAACAAACAGAAATGTTTCACCTGCAGACTCAGCACTGTCATTGCAACACAAGCAACAGGATACATTTCAGCAGCTGCAGTTCAGTTTAAACTCCAAGTTCTGCAGCTTGACAAACCAGAGGCTTTAAGAGCGTTTGTCACGACTGTCAATTGATTTAACAGAAAAGAAAAAACTCAAATATTTCCATGGAATAAACAATAAAAGGAGCATTCTATGAAGAGTCTAGATAGGTATCTTAAAATGAATGGAAGACTAAAATAAAAGAAATGTTATATGAAATGAATCATTTTCATAAGGCTTCACTTAAATCATGAAAGTTTCACAGTAATATAAGTTAACTAAGTTTGTACTTTATGAGTTCTAGCATTTTTCTGTTTAGACAACAGGGTAAAACAGCTGAAAGCATCTTGCTTTTTAATTTGAATTTTGGGATAAAACCTGGCAGTGCTCAAATATCTGAGAGTCAAAGTGCTCTCTTCTGACTGTGTGATAACACAGTGGGGCAGCCCCACACTGTGATTACACAGGCAGTAGAAAGGTAACAGCTGCACACATGAACTGCTGCTCACATGTGATGTGCAACCCTCCCAGGGCAGAACACTCCTCAGCAATCCATCCTCCCAGGGGTTACTCCACATTTTGATCCAACAGAACTAGTCCTCAACATTCATTTTCAAAGGCATAAGTATTAACTTGGAATTTCATAACTTCAAAATCATTTGGTTTGTTTCTACATGAAAAGGTAGAATTTTCTGTCCATTAATTTCATTACTCTGAACACCCCCAGCCATTCCACAGCACGGCCACTGCTGAAGGGCATGGCTGTGCATGGAATTTGGGGTGCAATCCTGCAGTTTCAGGACAATTACTCAAGGACTGCAGAACTGGGTGTTGCATATTTTAATCATTCCTGCCTTTCTGTTCCAGAGGAAAGAGCTCTTAACCCACATGAACTGCCTTGCTGTGCCCCCCTAAATATTCTGCTTTCAAAGCTGGAGATGTTTTACCTCGAGGTCTCCTTTGGTAATGGATTCTTCTTCCACACGGAACTGAAGGTCTTCAACTTTCCTGTGGGGACAGCTCATTAAAATTCAGAGAACTTTGGAAGAAAAATGCTTTCAAACTCACTTTTCAGTGGAAATCAGAACTACAGTGATGTCACTCCAGCAAACTGCCAGGAGCACTGAGCAGAAACCTCTCCCAGGGAGCAGCAGAGGGAAGGAAAACTGCTGCCTTTGAACACCATCACTGACAGAGAAAGGCAGCAGCCTTCCTAAACTCCAGAAAATGTATTTTGTTGTATTTTCTGAAGAGTTAAAAAGAAAACCTTTTAAGGCATCACTGACTCCCTCATTCTTTCTGCCTTTAAGCCATCATTGATTCTCCCATTCTTTCACCCTCTGCATGTCCTCGAAAGAGGTGACCTAAATGAATAGTTTGATCTCAAATTCTATATATTCTACCATCCACCTAAGAAACAGGCAGGAATTTAGGACACATCCAAAATACCCACAGGCCTGGATGTGTGCTGGGCACAGGGGAACATGCAGAAGGGGAACACAAGCCAGAGCATTGCCCTGCCTTGCCCACTCAGGAGTCTTAGAATGGCAACACAAAGGGGAGAAGCCAATATCTGACTTAAATTCAAATCTGTAAGAAGTTATTTCTTCCCTCCCCTGACTCTGGTGTATCCCAACAAACAAGGGGCCAGATCTCCTTTTCCCCTTGGTCTTTTCATCACTAAGATGCTGCAAAGGGAGAGATAAGAATGTCTCCTTTCCTTGGCACATGTAGAAATCACCACATCAAACAGAGTTACAAGTGACAGGTGACAAAACTAAAAGAACAAGGACTGAGGACTGAGAGTGGGTCTCACCAGTGCTTTGGGAAACAGGGGATCAAAGATTGATTTTGAGTCACTGCTGAGATTGACCTGAACACAAAACATGGAGTAAATAAGCCTGGAGCAGCTGGGAGAATATACAAATAACTCCAGACCAAACTGCTGCTTGTTTTAAAAACTCTGTTATATTGGGTGCCATGAAAAGGCAGTAGGAAAGCTGCACAGGAATTGCCCTTTTTAGCACTGCATTTTCCACCTGTGATCTCCAGTTTCAGGCCTCTCAGAGGGGCCAACACTGACTGACTCCAGGGACACACTCAGTGTTTCTAAACAGACTTTGCTTCTCAAAAGCATTCCAAACCCACCAAATCAATTTATCACCATTTCCTTGCCTAACCTTGACCCAACCATTTATCAGGTTATTTCCTTTCCCAACCCCAACCTCACCTATTTAGTGATCTCAGTTCTCTCCTCTAATGGTTATGAAAGGGAATTAGAAAAGGCATTAGAATTAATGGCTTTGATGATTTTCCTGTCAGAGACAGACCCTGTATAGACATGACAACCAGTAATGAATTATTCACAAGAGAATTAAATGTAAATTCCTAATCCAGAACTGTCAGGAAATGAGATGATCGAAATTTTCATTTGGAAGTGGAAGAAGTGAGTTTCAAAAAGATCAGGTAAAATCCATTCATTTCCTATGAGGAGGACTAAACCCCTCCATCACAGCAGGAAACAATGGCACAAAGATTCAGCTGCATGGAATTCAATTAGAAACAACAGTTACAGGCTCTGGCAAATCCCCTTCCTTTGGCTTTCCCTCTCCAACGTGGAGAGGGGTTTTTTTCTTTACTAATTTTAACCAACTGCAGAATGATTTTACACAGTAGTTGCCCATATCACAGAATATTCTGAGTTGGAAGGGATGCTTAGCTCAAGCTTTGTTTCCTATTGCAGTGAGCAATGCACAGTGTGTTTTTAGCAGGATGACACTCCTGAGGGCACTTCTGGGTACCTTTTCTCCTCCTCGAGCTGGTTGAGGAGCTCCACCTTCTCCCTGTCTGCTGCTTCCACCATGGCCCGGAGCTGGTCCATCTTTGCCTCCATCTCCAGAACGTGCTGAGCAACAGGATGAACAGTACAGTGATATTATTATTGTTATATGGATATGTATGGACATCATTACTATGTATATGGATACAATGGATTACTTTACTTTTAGAACATCACTTCTTACTTCCAGAGCAATAAGAAATATTTTTATTATTTTACTTATAATTCTTTATAGGTATATTTTATTTATGCATTTATATGTATAAATTATTGTTTTTCATTATATATTACATACTGTGTATGCATTAAATATATGTAACATAATATTGTGCATATATGAACTATATTCAACATACATCTGCTATATAAGAAGAAATAAAGTCTGTTTTATTTATAATTATTTATAAATACCTAAAATATATTTATAGTTAAGATACTTATGTATTTGTATAATTTCTATAAATTTTATCTATTATATTTCTACATAAAATACACTATTTCCAGTATATATTTAAGTACTTCAAATACTTATATAAGTAATATATATACTTATATAATACTTCCATATTTAAATATATAAACTATATTTATATAATTCAAACAATTCTGAATTGCTAACACCGATTATTTACAGAGAATTACTTGAGCTACACGAGTATTTCTGTCCTAAATGCCTTTGCCCAGGAGCCCCCAGCCCCGGAGCTGCCCCCGCCGTACCCGGTCGTGCCCGTCCCGAACCAGGGCCAGCTCCTGCTCCATCTCCCCGACATGAGTGGTGGCTTTGGCCACCTCGGCCCTCTCCAGGTCCCTCTCAGCCAGGAGCTGCTCGATGTGCTGCTGCTTCTCCTTCAGGGCCTCCTGCAGGGCCGTGGTGCCCGAGATCTTGCGCGCGTACCGGGAGGAGGTCTCTGTCAACTTCACCAAGGAAATCCATCAAACACACCCCGGCAGAGCAACAGGGATATCTCCACACTCTCCAAACACGGCGTTAGTAAAGCAAGGCCTTCCTGGGACCTGCTGCACCTTCTCCTTTCCCATCCAAATGACTTTATTTTCCCCAGTTTGACACTAACCCACCCGGCTGTTGTTTTTCCTACACAGAAGGAACAGCAACAGGCCTGAATGACTGAGCAGACTGTGAGAGTCCAGCATTTCCAGGGAAGTTTGAGTTTTCCTAGAAACTGGAGCACAGAAAGTCTGCTGTGTCAAAACTGATTTCAGGAAATCTTGTTTCCTCAGCAGCTTAACTTTTAAAGAAAAAGTCTCTGAATTATTCAGACAATCCTTTTAACTTGAATGGCCACCAAATGTTCATGTTGCCTGAAAGAGTTGGAAGAAAGCTGGAATTTTAATTCCAGAAATAATGGATTACAGCTTTGGGCTTTATGGCCTAAATCGTGCAAAATCCCAGGGGCACAATTGAGGCAAAATAAGCAAATATATTTGAGACCTTTCCAAGGTGTAACTTAGAGGATCACAGCACATGGAACAAAACATCGAGGTCCATGTGGATGCTTCTCCTCATGGAGTATCTCCTCCACGTGTCAGTGCAGTGATCCCAAACTAGAGGGCACTCTGCAGCTGCAAGTGCAACTTCCACAATGGATTAACTAATAAAGTGGCAGTGTTTGTGCCAAATAAAAATCCTTTTTGTGGTCAGGTATTAACCCCAGGGCCCTGACCAGTGTCTGACCTCTCTAATCTGCTTCAGCCCTGCAGGACTGGGGCAAGTCAGCTCTGCACCTGCTGGTCAGTGGGAGAGTGGCCCAGAGAACCAGTTCCACACCACTGGCAGTCATCTCCTGCTAAGCAGATGCACTTAGGGACTTTGGCTTTAAGAAACAGAAGAAAAAATCTAGGGTGACTGTGGAAAAACCCAACTATTTCTATGCTTTTCATTGCCTTAAAAGAGACTTCAAAATTCAGCTTTCCCAGATTTCCATTTTCCTGCTGCAACCCAAGATTAGACCATTTATGTAACAGAGCAACGTTAAAAGAATCCATAGTAAGTGTATTAGGTGGAATTAGTAGTGTTAGAATTCACCTGAGCCACTGCACTTGGCACATTTAACCTTTCTGAATTCACAGATTAAAACCAAACCTACAAGTAAAGAAAGAGGCTTCTTGTCAGCAAAGACCTGGCACTTGCTACTCCTGGATTTCTCAGCTGACTCATCTCTTTAAGAGCAAGAGAAAATTTGGAGCATTTTAGACCATTTGACAATTGAAGCTTTATCTCAACCACAAAGCTCCCATGCCAGAGGCAGCGCAAATGAGCAATTCATGGAGGCTCCAGGAGAGAACAGTTTGCTGGCACCCTAAGCCCCTTTCTTGGTGCGATCGCTCCGTTAGCCTGCATGAAACACTCCAAGTACTGCATGAAATACTCAGCTACTGAGCTCTCAGCCAGGTCTGCAGGGCTAGCCAAGGAGTCCTTCCCTCGTGCATGCTCGCGGCGGCAGCAGCAGCGCTACCAGCGCGCTGTGCTCAGCCCTAGCCCCACGCTGCTCCCGGGGCTTCCCCAGGGGACAGGGAGCATGCAGCAGAAAAAGGAGCTTACTAGTCCTGTACGGCTGGGCTTGCTGCTTACGGAGGAGGCCACGGAGCTGAGGGAGCTGAGGGAGGAGGCGCTGGGGCTGCGCTTCAGCGCCGTGGGCGTCGGCAGCACCTTGCGCACCGCGGCCTTGGCCTTGGCCGGCGTGGTCGAGGGGAACCCGATCTTGGTCACCTTGTGCACCGGGGCGAACAGCCCGTACTTGGGCTGGCACTGGAAGTACCTGCAAAACAAAGGCAGGGCAGGGGAGCAATCAACTTCTCTTCATGTGCACGGTCTGGCTTCAGGAAGAGCTCCAGAGCAGGAGTCTGAAGGTGTTAGAGATGAGGAGTGTGAAGGGATTGAAGGATGGGGAATCTCATCTCCATTACACTACAATTGTAGGTTTTTTGGAAAAGGGACTTTGAGAGGCTGAAGCACAATTATGTCAGACTGCAGAAATCCAGAGGAGTCACTCGAGCTGCAGATCTGTTTCCTAAAAAATTCCATTCAGATTCAGTCTCACAACTTCCCTCTGCCTCTGAGCTGCCAACAACGTGATGGCTGAGAGTTGGAAATAAAAAGCAGGTTTTAATTAGCTCAAGTAGTTCTATATTTTATTCATACATACTATTTATGCATATTTGATTATACAGAATACATATCTGGTTAAATAGAAATGAGCACCACCTCCAATTTTAAGCTGTGATCACCCATGTTAAGGTGGCACAGCCCTTGTAAACCTCTTTTTAATGAGGTAAAGGACTGTTCCCTATAGCCAATGAGAAAAAGTTCCATTGTGATGTGAATTAGTGCTTTCTAAGTGTGACTTACTGTAAGAAGCAGCTACACTGCCCCAACCTCTACAATGAGGCACCTGTTGGTGGAGGAGCTTTCAGCCCCTGGGATTCAGCAGCTTTCCCTTAAGCACAGCTATTAGACACCCAAAGCTTTGCTTCACTGAGGATTCAGGAATCAATCAAGCATTCAAAAAGCAGGAAATTGTGCTTTCCATCTCCAGCCTATGAATTAACCCACATGGGACTGGGACAGATCAGCTCATCCCATGAATGGAAGTTGATATAGATTTCCAGAGAAGTGGAGGCATCAGAAATTCAAGGGATCATCCAAGAGCCACCAGCAGATCCTCAGGTTTAGGGCCTCCCTCCCTGGGTTGGAAGTGCCCTGTGGATATTAAAACCCCAAGGGGAATAGAGAGAATGATCTCCAAGGAAATGTGAGGAAGGACTGACCTGGTTCCAGCGACAGCTCCATCGTTCTTGCCCAGGGGCTCATCCAGCTCCACCCCACACCACTCGCCTTTGGCAAAGTCTGTTTCTCCCAAAAAACGCACCACTCCAGCTTTGGTTCCCCCAACCTAAGGGAAGAAAACACACCTGCATGTCATGCATTTCTGGATTCAAACACCAAGCAGAGTGAGAAAGCCTTCAGTGGAACCATGTTCACAGAGCACATCACTGATGGGACCAGTTCTTATTTCAAACTGTGCATTTTTCTGTCTGTGAGTTTGTTTTGATGTCGAACAAACACAGATCTCCACAACCAAACTGTTTAAAGAAGAAAAAAGAAATTAAAAAATCCCTTTCTTAGCACTTAGTCCTGCCCAATTTGGTAATCAAAGGATGTCATGACTGAAGGCCACAATTCCAGAAGGTGACTGTAAGACTAAAAATACATTTAACAAGACTCAGCATAACCTCAATACTGAAAAGACTGAATACAACAGGTATTTTTTTCACACAAATTTCTATCAGCAGATAAGGCTTTATAAGAACTGCTTATTTCTTACTCAAATTCTCCAGGGAAAAGTAAAAGAAATGAAATGAGAAAAAAAACCTTTCATATTTTCTCTTAAGGAATAATTCAGATAAACTACGTGCATTTAAAACCTGATATAAAGCACAATGCAGAGCACTTGGCAAAACCATAGATATATAACTATCTGAATCCTTAAAAAAGGAGACAATCATTTTCTTAACCTTTTGTTCCCTTTGAAAACAACAAAACAAAAACTCCCCTAAATATTCCTAAAGACTAGAAATCAGCTGATCTCCAACTTACAACCTGAACTATTTACTGCCATTCCAACTCCTTGCAGTGTCTGTGAGCTGCAGCTTTCCATACCACACAGGGAGGGAGGAATTAAATGAGGAGAAGGAGGAAAACGTGCTGTGTGGCCAACACTTGCCAGGAAGGGCCAGCAGCCAGAGCTGCAGGACTCCTGCAGGTCACAGTGACCGTATGTTGTGCCCTAAATTTGTGGAAATCTGTTCAGCCTGGATCCAGCATGGTGAAAAGAAGGAAAAGGTAATGAAAACTCTGCCAGAGATTCCCAGCACTGCACATGGGAAACAGCAATGGCACTGAAAATGTCCACTGGGGTTTGCCAGTACACACGGGACAATGAGGAATATTTGGGGGGCTTGGCAGAGAGCTTGGATGTGACCAAAACAGACACTAAAAAGCAAATTAGAATTTCATATCATTCTGTTTTTTGAGGGGAACTTCCCAGGATTAAAGGAGAACAGTGAGCTTCTGCTGCTGTAAATGAAGGTGAGTGATCACAGAAGAGAATGCACATTAATGCAGTTGGGAAGTCTGGCAGTTCTTTTTCCACACAAACCTCAGAAAACCAGGGGGAATAATTAACCTTTTCTGCTATTACTCGAGTGACAAAGGTGACAGAGGCATCTCTTGCCCATGTTTAAGGTGGCAGCTCCTTCTCTCTCGTTAGACACAGTCTTGAAACAACCTTAAGATCTTGCTGTGAGTGGCTCTGTAGCAAATTATTACTCTCCATGGAATAAAAACACACAAAGTTTACAGTTATCATGACTCAGCCTAATATAGTAACTAGTAGAACGTTTGGTATCTCGTGTTCTTGGCAGAGAACACACAAACTTCCCCTCTTGGAAAACAAGCAGCAGAAAAAGAGAATTGTAAGGAGCTCCCCAGAACTCAGATCCCTGTGGCACAGTGGGGAACAGGGAATACACAACACCAGCAAAGGATTTCCTGGGCAGAACCAGCCCTTAAATTGAGGAATATGTTATTCCCCATCACACATAATCTGGCTAGATGCTATTCCCCTGCTCAGTTTTGTACTGTTTTCTGCCTGAAAAAACAAGAGTTAAATCCAAAGAGGCTCTAAAAACCCATTAAAGAAATCAGACAGGAAAACTAGAACAATGGCCCAGATAAGGAGCATCCCCTCCAAGACAACACTCAGGTCTGGGGACTCCTCAGCTCCTTTCACACAACCCTTGAGCCAGGCAAGGAATTTTGGAGCTGTTTTGTGGAGTGTGTGTTTTGTGGTGAGTTCTTTTACTAAACAACCTAAATCCACTACCAAAAGACGCCCCCCCCCCACCTTTCCACGGGCAGGTAAGGTAAGGGCTTAGTGGAAGAGGATCACTCCAAGCAAAGAATCCCAGGGACAGGCAAAAGTGCTGCAATCTGTTCCCTCCAACCCACACTGCAGATAAACCTCCAGATAAGGAATGCTGGCTCCAGGATAAGGCACATTAAACATGGCTGCAGAATATTCTTCCCTTCTTGTATCATCCCTTGGCCCTGCTCATCTTCCACTTTTAGTAAAAGATGTACAGGGTTTATTTGGAAGATATTCCACTCAAATCCCAAACTGGGAGGCACGACCTGGAAGAATCTGGCACTGCCCAGTGCCCCTGGACCTCCTCCAGCCATGCTGGTGGCCGGACATGGAACTGTGACCCAAGGGCTGGTGGGAGGGAGCCAAGGCAGGAATCCATAGCCCAGAACATATGGGGATGCACAGCCTGAGATCCCCAGGAGGCAGAGCAGAGCCACTCGGCCTGTCACCATGGTACCCGGGTTATTTTAGAACAAGATGCAAGGGAGAATGCCAAAGGATTTTTGGTTTTTTCCAAACCTAGTCCAACTTCTTGGAATAACCAGCTCCTGGATTTGTGCTCCCTGCAGCCAGAGCTGTGTGTCCTCCCCAGGAGCACCCTGTGGCAGGGACGTGCTCGGAGCATCAGCAAAGGGCTACAAAGGCAGTTTGGCTCAGTTTCCAGCCAAAGCCTTCTGAATTCCAGCTCTGGAAAGCCTGAGACTACTGAAGGCTCCCAATCACTCCCAGAAATGTGCCCCAACAGTGTGTTTATCTGCAGCTGCAATTAGTGCCCTGCAAGTGACACACAATAATAACCATTTATTCCCCTGGGAGCACAACGGGAGGTGCTACTGGACAACACAGCAGGGTAAAGGTTTTTCATGACAAAAGTTGCTGTAATATAGACTCTTTAGTGCCATAAAGGGGAAAAAAAAATCATGATGTGATTACATTTAACTTTTCCTACCAATATGAAAATAGAGTTGCACTTCCAGAATTGTAGCACTGATTATAGAAAAATTAATTTTAAATTAATTAAGAATTATAGCAAAAAAAAAGGTGAAAACCCCAACCCCAAACAAAAAAACTAGTTGCATTTGCCAACTGATCTATTTCCCATCAAGGACTAAAAATTAAAAGCCCAGTTTCTAAAAGAAACAGGAAAAAATTTATTAAAAAGTTTCTAAAAGTTCTCAGAAAAAATGGGGCATCACAACCACGAAGAGAGTTTTCCATGACCTTCACTCCTGCCAAGGCAGGTCACTGAATAATAGATAATAGGGAAAAGAACTGACAGAGCTTTTTTCAGTTGCCACATTCAGTGCAGACAAGTTGTAAAATACAGATCAATAACACAGCAGAGAATCTGGGTTAGACCACAGGTCAGTGTGGGGTGAGCAAATCTGCTTGGAATACACCAGTGCTACGTCAGACACAGAGAAAAGTGATTAAATTCCATTTATCCACTTAAAACTGAGCTCACATTAATTTGCTGCAATGTAAAGCAAAGGAGCAAAGTGGGTTTGTAAACCTGAAGTGGTTAAAACCTGATGAAAGGACACATCAAGGCTGGTACAGCAGAGCCACATTTCCAAAGATAAGGAGGAGGAGACAAATAAACCAATGTGATGCAGGGAAAGAGAGAGATGGTCTAAAAAATGGCAGAGCTCATGGAAAAGAGGATTCAGTGTCTGAATGTTGCCAGTGTAACAATATCACTTACCCACACCCTGGGAGAGGTAAAAGGTGAGTAACAATTGCTCTGCCTCCCCTTCTGCCTGAGCAAGCACTTGAGGCCACTCTTGGAAAGCATCACTTGGGTATTTCTGCATTTCCAGGTCCATTCAGCACCCACAACCTGCTTGGATAATAAAACCCAGCCAGACCCACACAGGCTGCCTTTGAAACACCTGGATCCAAACATCACTTCTAATAGAACCATCTCTCCTTTCTCAGAATGAGGGAGAACTTCTTCCAGCTGGCCAAAGAAATTGTATTTAATGGCTTGTTCAGCCCCTGAAGGCCAGAGGGAACCACGGGATCATCTCCTCTGGCTCTCCTGGAACAGACCCTTCCATGTCTCCCACGTTTCCACCTGTAATTAACCCTGTAACTGTGCTGAGCTCTCTGTGGGGCTGTTTCCAGAGCTGATATCCATCAGGAAACACTTCCACTGACAGGATATTTTCATAGTTAATCACCCCATTGTTACAAACACATTTAACTTTCAAATAAAACAAATCTGACTCTGTCCTTGGCTCTCATTATGCTTTGAGTTGGAAGATTACAGAGCTCCTCAGCAGGTACTCACATGTTTTAAGCAGGACACCTCAATTTTCCCTTTGAAAATTAACAGCTTAAGTTCTACAAATCTTTTATTGCAAGACACTTTCCCTTGCTCAAGTCATTTTGCAGCTCTGCTCTGAATTCTGGCCACTGTTTCCAATGGGTTTTTCAAATAACTGAGGCTGTAATTATACAGAGTTTTAAATGTATCAATAAAGGCCCAAGTTAAATTTGAAGTTACTGTTAGATGGTATTTAAAATTTAAAACAAATAACAGTCCCACCACCCCATGGAGTTTTCTCCATTAAATCTACAGTTTCAAAGAGGGAAGCAGAACATGCTGGACAAAACTGCTGAGTTTTGGGTTGTCAACATCTGGTTCCTCTGGCAGTTTTTGCCTGTCTTCTTCTTTGAGATCAGATATTTGCTTCAGATTATGGTATTTCCTTTAAAAATACCTACAGAGCATCTGACATTGGATCAAAGCCCGACTGAACAGGGCTAGAGCATCTCCTAAACTTTAAACTGGCCTCTCTAATTCAGGTTTTCCAGCCCAGCAACCCTGGGAACAGCAGGATTAATGATGCCAGTTTTCCTGTGGCATCAGATGTTGTGTTTGAGTGACTTCACTCCCTAAAAATGCTGTTTCTGTTGCTGGGATCATCGTTCAGAGGAGCCTGGATCATGAGAAGTCTCTGACATGCAAATCCTGTGAAGGCAAATTGCAGCTTTTCCAGAGCTGGTGGTTCTGAGTCTCCCCCTTCTCTTGGGCTGTTTCCATGGAACGGGGAAGAACTTCCTTTGAAACCTCTCCATTTCTACCCAATTTGGTTGCAGTCAACCAGAATGTTCAAAAATGAGGCCAGAGTGGGCAAAACCAAGATACTCATACAGACCCTGTGCTACCCCCCAACCCTTCACTTCCAGAAGAAAACAGTTTAGTAACTACAACTGATGTGCAACTGAGGTTCAGTTCATTCAATCAACTCACAGGAAGCAAAAAAACCAATAAAGGACTAACAGCAATTCCATACTAAAAAAGTCACATGTGAATTCACTACCACAAAAATAAAAGCAAAAGCAAAGACTAAAATTAAGTAAATAAACTGTTCCTTTGCCCATCCTGTGCTGATGTGACCAAGGACAACATGTTCCTGGATCTCATTCCCCTTGGGAAGGCAGGGAAAAGGGAAGCCAAGGAGTCCACAGACAAAAAAATGAATTAACTATTACCCAAGCACGTGGAAACGTCAGGGATTGTTGTCCCCACATCCCAGGAACTCACGTGTAATTGCAAGTTAAATAAGGAGTTGCCACCACCAGCGAGTGACTCAGTTAAACACAGCTCACACCTTGCTCTAAGAGAAATTTAACATCTTAATTATCTGTGAGCAGAGAGGCAACAACAGGTCCTGCAAAAGGCTGAAAAGAAACCTTAAAACAACGCTGAGGTTTGCACAGAGAAATCAAATCACCCTGATGAAGAACTGCAGACAAAGCCTTTGGGTAGCTCTTCTCCCTCAGACAGATCCTCACATTCCAGGCTGGGGCAGCCACGTAGCAAACTCATCTACATCACACTTCCCAGTATGCAAATACTGTGTCTAAGCAGACATACATAAATATAAGAATTACTTTCATCTTGACTTACCATGACAAAGCCATCAAACACCCTGATACAGCCACCTCAGCTCCAGGGTAAGGCACACGTGTGACTGTGTAAGAACCACACGTCCCCAACTTCCACATTTTCCCTCCTTTCCCATCCTCACACTCTTTGTGCAAGGTAATTCTGCACTGCTTTGAATTCCACCAGGGAATGTTTGGCTTTTTAACAGTCAGATTTTTAAACAGGCTAAACTCAGAAGTGCATTTTCTATTCAGAATGTTATAAAACCCAGAAAAAGGAAATTTTAAAAGCTCCACGTGGACAATACAGGATTATTGCCACAGAGAGAGACTCCTCTCTTCATGTGAAGTTTGTTTTTCCCTTCCCTGCTTTTAAGAGCCCTGGAATTCAATCAGTTGGCAGCCTTACGTCATGTTTACTCCCAGATAAGTTACAGGGGTGGAAACAAATCTGACAATAATCTCCTGTCAGCCCCTGCCTGTTGCAGCACCAGAGAGCTCAGGAGGGAGTCCCAGAGCAGGGAGTGACACAGGGAATGAGGAGAAATGAGATGTCACTGGTGCACAGGGAGTAATTCTACAGAAAGGCCCCAGCAGCACAGGCTGTAAATGCAGTTTGCACTTCAGTGACCATATGGAGGCCGAGGTCCAGCTTTACAGCTCAGCTCCAGGAGCAGCAGATTTGGCAGCCTGGGATGAAGCTGTAACTGGTTAAATGAATGAAAGCACTTTAATCCCTTGAGAAGGCTCAGGCCCCTTAGGTTGATAAGATTTTTATTTATTTATTTAAAATGCAGCATCTGCTCCCTTCAGGAAAAAGCTGCTTCAGCTTTTGGTACAGGCACCAGTTGTCACACAAAGCAGGTTTTCCCATTTTATTAGCAATTTGGCTTGGGGAGTTCAGAGTGGTTGGTTGGTTTGTTTGTTTGTTTTTAAAATCAACTTCACACTGGTCTCAAGAAATCCCAAGGGCTCCCAACACCAGGGCAAACAGGTTCTCTGGCTGCAACTCAACCAGGAAACCCAAACTGGCTGAGCCTGAAAGTCATCTGCTTTCTGAATTGCTTTTCTGTTGTTCTTTCCCCAGCTGGTTCAGGACCAGCCCAGCACTTCCACTTGCCCAGGAACTCTCATTCAGACAAGTTCAAATGCTGAGACTGGAGCCTGATTTTCAGCAGGAGAATCAACCTGGCCCTGTGTCCTTAACCCAGGAGGGGCTGGATGAGGGCAAGGAAGGAAGTGCCCATTTCCACATGAACATTTCCTGTCACAGAATCCCCACACTCCAGCTGGGCTGCCCAGAGTTAATGTTCTAACAGCTCAATCACATCCAGATTCCAGAACACACATCATATGTTAAGAATGGAAATTATGCCCAATACAGAGCTGTTGGAATTACTCTTTGCATTAATAACTTTTCTCTGATTTAACCATGTTTCTATCCAGTAGAAGTTATATATCTGTGCACCAAATGAAAAGCTGAATAATGACTTACACATTAACTCATCATAAACCACAGTTCTTTTAGATATCCACTTGACCTCCCAAGGTTTCCACACATTAACATGAAGCATTATTAGTTTCTTGTTAGTGAAAGGAAAATTAAGCACATGTTGCTGAATATGGCTCAGATAAACTGGGATTTGAGGGAACCAGATTTATCCTGAGATTCCCAAGACAGCCAGGACAGTGTGCTGCTTCAGTCTTGGAGGGGCAAACTACAGAAATCAAAGGGTCTCTCCTTTTCCACTGCAACACCCTTTGGGGCTGTAATAGTTCAGCTTGTGCTTTCCCTTACTTTGACTCCTCTGGAATCTCAGGAAAGAGGATTCCTAAGAAAACAGGACAATGTGAATTTCCCCACCATTATCATCTTTCCCTTGTGGGCATTGATGTCTCCCAGGAGGTATTTTTCTGACGTTTGCAATTCAGTTTAATGGCCAATTTAATGAATTTGTCATCTTCAAATTGAGGGGAAAACACAGGGAAAGCTGTAGCTGATTGTTGCAGCAAATCTACAAGTGTTTTTCCACAGGCATCCAGAGGGACAC
The DNA here is from genome assembly GCA_035221455.1 of Xenops minutus. Taxonomy (NCBI): domain Eukaryota; kingdom Metazoa; phylum Chordata; class Aves; order Passeriformes; family Furnariidae; genus Xenops; species Xenops minutus. The sequence goes on along the minus strand of JAWWEE010000034.1, from coordinate 11,014,607 downwards.
AGCTCAGCTGACACATCCCTTACCTGGGAGCACTGTCTGTTTGATGTCACTGAAAGGTTTCTTTTTTTAATATAAAAGGTCTTTTGGGAAAAGAGGTTTTCTGCCCCCTGAAAAAAGCAAGGCTGCTTGTTTTGCACCTCTTTATCTCCACATCTCTCACACTGTTCAGCACAACCTCACATGAGATGCCCTAAACCTGGGTTTGGGAATATCCAGGTGATCACCTCCAATCTATTTTCTCTGCTATTGATCTGTCTTCTATCTAAATAAATCAGGGATATGCTCACTGGAAGCTTCCTTTTTTACTAAATCTTTGTATTTTTTAAAGACATCAGTTCCCCTGTAGAAGCTGGGAGGACTCTAAGATGGAACCACATAGCATTTGGTAATTCTAAGTGCACAAAACAGCAGTGAAACAACCAGAGATCAAAGGAATAAGAAAAGAAGCAAAAGACATGTTTTCTACCCACACAAAACAAAACAGACCATGCACCAGCTTTAATCCTCCAGACTTCATCAAACTACCTCAGCCCAGCACCACTGAGGCAGCATTTGCTGTGACAAGGCACAAGTAAAATGTGAGGAGCTGACAGATGCTTTTCATGGGGAGGAACAGCACAAACATCTCAGGAGGAACAGGAAAATGTTCCAACAAAGCTCAGCTGTTGGGAAATGTCAGTTGGCCAAGCCTGAAATGCTTTGAACCACCAGTTCAGGTTCAAACTTGTGCCAAACGTACATCTTTGGAAAGCAAAAAGGAAGCCAAGTTGAGAAGTGAACTGGTAAATGTTGTCAAAATGGCTCTTGTTTCTTGATAACCCAGACTGGGCAAACAGCTCCATGCCTTTGCCTTTTTCATTGAATTATCATCCAAAACCAGCCAGTTATGGACAACAAAAGAAACTTACAATAATAGAACTGAACCATTCAAGGTAAGTCCTATTAAGTATATTTTAGAATCCAAAACCAGCCAGTTACTGACTGCTAAAAGAAACTTACAATAATTGAACTGATCCATTCAAGGTAAGTCCTATTAAGTGCATTTTAGAATCCAAGTTAGAGGAGAAAAATTACCAGATTGAAATACTTTGGTGTAACAATCACCACTCCACACCCTGAGATCACACACTGAGATCAGTGAAGCTGAGCCACATCTGAAGTCCATTCTGGAATGCAAACTTAGCTCCACATCTCCAAATCTGCCCTTAAGGACATCATTTTCCATTTAGCTGGTTTAATAAGACTCCCAAGTGAGCTTCTGTCTATCCTGACCTCACTGTTCTGCTCAGCTGCAGTGGGGCACTGCTGGAAGTTCATCATTTCCAAGGTGAAATCCTCATCAGTGGATTTTCCACATGTCCACAATGATCAGCACTGAGAACCTTCACAAAATACCCATCAGCAGCTGCCAGAACTGAGGAACTGCAGCATTTAGTCACTACAGCCCTGCAATGGCATGGCCAGACTGGAACACGTCTCCTGGCTGGGACACCACACTGTCACTTAGAGGGGAGGTAAGGACACAACCTCCAGCCAGCCTCTCCTCCTCCTGTGGAACATACTACTGCAAAGTGACTGCTGTCAACATAAATAAACCCAAATTACATGGAGCATTCCAGCTGCATTTGTACCTCTGCAGGAGCAGGAATGGCCAAGCAACTTACAGCAAGTGACAGGCAGGGCTTTCCAACAACCAGTGCTTGAGGACAGTTTCCAGAGTTATTCAGTGCCACCTCAACTCTCCAGTCCACAGGGCTGGACAGGACTTCAGTGGCAGGGAATAAAATTACAAAGATGAGTGGATTATTCAGCCAAGTTTAGCATTATCTGCACTAACCTGGTGATTTCAGGTTATTTACACCTGAATTATTATTAGCCATGGCAACAGAGTCTGGGATCTACTACAAATAATTAGCACAGGACCCCAAAGGGTTAAAACCCAGCAGACAAGAATCCTGCTCTTTTAACATTCCTATTCCTGAGTGTTTTCTGCTGGCATATAAATTACAGATACACATCACCAACATGCTGCTGCCTCAAAACCTCAAACTACCACTTGATGACTCAAGAGGAATATTTAAGGCAAACAGAGGTAGTGGAGAGGATGAAATACTAAGTGTAACCTACTTACCAAACAGAATTTGGGACCTTATTATTATCAAACTGTGGCACTTAGGATGTGCTTTTTCTGTAATTTGCACTAATTAGATACAGGAAAGTTACAGGGATGCCTTCACTGGTACCAGAGAATTCTCCCACCCCAGAAGAGCAAAGAACAAAGAAACTTGAGAAAGGCTCCCCAGGGCCCTTGAGGAAAAGGCCAATAAGTGGTTAAAGCCTGATGATGTCTGGAGGACACCAGGGCTGGAGTCTCTGCCAGAAATAGCCAGGGATAAAGGGTAAATCTTTGTTTCCATTGGCACTCCAAGAAAACACATCTCAGCCCAAATCCAGCTGTCAGCCAACCCCTGCCCTCACTTCACCTTTGTCTCCTTCTTCAACTTGTGTTTTAAGCTCTCTTTAAACAGAAAGAGGAATCAAATTCTTCCTTAAAAGTGAAATAAAACATTTAAATATCAATCCACCTTTACTGCTGAATCATTATCTGGGGGGGCAATGCAGGGCAAACAGTAAAATCCATGAGATCCTTTTCTACACAACATTCTTACAATAACCCCAAAATGTTTTCTATGCCAGGACACCTGTGCCTGCCCTTGCTTTTACCCAATGGGGATTTTAAAGTTATATTGTAAATAACAAGAGATTGTATCAAAGTAACAGTGAGACAACTCTTCAGCTTAATAACCCATGGAAGGAACTCAAACCTCAGATCAGATCTGTTACAGGGATCACAGATCTGGGGGCAGGTGAGGATCATTCCAGTTATATTTGAAGGCTACATGTAGTCTTTAAATTAAGAATCCAACACAAAACAACATCCCACCAGGTTTCCACTGCTTCCAAGGCAGGGTTTCCCACTTTGTTAATGTGTGTATATCAAATTAGTTATGAGAAATGCTCCATGCTCCACTGCAACAATCCAACTCAAAGGTTTACACTGTAATTCTATAATAATTATTTTAAAAAATGATCAAGAAAGCTTAGCTCCCTTTTAAAAAGGTGAAATGATACATCAGCAGAAGCATCCAGGGTTCTGAGCTGGGGAAGGGCAGCCAAGTAACGTGGCACATCCCCAGGAGCACAGGGAATTCCTGGGTGGCCAGTGGCATGACGTGACTGCCCCTGTCGCTGCCCGTCACCACTGAGGAACAACCAGTTCCTGCACTCTTTGCTTCCTAAAGACACAGCCCTGGGCAGGCCAAGGGACCTGCATGGACATCTCACACACTGTTCCTATTTAGCACTTATTCTATTCTTGAAGATATGGAAAGATAAGCTACCAATGTGTTTGCTGAATACTCAATGTTTTTTTAAAAACATAACAGATTAAAAACGGCCAAATTAACCACTTGGTCTTGGTAGTGCAAAGATCTTCCTAGAGCAGGCAAGGAGCTTGTTCACAGCAGACACTACAGGAAAGCAGAGCATGAACTGACACCTCCCTGAGCAAGGCAACAGCAGGGGAGTTGGGAGAGGGAATATCAGCAGGAGTTTCCCTGGATCAATGCACAGCAGACACAGAGGCTGCAGGGACACCTTACCAGAACTCGGTCTCCAATTTTGAGCTCCCTCTCTCCTTTCTTGAGCGAGCCAGCCTCGGAGAGGTTTGATATGGATTCACTGGCAGTCTTGGAGAGATTGCTCTGCTGAGAGGGAGCTGCATGCTCCTTAGCAGCCAGGGGGGACGTTTTCTGTGGAATTCCTGACGGGGGAAGCGCGGCAGCAGCAGCAGACACGGCGCTGGCAGCCGATGTGGATGTTGGGGAGGTGGCTCTGGAAGGGTGAGAGGTCTGAGTACCGTTGGCTTCATCTTCTGCCAGGACCTTCCTGGTCAGCTTGGATGGTCTGGTAAATATCCCCCGCAGGGGCTCGCACTGGAAGTAGCGAACTCCAGCCACGGAGCCGTCGTTCTTGCCGATGGGCTCATCCAGAACGATCCCTGCCCACTGCCCCGGAGCAAACTGGGTCTCCCCAAGGAACTGGATGAAGCCAGGTTTGTTGCCGTTCACCCAGACACGCTCCCCGACCCTGAAATCATCCACAAACTCCTCGTGTGCGTCGGCAGGGGCTGTGCCCGGGGGCTTCTCACTGGGAACTGCCTTCTCTGCTGCAGCTGCAACCAGGACAAACAACAGCAGTCAAACACACCAGCAGGCCAAGGAGCAGCAGCACTCAGCTTCAATGTGTTTGGAAGAGCACAATTCCAAATGTTCTCAGGAAAACACTCTAAATGATAATTCAAAATCTAAGGGCAGACACTGAATGCGTTTAGGGCAGGTTTTGGTAAAAATCTTACAGAAATCACAGGTCTTACCTCAAAAACTACCCAAGCATTTCTACCACGACAAGGTTTCTTCAAGCAAAACTTGATCACGGCCAATTAGTAAATTCAGATTGTTTTGCAAGTTGTACATTTAATTTTTTTAGATCCAAAACAAAAGCAAAAATCCCTTGCTGTACTGAGTAAAAATAGCGTATTCTCACGGCACCCAAGGCACTCTTTGTTAGAAGAAAAGGGGAAAATGCAGGTATTTGCTATTCCTTACCAGCTGCAACAGGTGCAGGTGTTTTCAGCAATGTACCCCCGTGCTTGATGGTCTTGGAAGGAGCTTTAAGTCCACTTGGTTTTAACATACTCATCTTTTTCCAATCCTGGTGTTTCTCCCCCTTGTCTGTAGCAACTATCTTTTCCCAAACATGGATAAAATATATTCTTCAAGCTTTTTCAACTCTGGAATAAACCTGCGTATAACAATAGTAGACATGAAACAAAAAAATCAGTATTTTAACTCCTGCAGAAGGAATTTCTAGATATATAAAGATTGTGTAAGAAATGCACTATAAAAAGCTGCTTTGCAATAACAACCAGAAGCATTTCTAATTTATCTTTTGAAGGCCATTTCCTACAAAACATACCAAGCCTGAACTGAAAGCATCAAAATAACTCCCTTTGCTGAATGCTGCTGTTTTCATCTTGGGATTTAAACCAAAGGGCTATTTTAAGAAGGAAAATCAAAGTCCTTAACAGCATAACTAACATTACACACAGATTTGATCACTCCACACACACAAAACTGTTTTAAGTCACATTTTTCAAGTGTTGCAAAATCCCAGCAAAAACAACCTGAGAGTGGAGACCAAACTGCGAGGGGAATCAAGAGAACCAGGAATTTCTGGATGAAAAGAGAAAGGTTTTTATGCAAGCTGAAATTGATCAAGGGTTGGATGATGACAAGTGGAAAGCAAACACCACCTCGGCTGTGTGAGCTCAGATCACAAGATCCTCTGGCTCACAGTGCCCAGCAGTGCCCCAGCCCCGAGGAGGAGGGACTCTTCCCAACTCTGCTCTGCCTTGCAAGCCAGCTAAAAGCTTTTCCAGGAACTATGTGTTGCCACAGGAGCATCTTCCTTCTGATCACAGAAGCCCCAGAAAGGCTTTTTTCACCTGTAATGAAAAAACTGAGGTTTTTTCCCTCACTGTGAATTCAAAGCTGAACTTCAAGGCGACTGTTGTGCCCCATCTTCAAAAGGATCCCCTGCTCTGCATGAGCAGCTTGGCTGTTGGCTGAGCTTTCTGTAAGACACTGCCAGAACAGCAATGCCACTGAAACAGCACCTGAACAAAAACCTGCAGGCAAAGAAAGGAACTTTGCTCAGCTGTTTGCTCAGAACACGACAAACAAGAACTACAAAGCAGGTCTCAGTCCTGCCCTCCCCTCAGCATTTTGGCACCTGTCAGAACACAAAGCTGGGCAGCTGCAGAATTCCCAAACCTTCACTCCCAGTGCCCAGGGGTGCAGACTGGGAGCACAGGATAATGAAAGGTAAAGCAGACCTGACTGAAGGAGACACAGCTCTGCTGCAGAAAGACTAAGGGGATAAACCCAGCCTGTTTTTACTGCCAGTCTAAGTTTCAGCCCTCGTGTATTATTAACAGTGTTCCTAAAAATCAATTCACTGTGAAAAGGAAGCGTCAGGCACATCTGCTCTGTGAACCTGAACACCAAAGTGAAGCATTCCTTATGCTATTTAAACGGCTGACATGCCAAATTCCAGGCATTTTCTGTCTGCAATAGTGTTTTCCTTTAAAAAGCACGGATTACCACCTTGCATGCATTGTGTTTGTCTACAAGCTCAGTTCTGCTCCATGAAAATGATGAAGCAGCACCATGAAGACCTCTGAAAATGCCAGAGGTTTGTCATCCTTTCACCTACAGTGAAAAGCTGCTCTATTATGTTGGCATTTTGTGTGCCAATTTATTATTAATTTTGAGGTGGGAGCTTTCATGTTCCTGTTAAGTGGAATCAGAGCAGGACAGACATGAAACACAATCAAGCCACGAAAGAACTGGGAGGCACAGGGTTATATGAAGAACAGCTAGAGGACCACATAAGATGTCAGGATCACAAAAGGGTTGCTGTGGACACAGCAGGAACACTCTGGGGGTTTCTCCACTCCTACCACACGAGTGCCCTCCCTGCTAAGTCTGAAGGCATCACCTTTCCTTATATGTTGTTTTAGAAATCTTCTAAAGCTGCACCTTGCTCTGACATGCCAAGGACTCACAAAGGCTTCTCTCATCTCTGAAACATCTGCCCTTCCCCAGGCTGCAGGCCCTGCTCCCTCCAAAGCCAGATCTCCACGCCTCCCTTACATTCCTAACCCATGGAACAGAAAAGCTACACCATAAAGAAGGATTTGGTACAAATACAGACACTGAGAAGCATCAAGGGCAGTTCCTTTAGCTGACAGTCTTTTCTCTCAGTGCTGAACACCCAACTGATGGAAATCTGGTCCCTCTTAAGGAAGATTTCTCCTGAAATCAGGAAGCTGGAACTCTCCTGGAGCATTCTGCCCTTCTTTTCCATGCTCTAACTCTTTTTTTGCCCAAAAAGAGCATTCTGACACCACACAGGTACACAACCCCCCCCCCCCAAACACTACATTACCACCCAAAATTACATTTTGCCAGTTTTGGGCAATTATGTATTAATAGATGCTTAGCAAACCTCTGCTCAACAGAAAGTTAGAAGGTTCTAACACTGCATTTCTTGGCTCAGGGAACTCATTCATGTTTTAATCCTGCTCTCCCCAGTCATGAGTTATATATTTGCAGTGTCATTTGCTTTTCTCAACACACAGGCCCTTCAACTAGGCCAGGAGTAACACAATCCTTCATGCCCTGGTTGCAGAGTTACTGAAATTGTAGCTTAATTCAAACAAAATAAAAGGTAAAATTACAGGCAGCAGATTTTGGTAGATGACCCCATTATTGCAATGGTCAGAACGAATCTTTAGGTCTCAGAGAAGGACCTTCATGGGAGCATTACCTCATGGAACTCATAAAACACTGAGAGAACACAAATCTGCACCAAGTGACTTCAGGAATTCCACACTCCAGCAGTTCCCAAGAGGCTCCAGATGTCAATGAGCTCATTTCAGTTCAAGAGGGAGCAGCTCCCTACTTGTCCCCACTCCTCTCTCCTTCCTTGAATCTGCCTCAGCTCTCCTGAAAAAGGATCTTTATAATCAATAGGCAAAAATATTAAGTGTAAATGTCTCAAAATATCACCTCAGGAACCAAAGGAAAGGTCCAGAAGGACTCTGATAATAAATTCCACTAAAACTCTACCAATTAGTAAATGAGCATAAAGAGACTTTAAGCACAGGCTTTGCACTTGTGCCATTACTGGAAATACAGAATTTCACACAATTTGAAAATGTGTTAAGTTCTCAAATGAACTACAAATTCTTTTTGTGTGTGTTGACTAGTAAAAATTATCCCATGCAGACAAGAACTAAAGGGCATTGGCCCTTTTAGCTGATTAATAATATTCTCATGTACCTTTTACAGCCCTTTGAGTGCACAGAGCAAAGCAATCCATAAGCAACAGGTTGAGAGCCACTGGTGTAAGTAAATAAATGCTACTAATGTGATATTAGATAGGAACTCTGTTGGCAAGTTGATATTAAAAATAAATAAACAAAATGTAACTATGCAACCCTGAACTATAAAACCAGAATATTTCCCAACTGCTGCAAAAGGAATTCCTATAATAAAGAGCAAGCAGCTGTCCAATGTTTCTTTCATGACTATTTTCACCAACTAGAACTCCAAAAAGAACTAAAACACAATTCAATCAGGAAACAGGGAGAAAAGTTAAAGTCTAATCTACTCAATCCTAGTCAGGACAAGAAATTAAGAGTAGCAGTAGAATTACAACAATTTAGGCTGGAAAAATGTCTAAAATCATTAAATCCAGCTGTTCTTTGAGCTTGGTTGAAATCTGATGAGTGATGGCCACCACCACTCTCTCCTTCCTCAGGACAGGTAGTGGCAGAAGTAAAAGCAAACTGATAAAATATTTGCAGCAGTGATGACAGTTTAAGGGAGGAACATTTGCCAACATCCCAGCTCCCCGGGAACAGATGCAGTGTTTCCATGGAGAAAGGCAAGTTGTTCATGCCTTTGGTAGAGAAACAAAGGGGATATTCCAGAAGAGAGCAGCACAGTGTTTGAATGGAGTCCCCCTGAGTGTTTAATCCCTGTCTGCTGTGGGCAGACACAGCAGCCAGACTCCAGGCAGGTTCTGTGGGGCTGCAACACCACCCAGGCTTTGTTGGGATAATAAACTCACACAACTATTTTAACCCATCATCAGCCACTATCGGTCATGCACAACTTCACCAAAACAGTTCAAATGAAAAGGTTAAAATTTAACTTCATTAACATCATTACCAGGCTAAATGCTGCTGCAAAATGCCTGGCAATGCCAATGCATTTCTAAGCTGAGACCACTTCACTTGTTGGTTGTGCTGAGCTTGGAGGTGCTTTGCAAAATCTGCACAAAGATTCAGACTAAGAGATAAAGAGCAAATATTCTAAAAGGGGTTTGTAGAAACTGCAGGAAACTCTCACAGGGTTCTAGAACCCATCAGCAATCCCTGGGGCTGTCAACAGTAGGGATCTAAAAACCAAATTCTGACCATGCCATCAAGAAAACACGACCAAAATAAACCACAGGAAAGCTTTATGGGAAATATGTTCCAAAGGCTACCACAATGCAGTACCTGCACTTTCCTGGGAGAAAAACAAGCTCACCACAAGAAGGATCATGTTTGGACCAGCAGCCTGAGCAGCACTGCTGAAGTACCTGTTTCATACTCCTGTTGTTTGTGCCACTGTTGCCCAGCTTGCAGAAGATCAGGAATCATTCTCAAGTGTCTTGAGTTTAGAGAAAGGAACTTGGAATTTTGATACTGGGAAGTTTTCTCCTCTGGTCCATGAGTTACTCCAAGGGCTCTGACCCTTCACAGTTACAAACAACTCCTAAAATTATTGCGATCTTAAAACCAAAACACATAAACATCTCCTGCATGATTCAGCTCTAATTCCTACTACAGCTCCCCCAAGTTGGATTTGCAGTCTCCTGGGCTGTTATTACACTGCTGTAAAAAGGGAGTATATATATTTACAAAAGCACTTAATGTTTTACTTGAACTTATTCATAGACAATTTAAAAATACAACCACAATTCTGCCTTGAACAAGATCAAGGCCTTCTCCTTGCACTGCTGTTTGTTTGCTGCCTCTTTAGGAATATTCCTCTGTGTGCAAGAACGTGCCAGATCACAGAGAGCACCTTCTGGAAGGTTCAGATGGGAATGAGAAGAATTCATGCACAGCAGATCCCCAAAGTGACCAGACTGGGCCATTCCCACCAGCATCCTCCCAGGAACAATTCTGGATGAGGTGGCACAGCAGAGGGATACAGTGCAGAAAGCAAAAGCCTCACACACCCTCCCTAGACAGCATTTCCCATTGCCACCACCTTGCTTTCTTTCTAAGGGGAATACAAGGATAGTCCTCTACTACTTCATATTCCACAGCCACATTTCTCATGTGTGGAAAATTGCAATGTCAGCACAGAGTGAGAGAAAAGCTGAATCCTGGAAGAAAAATCTGATTCCTCCTCTGCTGCATTCTGGGTCTGCTGGAGATATTTCTTACTGGGCAATCACAGAGGCTGAATCACCATTTTGCAAGCATTGGGTTACATTTCCAATGAAACACTCCCCACAATATGCACTGTAAATGTCTCAGCTTCAGAGCGAGTCCTGTACAATTACAAGGTGCTAAACCAGACAGCTGCATTTGGAAGCCTCCCTGCATTAACTTTACAGAGCTTCTGTGCAATGATGCAGCACACCTGGCATTCCAGGCCACTCACCACTTAAATGCGACTATTTTGGAGCAATGGATTCCCATCGAGGTCTCTTTGCATTGATCCCCTGAAACGGGGAGTGAACTTCCCTCTGACCCTCAGCTGCAAATTCCCCATGTTTTGTGAGCCCTGATGCTTTTATTGAATGAGCAGCAAGGCCAGGCTCAACCCCCCCAGAAAGCACCGCAGGCATTTGTTAACACAGCAAATCACACACTGCAGGTCACTGTGGTGCTGCTGGAACTTCTGTGCCAGAGCAAAGGGAACACTGCTCTGTTCAGGGATGGCACTGTGGCACCACAGGCATCTGCAGAAACGAAGAGACTTTAAGGAAGAATTTATACCTAAACCAGAAAATAGACAGAATTAAGATTTTAAGATTTCAGTGGAATAAAGGTTGATATTTGATTACTCATTCAGCACAGCAATTAGAGAAAGGGAGCATTTAAAAACACAACCTCAGTTTTATTTTGTCTTCCACAACCACTGATTTTTCTGTCAATTAATCAAGTAATATGATGACCTGAATATAGTATTCAGATACATGACTACTATGTGAAAAGACATTATTTAATGCAATGTTTATCGTGCCAAGTGCCATCAAATAATATTAATTTGGGCTATTAGATGCTCTGCTCACTGCCAGCATCCAAACATGTGGGCTGGTATGTGCCCATCAAACTAATGTTTTGTACTCACTTTCAAAGGTAGAAAAAAAATTGCATTTAAAACTCAGTTGATCAGGTAGAAAAAAAATAAAAATAATCCAGACCTTTCTCTCAGATCTGTTGTTTGCAGACAGTGGTATAAGAAATAAAAATTTAGAAAGAAAATAAGCAAGAATGTCTCCTAATTTATAGAAGATCCTTATGACATTCTGCTCCAGGTCATTCCAGCCCCATCCAATACAACCACCACAGGAATTCCAGGGAGGCAAACCCCAGGATAACTCCAGGATATTGCTGCTGCCTGCAAGTCCTGGTAGGGCTTTAGCCTAACTCAAACCCCAGTTTGCTTTTGCTGCCACAAACACACAAAGCCAGAGGCTGCAGTAATTTGGGCCAGTTGCCCACGGGTATGACACAGCTCTTCTGAGGGTGCCGCTGATGTGATGAGCACAACTTGGAACAAACAAGTCACACAAACCAAAACTTATCTCTAGGATCACCAGCACAGGTCCTGAAACACCCTTCAGCTCTGTTTCTGAGGGCACTGGTTTGGAGAAACATTCCTCAGACTGATGCAACAGGGGAAACAAAGCCACCCAGGCATGTCCCAGTGTGACACAAACCCTGGCCCCTGTCATCACCCAGCCCACCAGCAACCACCCAGCACACCACGGGCTGGGGACAGCCCAGAAACTGCTCCTGGCCTTGTGTGCCTTCTAAAGGGAATCCCTGTTTCCTCAGCAACTCCAAGAGTGCTCCTGCCTTGTGCCCTGAGAGGGACTGGGGAAGAACGTTTGGGAATCAATCCCAACACCCCACAGCGCTGTCCCTCGGTAAGGACATGGGAACCCACAGCTCAACCAGCAACTTTAGATTTGTTTCTTAACTGAGAGCAAGAATAGAGACTGTTTACCTACCATGGACATGACTTGAACTATTTTCCATGTTAGGTCAGAGATATTCAGGACCAAAGACTTTGAGATTATCTTTCAACATCAGACTTAGGGCAGCCGGGCCTGAACACAAACCTGTATTTGTGCAACTTGCTGGGTAATTTCAACTAAATAAAATAAAAGGCAGGAGATGTCTAAAAATACACATAATATTCTTGCAAATTTCACAGAAGTAAATGGAACTGGTACGGGGGAGACTTGTGTTCAAACAGTCCTGAGTTTCTCCCAAACTTTAGACCAGACCAGTATTTCTGAAGCAAAACAAAAAACCAGAGTATTGCCATCAATACATTTGGTAGCAGCAGGTTAGTTTGTTTGGAGATAACACAAAATTTAAATATAATATAGTAAGGAAGGCAACCATTTCTGAGACCCAAATCCACTGAAAATTAGAGGACTTAGGGACATGGACAAGTTGGTAAATAAGGACAGGGCTGGTTTTCTACCTTGAGAAGTGCAGGATATTCACTGGAAATGGCATAAACAGGATTCTCTCAGCACATGCCTGTGAAAGGAGGGGTAAATTCTTTTAAGTAAGAAACTGCTCTAAGAAGAAGATGAATCAGATCAAAGATAGTAAGAGGCTTAGGAGCTGAAAGCATCAGTCAGATATTACAGCAATGCTGTGAGGAAGGTAATTCATCAAACCTTCTGCTCTGCTTATGGATTTTAATTCTGCATCAAGGACATTTTGAGTCACCTCCTCTTATCTTTCCAGAACCTGCTGTGCTCACTCATAGTCCTGAATGTCTCAAGACCCTCAGTTAAAAACAAATAAACAAACAAAACATTGGAACACAAGGACTGCTGAATACAAAGCAAAAAAACCCTGGCAATTTGCAGATAATTTTTTCCCAATCTATTGCTATTTCAAACACAGTCTGCTTGGTTTCTTTTAAATGGCTCCTTCTATCTTCAACTAATCAGGAAGAGCTGATAGCTGTTCCTATGATGCAAACTCTAACACTTCAAGTTGCCACTCTACACATGGATTATAAAAACATCACTGCTATGGTCTATTAAAAGATCAGAAAGCACATGATCATTCTCAGCACACCATTCCCTACAGAATCACTCAAGGACTGAGGAGTAGAGAAAGTTTAAAAGTGAGAAAGTAAATAATTGCCACCTCTTCTGTAAGTCCATCATCATCACTTACTACTTTGCCTGCATTTTTCCAAGGAAATTCTTGTCTTTCCCAAAACCCCTCCATTTTGAGAATAAGTTCTTGACTGTCCACACTGAATTCTGATGATGATGATAAAGCCCTTCAGCCACCTCAGTAAGTGCATTTAGTCACAATAAAATGATGATTTTGGAATAGTGGAGCATCAAGTTTAAGTTTTTTGGGATCTATAGTTTAAATGAAACTGTGAGAAGAAAAATACCATGCCCTGTCAGTGTCAAACCCCCAAAGCAGTTAAAGACACAAAGGCTTCTCCCTAATACAATTACAACTGAAGCAGCTGAAACAAAGATGCTGCTTTTTATAGCAAGGATTTAATTTTGATAGACTTGGGTGAAACTGTAACTGTTTCACAGTCGGGGGAAAGCATCAAGTCAGCAGTCCCTTTTTAGCTCCCCATGCTCTGAGCCTTTTAAATTAGCACCATGACTGTTGTGGGGCTGGCACAGAACAAAGTACAAGCACAAATTCAGAACTTAGATAAATATTGCTGTGATTGAGTGGATGCTGCTGCCAAGGAGAGCAGCAGAATAAGAGTGTCAAATAAGCTAATTCTATAAAATACTGAGTTCCTCTGTTTGCCTTGCAATTTCCTCTCATAATAAGCTAAAAATATAGACAGTAAGATTATAAAGATCAGACAAAATGAATAGCTTTTAATGGGGTTTCTTCTGGAAACAGTAGAGTCTTATAAATGAAAAGAATGTATTCTATTCACCCAGGAGTCTTCTGTCTGAGTTTGTACAAACAATTGATGAGACATTCCAGGTGGAAAAACTCCAGTGGGTGTTAAAGTAGAAACTTGTACAGCCTGTTCTGAGATCCATCTCCTAAATCCTTCACAGCCTTTCAGGGGCCTGGAGCCACGTCCCAGATCTGGGGGGTTTCTGAAGGTCAGAGACACAAGTGCAACATCGCTGCAAAAACCAATGTGTGTGGATGACACACACCTGGACAAGCACTGACACGGCAGGAGCTGCCTGAATCATCCGGGAGCTGCTGCCAGAGTTCTGCTGCTCCAGAATGAAATGGTTGCTCCAGCAGAAACTGGAGCTGAGATTACAGCTAATGCAGTATATAATTGCCTTTCATTAAATAACAAAACACCAGCCAGCTGAGGCATTTCCAAACATGCTGCTCCAATAAGGATTCCAGTGAGTTACTTTTCATACGTGCCAGCAGAGCCAGTAGTCCCTAAGGAATGCCAAAGGATTCAACAAGAGCTGCATTCATTCATGGTCATCATGTTCAAACATTAGAAAACTTGCATTCAACATACACAGTTAACATCTGACCCCAGTGTTTTAGAAAAGCAGTTCTGAAAAATCATATTGGCAAGGCAGACCACTCTACTTCTTTTTAAGGAGGATCTGGTTTTGTCCCTCCCAAGAAAAACTTTAACAGGGCTAAAAGGATAAAAGGAGAAAAACCAAAGGAATTATACAATCTGCCCAAGCTGAGTAAATAAAGGCAATTATTTATCCTGGATATTCACATTCAGAAGATGTAAGGAGCTACAATTGCAACTCAGGAAATCTCCAGGAGCTCTAGGAAGTCATAGCAATCAGCACAAAGAGCTCTGCTCCTTCCTACACCATAATCACAGGAGGAAAGAGGTTGCTATTCCCTATAGGATACATCTGGGATAAGGGTACAAGGCAGCTGGTTTTTCTGCTCTCACTAGAAAGCTGAGATCTTCTCTTTAAGAGAAACCATAAAATTACATAAAACTATTTCTTCCGCCAAATAAAATCGGCCCCTTGATCCCTAAAGATACAGACATTTGAGGTCACATTTCCAAGCTTTCCTGCTCCAGCCAACTCATCCCTCTCCCTTCAATACACACAAAGCCTTAGTGCACTCCAGCACACAGAGAAAATCTTCCAGCATGCATGGGTAAGAAGAGCACCCTGAAATCTCACCATTTTACACCAAGAACTAATAATCCTCAGCACGCAAATGAAGAAGTTTTGTACCTGAGCAGTTCCACATTCCCCAGGCTAGGATATGCTGCTGTTGGGTGGAGGGGAAATATTTGCTTTGCTCTCTTCCTGCGTGTTGCAGCAGGTGCACACAGACACACACGACAGAAAAAACCTTCTCTGTCATTGCTGGTTTCAGAATTACATACATATTTCTGCTCTTTCCTTGCAAAGCAGCCACCAAAAAGGCATTTCCTCTTTTGCACCTCTTTTCTTTCTTCTTCCTACGTGTTAACACATGTGTCACATGTTTTAAAATCCTTCTGCTCAAAGACCTCAAAGCAACCTGTGAACTCTGGTAAAACCCTGCCCATGCAGCACACTGGGTGAGTACAGGGATGGGGAGAGACAAGTCTGTGTGTCACGGTCATACTTCCAAACATACAGAGGAAATTTACACCCCCCCTCCATGCCCTGCTCTGGGAGAGCTTTCCTCGGTGCTGGCTGCTGTTTGTTTATATTTTTAAAAAAATTCCTTGAACCACGGGCTCAGAACAAAGACGTTGTGATGAAAGGGAAAACGAACCCCTGATTTCCATGCAGCAGGAGCCACATTACCATGTGAGTAAGAGCAGCAATTACCTCGTGGCCCATGACAGCTATGGCACAGAGCAGGGAGCCCTGCGTGGCCCGAGGAAGCAGCTCTATAGCGGGAAGCAGGAGGGGCCTGGAGCAGCTCCTGTCCCCGGGAATCCCGCGGCTCTAACCCAGGCTACAACATGGCAGCGAACTCTCCCGAGCCACCTGGAGGGATACAAGGGCAGCTCACCTGGAAAGCAGGGGCCTTGGGAGCAACACAAGGCTGGGGAGACGGCATAAAACAAATATATATATATATACACAGGCCAAGGTAAATTATAAGGCAAACCATTCACCGGTAAAACATCCGGATGGAAGTGCAGGATGCTGGGAACTGCAGGTCAGCGCTTACCGAGCGGATTCAGGGGTACTGACACCTCTTTCCCCGGAACAGCCGCTCCGGCCGCCAATACAGCGGCTCCCCTGCCCCTCTGAGCCCCTCCGAGGGCGGCGGGGCCGGGGCCGCTCCAGCCCCCCGAGGGGCCGCCCCGGAGCCGCCGGGCTGGTCGGGCCGGGTCGGGGCAGCCCCGGGCCCGGCAGGCACGGCACGTGTGGGGGCCGCTCAACAGCCCGGCCCGGCCCGCGGCCCTCGGGGCGGATCGGGGGCCCTCAGAGACCCTCAGACCCCATCGGGGTCCCTCAGAGCCCCCACGACCCCTCAAGGCCCTTCAGACCCCATCGGGGTCCCTCACGGCCCCTCAGGGTCCCTCAAAACCCTTCACGGCCCCTCAAAGTCCTTCACGGCCCCCCAGAGCCCCACACGACCCTTCACACCCTCTCGGGGGTCCCTCCGAGCCCCTCACGACCCCTCAGGGCCTCTCACGGCCCCTCAGAGCCCATCGGGGTTCCTCAGATGCCCTCTTGGCCCCTCACCGCCCCTCAAAACCCCTCAGTGTCCCTCATGGGCCCCTCAGAGCCCTCTCCAGTGTCCCTCAGAACCCCTCACGGTCTCTCATGGCCCCTCAGTGTCCCTCAAAGCCCCTCAGAGCCCTTCCGATCCCCTCACCGCCCCTCAGGGTCCCCCCGATCCCCTCAGCGCCGACCCCCGTGTCCTCAGAGCCTCCCACGACCCCTCAAACCCTCTCAGTGTCCCCTCACGGCCCCTCAGACCCTCCCATGGCCCCTCAAACCCCCTCATGGCCCCTCAGTGTCCCCTCAGTCCCTCCCATGGCCCCTCAAACCCCCTCAGTGTCCCCTCAGACCCTCCCATGGCCCCTCAGTGTCCCTCAGACCCTCCCATGGCCCCTCACACCCCCTGATGGCCCCTCAGTGTCCCCTCAGAGCCCCCCCGGCCCCCTCAGCGCCGGTGCCCGTGCCCTCAGACCCGCCCGTGTGCCGGGACGGGAAGCGCGGAGGCCCCGGGGCGGACACACACACACACACACACACAGACGGACACACAGACGGGCGGCTCCTTCTCCCTCAGCCTCCCTCCCTGCTCCTCCACCGCCACCTCACCCCGCCAGCGCCGGGCACCGCTCCTTCCTCCTCCTCCTCCTCCTCCTCCCGGTGCCGCAGGTGGCGGTGCCGCCGCCGCCGAGGCCGGCTCGCAGCGCGGCCCTGCCCGCTCTGCAGCAGCGGCGCCGCCCCGGCTCGCAGGGGGCGGGCCCGGCCGGGCGGGGATTGCAGCACCGCCAGCACCGCCGGGCCGGCCGCGGCCGCACCCCGCTTTGTTCCCCCGGGAGGGGCGGCCCCGAGCCCCCTAGAAACCCCCCGAACCCCCCCGAGCCCCCCAAACCCCCCCGAGCCCCCCAACCCCCCCAGGGCCCCCCGAGCCCCCCAAACCCCGGTGGGGCAGCGCTGCGGCACGGCCGGGTGGGAGGGGAGGGGATGGGATGGGATGGGAGAGGGTGGGCGCAGAACGGGGGTGTGAATGCTGGGTGAGTAACTTGGCTGTCTCGCTGCTTCTCTCCTCTCTCCATCTTCCTTTTGTCCTTCTGGCAAGAAAGGTTTGCCAGGAGGGGGATGCGCCGCAGCTTCGCTCCCTTCTGCGTGTTCTCGTTGTGTTTGGGAGGTGACAGTCCCGCTGCTGGAGCTGGGACTCCTGCAATGCCATCAGCACCGATTTAAGGCTGGTTCGGGAGCAGCCCCGCGCTCCTCACCCCCTACCAACAGGCTGGGCTGGACAGAATTCACCGCAGAGCCAGCCCCGGGCCAGGCTCAGAGCTCACTGGGTTTCTGCACGATCAAAACCCATCCGAACAAAAGGGTGATGGGAGGGCAGGTCCGTGGCTGGGCACTCACTGCGGTCTGTGCCTCCTCCTGGCCTGGCCCCCCAAACCATGGGTTCCAACTGCATCAGCCTTTAGCAATGTCTGTTAGAACTTCACTTCCTAAGTGTGAAACAGGATCTCTTGCCGTGGCCATCAGATGGTGGAGCAGGTGCTGGAATCCATGTACAGCCACACCTCTTTCTCCCTGCAAAACGGGATAAAAGTTGCATTGAAAAAGGAGCCCAGGATTTCAATACTGGGTTGTGTTTAGAAGGGCAGAGCCAGCAAAGAATTGCATTTGAAAAATGTCCCCGCAGCCCCTGGCTATGGAAATAACCCCTAACACAAAAACTACCATTAGGGTAAGAACTGGACAGTCAGACTAACTTTGCAGAAAACTTGCCCAAAACATCTGCTGGCTGGAGAGCTGCAGGGGTGAACCTTTGTGCTTGTGCCTGGTGGTGTTAGATTGGAGCTTTTGTATCGATCTGGTGCCAACTTAGGGTTTTCTCCAAACATATTTACTATTTGTCATCATTAATTTGATTTTTTGCCTCTCAGTTAATTTGTCACCATGGAAGTCCATTGCAAGTTCAGTGCACAGCATTAAAATTTCATAAGCAATATTAGACTGATGTATCTAGAACAGAGCACAGCAACTACAAGGTAGTTTGTTGCTGAGGATGGAAGCAAAGAGGCTGTTGTTTAGAACCTGTAATGAAGTGGAAACAGCAAGAGTGGTGAAATAACAGACAAAACATGGTTCAAATGTGTAAGGAACTTTCCTTACTCCCTTGCAAGGCTGTGGTAAAAATGTCCTGCACTAAAGCAAGAACTGAGAATATCACACAAATCAAGTGAATGTGCTACTGGTTTTTCAGGTGATTTCCTACTGATCAGACTCAGCTTCAAGATCAAAGCAGTCCAGTAGGAAACAAGAGAGTTCATTATCCATCCTTTGACCAGAATGAGCTTCATACCATGAAAAAGCAGCTTTAGAGCAACTGTAACTTGGTTCATCCCAATTAGAGATGGTTGGCAGCCTCTGTGCACCAGTCTGCACCAGCAGCTCAGAGCCATTTCGGAGGAGTCATTAGGGAAAAGATGCTGGTACTAAACCCCACACTCCTATAAAGGATTAAATGTGATTGAAAGCCAGAGTATCTTTGATTCCACTCCTAGTGGCTCTTATTTTCTGTTCTGCATGATCAGATCAGCCAGTGCATTATAGGCATTTTCTTAACTCTAGAAACAGGAATTGCTGGATGCTCCAGGGAAATTCAGGATGCTGACATAACTACTGGCATCCTGGCCACAAGTACAAGGCTCACTTTAGAATTGTTCTCTACAGTAATGTGGGAACACCAGTTGCAATTGTTTCTGTCCTTCTTGAGATTTCTGAAGGGTCCAGAATTGTTGAGGCTTTTTGAATCACCAAAATGTTGTTCTTTAAGAGCTGCATTTGAGAATCTCTTGACTTGAGAAACCCATTTTTCTTTTCAGTGGGATGTATCCACCCAAGTATGAAGATTTTGAGTGCTGGATTTTTATTTCATCTGAATGATCACTTCAATATGTACATCTGGCAGTTTCTGCACAGAACTGATGGCCACATCTGCTACAGAAAAAGCAGCTAATTGCTTTTTCTATTTTTTTAATCACAGAAGTGCTGCTTCAAAAATCCCAGCACAGGAACTTGCTCTGCTGTTTTTTTACATGAATGTACTGGTTCCCCTCCCCACTTCAGCCAGACCCACCAGTAGCAGCACAAGAAAGCTCTTCAAACCCCTTTTCTTTGCTGGTGTTACACAGGACAAGCTTCCATCCAATTTTACATCATTTCTTCTACCCAACGTGGGGAAAACATTAAAAAACAGTATTTAAATTAATTAAAAAAGAATCCTTTCTGCATGGTGGTTTCAATAAGATGCTTAAATTAACAGTAATGTTCATCTTGATGTGTTTCTTTTCACAGATAACTGAGAACCCAGTCTATTAATAAAGGACTATGCAAATCATTCTACCACTTATGTAAATACCAACAAAAGCTGAATTCTCACCTACAGAGAAGCAAAGCAGGATCTTGTTCCTATCAAGTGATGAATTCTAAAGAAAGGATAAATAAATGTTTATTCAGTCACCTAAATATGCATTGTAAAAAAGCTTATGTAACCTCTTTGCTGCCTGTAGTTAACACCAGTTTAGGAAGTGTCCAATTGCCAGTCAGTAATTACCACGTTATTAAATCCATCCTGTTTTTAAGCTACTCCAGGGATCACAACCAGTTCCCAGCTCTGACTCAGCCCCTGCCACCCCCAAAATGGGACTGTGACTGTCCCCTGGATTCTCAGGAACAGCACCAATCTCCACTGGCATTTTTACTTCCCAGAGGCAACGCAGCCCTGCTGCAGACTGGAGGTACTACAGACTTCCATGGCAACTGCTAAGGCATTTGGAACACTTTAATTATATTGGAGCTTCTATGCTGCCTTGGAGTTTGCAGTCAAATAGTTATTTTTAGCAGCTAGCACCTCTTTCAGATATCTTCTAGAATCTCAGCTAGCTCTCTTTTCATGACGTTTTAAGGTTGTAAAAATGTAAGTTAAGAACTCAAATCTTTTTAAGAAACAACTTCCCATCTGATACCCGGAATATTTTGCAGATTTTTTAGATGAGCATGAGCATTTTTAAACACTTTTGCTGTCCCAAAGGTTGTAAACAAACACAAGGACTATGCCAACAGGGATCTGTGGGAAAATCTGAGCGATGCCTGCTCACACTATACCCACCTCATTACAGATTTTATTACTCATTCATTTTAAGCTCTAATCTAGGTTATTATGCCACACCCATCACCATGGGAATGGGACTTAAAAGTACCAGAAATACTTTGCTATTCAGCTTTTGCTCAGAACTTCCAGTGTGATCTGATTGCAGTTTCAATGTCCCAAACCCCTTGGAGTAGTTACAGCTGACAGATTAAAAACTTCAGTAATTACCAGCATCTTCAGTGCCACAATATGGAGCCCTTGACAGAACAGTGAATTATAGATAAATGGGAAAGGATCAAGATGCATGCATTCCTAATCATGAGAGAACCAGCAGGGATAACTCCCCATCCCTAATTAACTGTCTTACAGAAGAGGTAAATACAGGAGTTTTACTTACTGTTTCTGCTGTTTTCTCTGACTGCCACCTCCACAGAAAGGATCATTTAAAAGAGAGGATTTAAAAGAATGAGCTAAAAGATACCCCTGAGTACCCAGAATGTTGTATGATTATCCTTATTTCAAATTAATTCTGAAATGAAACCCAGAAATTACACAGTCCCTGCCACAGGCTGCCTGTGATCAACACATGCATCAGAAAAATCTGATTTTAAGAAAACGTAAGTATTTCAGGAACTTTTTAAAGAGTTTTCTTTACAAACTGAAAAGCAAAAGAATAGCAAATGAAAGCATTCTGGTCACAGCTGTTTTGCTTATCCTGACCAATAATTAGATGTCTGAGGATGAATTTGTTGTGAACACAGAGAGCACACAAAGGTGATTTTCATCTTGTGGTTTCTGTGAGCCAGGCAGCAGCACAGGAGTATTGTCCTGCTAAAGCAGCAGCAGCATTTCATAAGGGCCATTAAAAACCAATCTGCTGAGGTGTGGAGGCAGCCCTGGATGTTTGGAGCAGGAGCAGCTCCTCACATGCACCCACAGGGGTGTGCACCAGGAATTACCTCATGCCCTGCATCCCACTGTCATCCACCTGGGAGTGGTGCAGCTCACCAGCTCAGGAGGGTTTGTGCAAACTGGCATGACTGGATTTAACTCCAGGGAGGAGGAGGAGGAGGAGGCCTGGAGGAAGTGCCAGATCTCCACATGCTTCCCAAAAGAGGGTCCTTTGTAGGTGTGTAGAAGCTGGAGGTAACTTACTGTTACCCTCTCCTGTTACAGAAATGCCATTTCTCCTATAAAACATGAATAAAAAGCCTTTCCTTTTAGCACACACAATGAACATTTACCTCCACTCGCTTTCCAAGTGCAAACCAGATAAACTGAACTGGTGAATGCTGCAAAAGGGTTTTTCAGCCTCTCAGAAGATGAGCTGTTCATATATAAAGGCACTTTGGGTTTCCCTTCCTGTTTAGAGGGGAAAAAAATTAAATAAATATAAAGGCTTTAACTGTGAAAAGCCTGGGGTTCCCTCAAGCAGTCAAGTGTTGAGTGCACAAACATGTATTTTCCGGATCTTTGGGCAATATGCACTCAGTGCAAAGATGAGGATTTTAAAGAATTAAGTTCAGTCTCTGATATTATTTTATAAAAACCACTTTTGGACATCCCCCCTTCACAAGTTTGCTCTTAGCTACTTGGAAATGTTTTGGTTTACCGTGGTGTACTTTGTTTAATTGTGCATCTCATTTGGCTGAGAGGACTTGTCCTGCATTTATGGAAGGCCAAAAGCTTGACCAGCTCCAGGGAAGAGTTACACGGATCTGGTGCTCCCTCTCTCGGCAATGGGAGTCACACACAGTCACCTCACCTACAGCTCCCTCTGAAGACAACTGAGAAAGGGGAAAAAGGTGTTAATCAGCAGAACTGAATCACTTCTAAGGTTCAGAAGTGGGCAGCTCCTCAGATTATGAAAACTCAATGTTATGGTCAGGTTCTGTTTAATTTTTGTTTATAAAAATCTGAACCCAACATTTGTGGCCCTTCCAAAAATATTTAACTTTATTCATCCTCCTTTAGATCAGCTTGTTTTCCTAATTATCCTCAGCATTTTGCTGGTTTAGGACTCCAATTGAAAGCTCTTTAGCTAAAAGCTCATTTATTAAACCTCTGTACACAACCACGAACATGTATGTACAGCAAGTTTACATGAAGGATGATGGTACAAAAGGTACAGTGGTAATTAAAACAGACCCACATAAATAATTTATAAAAATACTTGAACTGGTGAAAATAGCACTGTAATCCCCAATTATTTTCATCTAATTGCCAGGACTTTGATGTGGGAACTCTTAACATTAGACCTTTTTAAAAACATTCTGAATATATTAAACTTATCTACAGGATAATTAGCAAAATGTATAAAGTGTAGATTATTGTACAAAGGACAGATATTAAAAAAACCACCAATCCACCTGAACCTCAATAACGATAGAAATCTCAGCCAAAGAAATGGACACCAAACCACAAACTCCTCTTTTTAGAGTCTTGAGTATTGGCAAGGAAAATGCTCTTAACAAATCAACAGTCCTGTTATTCCTTCATGGAATTTGGGAAAATTCTGTTTTCTGGCTGCAGGGGTGGTCCTGGTCAATATGGAAGCTCTGCACTGACTCCAATCCCAAGAAAGAACGGGGCACATCTGTATTTGTCAAGGTTTTCTCTTTCCCAAGAGAGGATGAGGAAGGGTATCTGAGTTTGTAAAACTGGAGGAGGAAACAGAAGGAAGCTGGGATTTGGACAAAGGAAAACAAAGGAAGACCAGGTAAGATTTAAGTCTTTTTCTTTTGCTGGTTTCTTGGGGAATTTTTCAAGACGCTTCTTATCCGTAGATAAACCCCTGTTGACTCTGCCATGTTTTCAAACTCAAATGGTGTTATGCCTTCAGCAAACTTGCTCATGTCAGGAACAAGACTGGATTTTTTTGCAGATGATTCAGTGCTCGTGACCACTTTGTTCCCACCTGTATTTTCCCCATCATCCACCTCAGGGTTGGGAGCAGGAATGGTGTTTTCCAGCACGCCTTCAGAAACTGCATTTTCAGGATTTTCCTTTAAGTCAAGTAAAGTGTCTCCTGGATTAGGACTAGCTGCAGAATGTTCATTTTCTGGTATCTGGTCACTCCTGTCAGAACACCCAGTTTCCACTGGGACCACCTTCTCAGGTGACCTGACTTCTGCAACCAGGTCCACCTCGTTCCTGGACGGTGAGGACGTAACGGAATTCCCAGTTAAAGGCGTGTCCACAGGAATATCAGAGTCACTGTTGGTGCTCTCTGCCTGCTCTAGAGCCGCCCAGATCAACCTCTGCTGTTCCTCCAGCTCCTCCAAGGTCAGGGTGTCCTCATCCATGACAGAGTCCACGATTTTTGGCTGAGGGATGTCACTGGAAGGGTTCAGTGGAGGGGCAGTCCTGGGGCGGGGGGAGCGGGTGGGTGTGGAGGGCTGGGGTGGGGTCATGGGAGGTGTTCCCTGGGGGATGGGAGGAGGGGTGGACATGGATGGAGATCCAGGTGGCAGAGGAGGTTGGAACTGAAAACTGTTGGGAGTTTGGGATCTTTGGGCCGCTTCCAGATCTAGAGGGAGATTAAAAGACACCTGTGAGAATCTGAAATCTGGCCAGGACAAGGCTCAAAGTGCCAGTGTTCTCATTAACCAGCAGATTTGTGTCCCTGTTCTGTTTAACTACCAGATTTATGTCTTCTCATCCTTGGTTTTCAGCTGAGGCAGAACAAACTTTCTGGAGGTTTTAATATCCACCAAAACTATGTTTCTGGGGGATTTTTACTCTGCTGGCCATTCAAGGTAAAAGGATTCCTCTTGAATGTTCTGAGAACAAGTTTATTCCACAATGAAGGACTCCTTATAGGAGATCCAGAAGAAAAGCCAGAAGTTTCTCCAGCTCTTTGAACATTTAAACAACACTAAGTAAGTCCTCCTTTGAGGTTGATTCATTTTAAGAAGCTGTAAGCCTCTAACTTCTATGTTATTTCATTCAAATATTTAAAGATTTAGAGGCCTTCTGTTAAGTTGTTTAGGATATACCTGAAGTAACGAGACCAGGATTTGTGACCTAACATTGTAATTGCTCTGAGACACCTGAAACCTCCTGCTTGGGATGGAAGATCTGAAAACCCCAATACCAATCAGAGCACACAAAATGCTCATGGCAGAGGAGCCCAAACACACTGCAGCAGGACACTGCTGGCACATGGCACCACTGACACCAGTTACCAACACACTGGTTTCTCCTTTTAACTCTCATATTTCAGTTCAGAGCAAGTTATTTTGAAAATAAAAACTGCAACTAGGAGAGAAAACATGCAGAGTGACTGTACCAGAGTCCAGGTCCATGTCAGCTGCTGCCACCTCCAGATTGTCTTCTCGGGATCGTTTCGAGTGATGAGACTTGGACTGAGGTGCAGCCCTTTTGTTGTTGGCTTTTGGACTTGGCTGAAGAGAAATTACCCAAGAAAATAGAAAGAATTAGTATTAAACTGCTCAGGGTAACGTTTCCAGCTATAGGAGTCTGCCTAAAGGAATCTGGTGACTATACAATGATTTGGGGACCCAGAGTGTAAATAAACATTCACATTTGAGAGATGCCATGGCAAGGAAGCTTTTCATTATTAGGGGAGTCTGGAACTAAGACCATTTTTAAGCTGGAAAAGTTTATAACAATCTTTTTCCACAACTGTGTATAAATCAGTGTACAATTGGGATCTGCTTATATTAACTGAAAGAATGGAATTAATTTTAAACATGAAGCAATTTTGGTAAAAATGAGAAACCACGTGAGCATTTCACACCCCTTTGGTGGCAATAAGAAACTGCCCCCTTGTGCAAAAAACAAGAGATCAGGAACTACAGTAACTACAGGACCAGTTTTTTTGTTGATAGTAACAAGGAGATATATTCACCGCCTGAAAATTAGAAAGGTAGTGAGCAAAAACATCCTTCTGCTGAGATGGCTGCATGGGGATGGACCCAAATATCTGCCACTCCTGCAGCAAAGAGAGAACAAAAGAGAAGTAATGTTGCATGTGCTTGGTTAATAACACAACAGTAAAAACTAAAGGCAACACTGAGAGGTTAGCAAGCCAAGATGAATTTAAGTTCTCATCAAAAGCCTCCTTAATCAGAGTAATAAACTGATCTTTAGTAGGAACTTCTGGCAACAGCTGCTCTTCTTTGTAACACAACTACAAACTTCCCCTTGAAATAACTGTCCAGACAAAAAAGGCTTACTTTGAAAAATCTGATTTCAGTAAGAACTGAAGAAACCTCGAGTGGTTAAGAAAACTGAATGGAAAAACACATTTGGAGGCCACTCAATGGGCAAATGTAAAGCCGAAAATGCACAAGTGCTTCTTTTTAACATCAATGATCAAATCTGCTAAGAGCAGCTTTAAAGGCTCTTGAAAATCCAAGTGCAGCACCCACAGGAGATTTCTTGTGTGCTCTGTGCTTGGGAGGGCACCCACTGGGTGGGTCTTTCAATGAGCCTTGTTTTGTTCCAGTTGTTACCAAGCTTTGCAGAGGTTCTGCACTGACTCTGATGTAGTTTTCTGTGGTTGAAATTGTAACATCCCCAGTAATTTTCATATTCCACATTCAAAAAACACAGATGGAATAAACAGCCATTCCTGTGTGAAGTTTTGTGTTTAAAAAACACTGAATCATTACTGAATTACCCCTTCCAGGCTGCTGTTGGTTTCCTAATGGAATTAATCCCACAGGAGCCCTGTCAGTCCCACCCACAGGACTCCTGACAGGTACCAGATAGATGGATGTCACAGCAATCCCAGCCCCAAACCAGGGGCTTAGAAATAAGACACTGTTGGAAGACAATTCTCAGATGCAGACTACAAAACATCAAGACTTGGCTCAAAGCATTTCCTGGCACTCAGCAGGTTGTTTAGGAGGCAGAGAACAGCTACTCACATCAGGGATCCCACTGGGAGTGGATATATTAAAGCCTGGATAATTTACCAACTTGGAGACATCGTAAGTGATACGTTTGTGCTGGGGAGGCTCTTCACCTTCTGCCTCGCCATCACCTGCAATAAAATATGATTACTGGTGCTGTTAATTAAGAATGTTACTGAAAAAAATGCACAGGATTTAAGAACAGGGATTTGGAATGTGAGTATTGATGGATAGAGCGTGAGTTTGATCCCTAAATGGGCCATTCACTTAAGAGCTGGACTCGATGGTCCTGGAGGGTCCCTTCCAACTCAGACTACTCTGTGAGTCTGTGACTTGCAAGTTTGGCATAGGAACTCCACATTCTAATGGTGAAATCACACTGACTCAATCCAACCATTACAGACCTTGTCTCAGTGCTACAACACAGCTTGATAAAAAGGAGTATTTTTACATGACTAAAAAAAACCTTGATTTGAAACTTCTTTCCTCTTCCACGAGGAAGGTGAAGGTTTACAAACCAATTACTGTCTCCTGAGGGTGCATCCAGTGAAGGGCCTGAATACTAAAAATGCATTCCAGCCCCCATTCCTCACCTTTCCTAGACTAGAAATACATTCCAGCCCCCCTTCCTCACCTTTCCTAGACTAGAAATACATTCCAGCCCCC
>JAWWEE010000034.1:10964569-10987356 GCA_035221455.1 Xenops minutus | reverse complement strand
GAAATACATTCCAGCCCCCATTCCTCACCTTTCCTAGACTAGAAATACATTCCAGCCCCCATTCCTCACCTTTCCTATACTAGAAATACATTCCAGCCCCCCATTCCTCACCTTTCCCATTCTCAAAGTGCATTCTGGCCCCCCATTTCTCACCCTTCCCATTCTCAAAGTGCATTCCAGCCCCCATTTCTCACCTCTCCCACCCCAGAACTGCATTCCAGCCCCCATTTCTCACCTCTCCCACCCCAGAACTGCATTCTAGCCCCCATTTCTCACCTCTCCCACCCCAGAACTGCATTCCAGCCCCCAGTGCTCACCTTTGCCATCATAGAGAGCCAGGCCTGAGTGCTCCATCTCGGCCTCCTTGAGCCAGCCCGGGGGGTAGCCCAGCTGGCGCATGCGGTAGATGAAGGGAGGGAGGCTCTTGTCTGTGACCCCCAGTGCATCCTGCAGGACCCCACTGAGGCAAGAGAACAACCAGAGAACAAAGAGAAAACCAAAGACAAAAGGTGGCTGTCAACATTTTGTTGCATTTTCAACTGGCAAGTTCAAATCACTCGCTTTGAGCTCAAACTGTGTTGCCTTTCAACCCCAGTTCTAACAATTTTAGATCAAACCCAGTTCTGATACCCAATACAAATTTTGCATTTCTCACATGCTTAAATAGAATTTATTCTACCCAAGAATAACTTATTTAAACTGCCTCTCTGATTCAAGGAGCTCTGACAACAGGCAGGGTGGAACTTAAAGCTCAATTTACTGGTGATTTTTTTGGAGACTGACACGTAATTCTATGATTTTTTTCAAACATTCTGAACAGAGAGGAAGGAACACTCAAAGCTCCACATTTTCAGAATTTTGCAAGCTTTTTTTAGTTTACTGGGACCATAATAAATCTGCAGTTTGAGAAATCAGAATGGAACATTTATCTCCCTAAGTTAGGGACAGGACCATGGGAAAGGGGAGGACCATCAAGCTGGCAATGAGTTTTCATTTGAAAAATATCTTTGCAATGTATTAAACAAAACTCTACTTAACAAATTCAAACACAATAAACCCATAGTTCAAATATCTGGCCCTCCAGAGATAGAAAAGGCAATCCAATGGAAGGAAAAGAGATACCTAATTACTCCTGGCTTAAATTTCCCAAACCTCTCTTCTACTTCTTCCACGTGGTAGCGCTGCTGGAAGTTCTGGTTGCTCGTGTCCCCACAAGCCTCCAGAAACTCCTTCCTCTTCTCGCTGATCCGAGCTGCATTCCGGGGCTTAGACACAAGACAGTTGGGAAGCTCAGAGTTAAATTCACAGTGCAGCACTCCTGCACCCAAACTAACCTGGCACTGCCCACCCTCCTCTGCCCAGCTGTTGATCACAGCCCAGGGGTAATGGGAACTACACAGCAGAACCCTGGAGTATTTGCCCTGGATCTGGAGAGCAATAGATCAGGAGGACGCTGCTCCAGCTGAAAAAGTTAAAACCTTCTGGGTTTTACTTGTATTTCATGTCCATCAGGGGAGAGAATCTGGCTGAAAACTTGCTGGTATCTTTAGATTTCAATAAGGAACTGCTACTGGATGAAGCAAAGTTCCTTCCACAAATTAGAAGAGGCAAACCATGATGCTACAACATGAATTCACCTTTTCAGTATGTTAGAATTTATAATATGAGCAGTATAATCTAATCAGATGAATAAAACCCTTGTCCATTCTGATCCCAGTGCCTCTAATGTTTCTGGGGTTTTTCTGAATGGTGCAGTTACACTGAAACATTCCTTGGAGAGCAGCAATCTTTGTAATAGTGGTGTAACTTTACCTTTGGACAGTCTTTCATTTGATGGTCTTCAGAACCACAATTGAAACAATGAGGTTTGGGCCTGCTTAAAAAAAAGGCACAACAAATTAAGCCTGAGAACAACTGCCATGTTAAATACATGCACTTCATTATTTTAGTTCTTGCCAGATTTTAAGGTTTAGGCTTCTTGAGAAAGCAAGCAAAGTAAGCATTGAGTGCTGGTGCCATTTGCTGTCTGCTGCTTCTCTTGGACTGCTCGTGTCAATCCTTGACCAGAGTAACAGAGAATTATTGCTCATTTCCCACTGCTGGGGGAGCATGAGGAATGAGGAAAGGATGGCCCACAATTTTCACAACATCTCATCTTGTGAAATTGTGCACTGAAAACCTGGAATGGAACTGCAGCTGGCTTCAACTTTCCTTTTCCTTCTAAAGTCATGCCAGGGCAGCAAACACTTGCAATATTACTGTAGGGAAAATCAAGATTTTAGAAGAAGATTGATTTGCTGAACATTCATTTTTACCCAATTAGGATGGAAACCAGAAGTGGAGAGGAAAGGATGGCACAAGAATAAGTGTCCAGGGTCACCTCACACACACTCCAACCTCCTGAAGCCTCTAATTTTATGAAGTGAAGTGTGTTCTGTGCTTCACCTTTACTCAAACGGGAACCTTCTGTGGTGATCCAAGTATTTTATCACCACCCCATATCATGAGCACAACCCTTCCATCTGATTTCCATTCAGTAATATTTCTAATCAAGCCAGTTTAACTCAGCATTCCCCTCTATCTTTGAAACTCCCACTGAAAGCTTTCCTGGTCTGCACTGCATCTGAAATCAGAGAGGCTGAGATTCTGTGAAGACCAAAGCTGTTGTCAGCTGCAAATTGAACTCCCTTTATTTCTCACCTCCCATAAAAACTATACAAGGATCTCTAAGATCAGTTAAAATTCTACCAAAAAGTCAGACAGGAGTTACTCTGTAAAACAATAAGAATGATGACAATACACCAGTGCAAGGGTGACAAAGCAACCACTAAAAAGCCAAGGAAGAGAAGAACTGAGCATACAATTCACAAAGTTTTCACACATTGAGTTTAGGTCCTTCCTAAAGAAAGTCAATGAGCAAAAAGACCCACAAAGCTCAGCTCTGGTTTACTTAAACTCATCAAGTATGTCCAAGGGTTTATTAACTGGGGAATAATCACAGAGTACATCTGAACTTTTCAGTTCAAAACTTGATATTTAAGAGTAATACAAACCTTTTGGGTTTTACTTGTATTTCTTGTCCATCTAGGGAGAGAATCTGGCTGAAAACTTGCTGGTATCTTTAGATTTCAATAAGGAACTGCTACTGGATGAAGCAAAATTTCATTGTTGTTTAAAATATCAGTGAAAACTTCATAGTGCTTTGTATCCTGACTTTTCTGCATTGAGTAACAGATGGGTCCTTGATATGAAGTCCAGAATATAAACTATAAAAGGGTATCTACTATAAATTATTTGCTAAGATGAGCTCATGCTGTTTCCTCCTAACCAGTTTCTACCCAATCTTTACCACACTTGCTAAAACTAACCCCCTCCTGTTTATAGGCACAAATTTCAGGCTAATAATTCTGAAATGCTTCACAGCAATCTTACCAATTACACATTTAGTTAGAGCCTCAAAGTGACATGTAGAGTGCAGGACTTTGGTCATTTCATTTGCACCATTTCACTCAAAAAAACTGCTATTTTAGGCTTATATCATCTCTGGGAGCTCTAAAGAAAGATGCAGTAAGTACATTTAAAGAACAGTATCAAAGCTAAGCTGGCAGACATGAAAGTTCAGCCATCTGGCATTTTAAGAGAAATTCCCTGTTAGGAATCTGCTCCCTCCATCCACAGGTTGGTAGATTGCACATTTGCAATTTTTTCCAGGTGTAAGTAATTTTTTAACACTAGGAAATGACTTTTATTACAAGTTTGAGAACTAGACATTGTAGAAATGAACTGTGAAACTGGTTCTTGTCCTGAGTATTTCCAAGGCAGAGGCAAAACTGGAAGACTGGGGAGAAGATGTTACTTGGGAAATTTCTTTTTGACATGGAAGACAACAATATGAAAAAATATTTCAACTTTTTTCAACATTTCCCTCCACTCCACCTTTCAAACACTGGCTTTAAAAACCAGTGAGGAACCAGCTTTGGAAAGGATTCACGTTAAGAGCACTCCATAATTAAATTTTAACAAAAAACCATCTTACAGAGTATTTGAGTTGGCCAAACCCTTTTCTTCCCCAAAGAGCAGATTTTATGGAGGGAGAACACTTATTCAAGCTGCAATGAGTTGTCATTCCAAACCTAATTGGGGACTGGCCCAGGAAATTCCTAAACTAACAAAATCTGTTCACAAGGATAAGGCATTCATTCTTCCCAAGGATAAGCCTAAAAATCAGCGAGTCCATCACATCAAAATACTTCTTTGTTTTGAGTAAAAAAGTCATTAATGAGTCATTAAAACCTTCCACCTCTAATGACTGATATGGTTTTGACAGAAACAAAATGTACTGAAGAGAATTTGAGTTCAATTTACCGCCTGGAATTCTTAGGATTTGACAAACAGAAAGAATAAAGATGTTTTAGCAAACAAACAGGATACTTTGGGATTTCCCATCCTTCTGTCAGCTGTGGATTCTCATTTAATATGGGCTGTCCCAGTTTATCGAGACAAAAATTGGTAAAATACACAACACTTCCTACAACCTGCAGAGAAAAAGTCAGAGAATTGTCAGAAATGTGGCAGCATTTAGGTGAGATCCGTAGCATTTCTACACATTTACACTGCTTCAAACAATTCCAGGTTTGTTCCCCCTTTCTAGCAGAACTTACAAATAATACATGCCCACATGTACACAGAAGATTCTTTTTATTGATGTAGCCAAAACATGCTGAATTTAAACGTGATTTATCAGGGGAAGAGCAGTTAACAGATCTTGTTTTAATGGCATTAATACTGAATACAGAGAATGAAGAGTCAGACCTACCGTGGGAGAGCACAGTCAAAAACTTACACTAAAAGCTTCTTTCAGTTTTTTAGCAGAACTTGAGCTGGCTGTTTCACAGTCCTCTTCCAACACAACACTGGAAGGCTGACAGGAAAAGCATATATAAAAATGCTTATACAATATTTGCTATTACTTGATCTGAGTTTTGTTGCTGTTTAACAGTGCAGCGTTTCAACATTGCCACTCTAAAGGTGTGAGAGAAGGAGCATCTCAGAGCAATCTGAATTTTATACCTGTGGTTTAACATTCAGGTGTGTTTTTTCTTGGTCACATTTCTTCTGCTCTTCGTATTTCTGAACTAAGTTAAAAATAAAATCTTCAATTTCTTGGTGGTACCGCCTGTAACAGGTGAAGAAACACAGAGATCAGACAAGAGCAGGGCTGGAACAAAGGCCAGGTGGCTTTTTTTAAGCATTTACCAGTCACTAAAGAACTCAGGAAAGGGGCAGGCAAATTCTTTTCTGTCCCACTCACAACCTCCACCAACATAAATGCAATCTGTTGTTTGAGAGCACCCTGAGTGTGGCAAAAAATCAACTCAGAGGCAGGGAAAATTTAATCTCCTGTATTCACCCACAACACTCCTGAAATTCAAACTGCCCTTCAGACTCACTCTGAGGTCCTGGAAGTCACATTTCATACCATGACAATTTCAGATACTCAGATAATTGCAGATATTACTAAGGAAAGCAACAGAATTCCAACCACATTGCCCGTTATGCTTTCTCCCCCTTCAAGTTTAACAAGTTTATGTTACTGAATAAAATGCACATTCATCTTCTGGGCACAACACTAATATACCCAAAGGAATAAAAAAGTTCCTCTTTCCTGCCAGGATTGTTTTTTTCTTGGAAACACTTACTTAGAAATGACATTGTTCATAAATAAAATCTGCAAGAGAGGCCCATCAACTTTGGAGTTTTCCACTGAGATTCCACTAGGACAGAACAGACACAGACAATGGTTACAATGAATATTCCCCACTTTTTCTTTGTTTTATTCCACAGAGAGAAAGTTTTAGCCAAGACAAGTTTTATCCTTTTAAGAAGTTCCTATCCACTTCATCATCCTCTTTTTAAGCAGGTTGGATGGTATGAGGTGGGAAGAAAACAAACTAGAACATCTCACTAGAGAAATACTCATACTTTGTATGAATAAAACTCTATTCATGCTATTCCAACTGCAGGAAACTTAAAAAACTCTCATAAATTAAATCTCTTCTTATTTATTCAAGCATTTGAATGTAGTTTTTCTCAGTGCTGAACTGGACACCAAAACTGTTTCCGCAAAAGCCACTCAAGTTTCCTAAAGAGACACACACAAATAAATGAAGTTACAGTGATACCAACCAAGTCCTTGATGTCCAACTCCAAAAGACTTTTCAAGAACTGAAATGACAATTTAGAAGCCCAACAACTCAACAGGGATTGGGATGTGGAAACAAGGTGTAAAAAGATGTGGGATATTGTTACCTCAGTCAAACTGTATTTATATACAGATACATATATTTAAACATTCTCTCTGTAGGCCCTACAGAGTGTTTTAAGGCAGCACTAACATACCTGGGACGAGTCAGGATATTCAGCTTCCTTTTAAGTTCCTGATGTTAAGTTGTGGTTAAGGAATATGGTTTTCTTTGGAAGACACTCCCCCACACCTCAATTACCAAAGCAAAGGAGAAAACACTGAAGGAAAATGTCACAGAATAACAAACAGCATTTCAGACCTTCCTTTTCACCAGCCAGGGGATTATTTACAAATATACCAGTTGCTAATGAAAACACAGTAAGTGAAAAAAGTAGGAAAAAGCAGACTAGCTGGGACTGTCCAATTCATTACATGCACTATAGTTGTATTGACATACTTTAGCATTTTATGTAAAAAATATACAAGATCATCACAAAAGAAAAGGCAAGACAAGCATACTTGGAAATGGGAAACAAACTATAATCCCCATTTCAGATCCCAGCCTGCTGCAGTGGCAAACCCAAAAACACTCCAAGGAACCCGCCACAATCTACCAATTCAAAATCATTTGTAGCCACGTTAAAAACGGGCCGCCAAAGAGAACACGCGGGTGTTTTTATTCCCTAGAAAGGCAAAAGGCCGGAGTTGAGCGACCACAACCGCTCAACAGGCACGGCACAACCGCAGCGCCGGGCCGGGGAGCCCTGAGGGGAAAGAGCCCCGGGGAAACCGGGGACAGAACCGATGCCAGGGCCGAGCTCAGCCCTCAGGGCCCTGCAGGCCGAGGGGACCGTCCCCAGGGGCACGGCCAGGCCGGCTGGGAGGGCACAGCGGGGCCCTCCGTGAGGGCAAAGCCAAGCCCACCGTGAGGGCAGAGCTGGGACCGCCCTGAGGGCAAAACTGAGACCGCCCTGAGGGGAGAACCGGGACCACCGTGAGGGCAGAACTGAGACCACCCTGAGGGCAAAGCCAAGCCCGCCGTGAGGGCAGAACCGGCCCCACTGTGAGGGCAAAACTGAGACCGCCCTGAGGGCAGAACCGGGACCACCGTGAGGGCAAAACTGAGACCGCCCTGAGGGCAGAACCGGGACCACCGTGAGGGCAAAGCCTGGGGTACAGAACCGGCCCCGCCGTGAGGGCACAGCCCAGACGACCCTGAGGGCAGAACCGGCCCCACCGTGAGGGAAAACCCTGGCAGACAGAACGGGCCCCTCCGTGAGGGCACAGCCTGGCTAAGAGAACTGTGAGAGCCCCACAGAACGGGCCCCTCCGTGAGGGCACAGCCTGGCGAGCAGAACTGTGAGAGCCCCACAGAACGGGCCCCTCCGTGAGGGCACAGCCTGGCTAAGAAAACTGTGAGAGCCCCACAGAACGGGCCCCTCCGTGAGGGCAGCAGCGCCCGCTGGCCCGGAAGGGAACCGCCGGCAGCGCTCCCGCCTCCCCCCGGCCCCGCCGCAGGCCCTGCCCGCCCCGCCAGGATATTCTCCGCCCGCAGCCGCTGCACCGTCTCGTCGCGGTCCCGCAGGCGCTCGTAGAGCTGCAGCAGAGCCTGCGGCACGCCGAGCGCGGGCGGCGAGGGCGGCCCCGGCTCTCCCTCCAGCTGCCCGAACAGCTCCCTGTCCCCGAAGTCCACCTCCGCCGCCATCTTGGGCCGCCGCAGGAAGGGCGGGGCGCGCCCCGCGGCCGGCGGGAAGCGCGGGGCGGCTGGGAGGGAGGGCGGGCGGCGGGACTACAACTCCCAGCGTGCACCGCGCGCCCCCCCGCACTGCCCCTCTGCGCGCTGAGCCGCGGGGCACGCTGGGAGTTGTAGGCGGAGGGCGGGCAGCAATCCTACCCCGACAGCGGCGCTCGCTTTTGTTGGGGCTTTCCCTTCTGGGCTGAGGGTGGAGACAAAGATTGGCCAGGAGCGGCATGCAGGGTGTGAGTGTTTTCAAGTAGGCTGTCCACACGCCACAAATCTCCCAATTATTTTACCAATATTTTATCCAATATCATCTCCAATCTGTTTTTCCTAAAACCTGCTTCAAAATAACGAAAGCAAAATTGACTTTTAAACAAAGTTTTCCAGACCTCTCTTAACTTAATCGGCTTCCTGGAGGTTTGGGATGAAAGCCAGATTAATATAAAGTAAGACCTTAGAGAAAAAAAACGTCTTTATTATTAACCAGTTTTTCTGCACTGGATTATGTGCCTATTGGCCCAGACCGCTAAATAACATCTACACAATGTTTCTTTTCATGTTTCAAGAATTGAAAATAACTGTACAAGGTTAAAGTACAAAAGTACACAAGACAGTGGACACGAAATATCCATGTATGAGTTTATCCCATCTGCTGCTCGTTTGAAAAGTAGAACTTTTAACTAAAAAATACTGTCCTCCTCTAGTTCTGTCAAGTTTAATGGAAGTGGGTATAACCTGATTACAACACTAACACCAGTATCACTAATCTGATATTTACAAAAAAGTTGTATTTTTCAATAAATTAAAGTCAATGCAACACCCATGCTAGCTTTTTTGGTGAACAAGGACCCAACATGTGAACAAGAACCTTCCACTGACAGTCCCAGACTTCCAGACTGCTCTCGCTCGGCTCACACGGCGTCCATGCCGCGCATGGAGGAGGTGAAGCCCAGCCCCATCCCTCGCTGGGTGTGAGTCTGCGAGCGGGCCATCTCGTACTGCGCGTCCAGGTTTCGGAACACCTCCTCCTGCTGCTTCAGGGTTTTGTAGCTCTCCTCGTCCACAGAGCTGCACCCCGCCTCGTCCTCGCTCTGCAAGGCACACAGAGAGCAAACATCAGCTCAGGGCCTTCAGGGACTTTTTTGAATTCAGTTAAATAAATGCCTCCAGTTAACTAATCTGCACGAAGAGGAGTATTGGTTACAGCTGTTACAGATCACAACAGCTGTCTTGTTAGAAACAATGAAATTCTACAAACTCAACTGTTTAGATGCTGCTTCTGAACTTAATAAGGTTCATAACTACATCAGGTAGTATCAGGTTAATTTAGTATCTCTACTGGTTAAGATACACTTTAAAACACACAGAGAAATCACTGTTCTACAATTAATAACCATGATTACATTCAGAATTCTTTACCTTTATGCCCATCAGTTTTCTGAACTTGACATTTTGGTCCTTGTTTCCAAAATTTAGTTTTTCCCAGATTTCTGCAGACTGTGATTTATCCTGTACAGGTAAAAAGAAAAAAAAAAGAAAGATGTATCACCTTTTTACATAAGTTTTCATTAATATCACAATGCAGTAGCAAGCAAAGTGTTAAAAACAGACACAAGCATTTTCCCAATTTTTCCACAGTATCAACAGGCAAAACCTGTACTCAGATCCAGCAACTTTCTGAAAAAGCAACTGCCACAGGAGCCTTTTTTACTTCAGTAATTGCAAGGGCATTTGACACAGCACGAAAGCCTTAAGGCTTATTTGGATTTACAGCTTTTGTTAGGGTCAGCAATTCATTACTCTACTCCTGAAAAGCTACTAAAATGTTGACAGACTTGGTTTTGAAATCTGAATTGGAGAGGGCACAACAATCAAATGAGAAATCTCTACAATCCCAGAAAGGAATGGTCAGTTAGAGCTTCCACACCTCAGCCACCACTTTTCAGCGAAGGGAGACCACCTGTACTTGATGTTTACATTAAGATCTAATTATACTTCTGAAGTTTTATGACATTACGGGCTCCTTGAGGCTTGTGCAACAACCTTTTGTCACTGAAGGTCTAATTATCTCAGTCCTTTCACTCCTAAGTAACAATATTCCAAGTTGGAAGAGATCCACAGAGTCCAACTCCTGGTTTTACCTCAGGCTGATGTTAACAGGGAAACTTCCTGACAGGTATGACAATAACTTTGCTGAAAATAGCATTAATAGGCACCTTTAAGCTGAGTGCAAGATGTTTCCAAACAAGTTTCTGAAGGTAAAAAAGA
The DNA here is from genome assembly GCA_035221455.1 of Xenops minutus. NCBI lineage: Eukaryota > Metazoa > Chordata > Aves > Passeriformes > Furnariidae > Xenops > Xenops minutus. Next base: position 10,977,103 of record JAWWEE010000034.1, on the reverse strand, counting down.
CAACATTACCCCTTCCTTTTTGCCTTGCCAAAGCATCTTCCGCTTCTTCTCTTGCTCAGCAAATTTCATGGGGTTCACTGCAGCGGGGTTGTAGTAACTGGGAACAGCAATTCCAGTCTCTGCCAGGGCCTTGGCCTGCAGTGCTGCCATCTGAGCTGCCATTGCAATCTGAGGAGTCACTTGTGTTCCCGAGGCCAGGAGAGCAGCCACGTTAATGACGGAGCCCCCGGTGGCTGCAGCCGCTGGAGGGAAGGCAACTTGCTGTAGTAAGTTTGGACTTTGGGGAACAAAACCCCAAACACACACAAAACCCACCCTGAACAAAACAGGCCAAAGCCCCCCAACACTTCTCTTCTACAGAAATAGGTTGAAAATGCACAAATAACAAATGCATGATCAAACATGTTGTTTACAAATTAAGAAACAGTGTCCAATACTTTTAGTACACCAGAACTAGAACTGAAATTAATGTACACCTGAGCAGGCAACAGCCTTCAAACTCCAGAGCATAATGGGCCCAATGACCATCACAAAATCATGTACCTGCCTAACCACACAACATTTCTGTTGTATACTCAGCAAATCATAAGAAATCCTGATCATTTTTCCTGTTCATGTTTCTTATTTTTGGTTTGATTTTTTCAAATATTTCCTTGTTCTGGTCGTGGTTCTCATATATGGACCAAAGTAAGATTATATAGACAATCTGCACATGCAGTGGACAGGACTGTAACTCAGCTCACTCTCAGTAAGCCTACTCTTACTATCTTTCCCTCACATCCTGTTTATGAATAATATAATACACACAAACTACCTGCAGCCATTTCCTGTTGCTTCTGTTTTTCAACCATCTCTTTCTCTCTCTGTTCTTGCAGTTTCTTTGCTCTTTCCAGTCTGGAAGTACATGAAAATAAAATTATTCAGACATGCAAAATCAACATCAGGAGCCTCTTTATGTCACATATGATTAACCCCCCCCAATTTCTGACCTCCTGGCTAATGCCTCCTGTGCATCCATGGCTGTGTTGCGGCCCCGGAAGGGCGGGGGGCTCGGACTCCGGCTGTGGCTCCTGCTGAACCTTCGCGGCTTCTCAATGCGCTTCTTTCGCTCCCTGTAACCAAAGTGAACAGCTGCTAAAGCAATCAGGGTACATGTGGAGCTTAACAGTTCATAGAGGATTTGATCACAACACTGAAAATCTGATGGATTATTAATTTGGAGAGCTCTCAAAGAGCTTCACGGGGATCATACTAGAACAGTGTAAACAGCCAAATTCGCCTGGGAACAACTCAGAGCTATAAAGGAAGATTTCCAACTGCAAGATGTAACAATGTCTAATTCTGGATATTCATTTACCTCTTATACTTAGTGTTTAGAATAAATAGATCTGATCTAGAGATTCTAAAACCTGCCAAGAAAAGTCTAATTTCTGGTAAAGTCAATTGCAAGAGAACTGTAAAAATAATCAAGTTAGAAGAAGGCTTTAAAAACGTTAAGAGACCTCAAAGTGTGTCAGTAAGAAGCATTTTGAAGAGGCCCAGTTTAAGAATTGGAATTGTACTCAGGGAAATTACTATCCCTCTCCCCTCTGCATACTCTTCCCTAAATGTGCTCTGGCTTAAATGTATGATTTGCCTCATGGTTTGCTCTTGAGAAGACCAGACTGTGCAGACAACTATGACCATGAATTATCTGGAGCCTGACCACCTGAAAAGAACCCAGTTAAAATGTATTTTTAAGCAAAATACCAAAATATTCAGTTCAATTCTCCTGCTCCCCATCTCCTCCCAAGCAGCAGTCATTCTTATGGCATATATATCTCTAATCCCACCTAAACAAGAGCCACTCAAAATACACATACAAAGGACTATTTGCAATAGTTCTCTGTGCCAGGATCATCAATATCTACATCACAACAGATAAGGGTCTATCCCTGTTTAAGCCTCTGACACTGATGTTTCAAACAAAGAAGTCACAGACACTGGAAGTGTTCAACAAAGCCTAAATTTCAGAAGATACCACTCACATTTCCCCCAGATTTGCCACAGACAGTAAGCTGAGATGCACAAAGATGTTTCTGCAAGTTTATACTTAAATGGTATTAGCACCCATTTGAGCTAACAGCTAACTGGAGGTCCTGGCCAATGCCAACAGCCACTTCACATGGCAGTCAGATACCCCCTTGCTCCTGTTCGCACTTTGGGCAGAATCCACAAACATCATGAAAGGCAGAGTGAAGTCACAAAAAGATCCTTGTTTACATGACAAATCTGGTAGAATACAAAGGAGCTGAGACTTATCTTTTCAGAGAAGATGACAAGATGCAGATTCAGGCACTGGGAAGTGACAGATCTGCATTCCTGAGATAAGATGTAATGCATGTTTCAAAGATACCTTCATTTTTCCCGTGCTCACTACTGTAGTTTGGTCTTGTCTTTGGTCTGATGCTTTATTGCACTGGTAAACATCAAGGAAATAAATATTTGAGCTTTTGTATTTAAGTATTTCCATTTGAAACAAGCAGATGGTGTCATGTTTTCCACCTAGCATTTAGTGAGAACCACAGCTTGAAAGAACTGCCAGGAGGGTCTACACGTTCACAGTTTAAATGCCATGAGGACAGATCACCTGAAAGCCTGAGCTTCAGATTATGCAAAGAACCATCAAGAGAAGGTCAAGATCTGCTACTTCCAAATGCTTCTGTCACAGCCTGCTAACTACTAAACACAACAAATGCTGCATTTCAGGAATGAGGCAATTTATGGTGGGTTTTCACAGGGCAGGTTTCCCACATCATGTTTATCTGGCCTGGGGAGAGTTTTCCTTGAGGTTTGCCCATAATTCTCTTTCCAAAAGCTTCACCTGAGCCCAGAACTTGACAAAGTGTTCTACCTACTGATTAAAAAAACCCCAACTCTTATTCCTCATTTACTTTCACTCTCTAGGCTTTGCAAGACAAAAATAGTACTTCAAAGGATTCCTGCAGTATGTCGGTGACTATCCAACAAGGCCTGTTTCCAGCTGAAGAAATTCCTAAGCTATGACTATCTCTTACTTTCTCTTCCCACATTTGATGTTCTCTTGCAGGTAATTTGAATTCCACTGCAGCAGCAGCAGCAAAAATCTATTCTGGGCCGTGAAGTTTTCACGAAGCCATGAACCACAATGTTCAAAGTGGCTTTTAAAAGCAGTAAGTGCACAATACCTCTAATATCTGGAAAGAACAGGGAGCTGAAGCCTTGCACAACATGCTGAAGGGGGCTTAAATACCACTAAATACAAGTAACATGTACCAACTGCAGGCCCAGCTCTACTCACCCCAGCTGGAGGTTTGGTTCAAAGTGCATATCAAAATAAAATATGACACAAAACACATAATTCAACTAATTCTTCAGAAAGGCAAGTCTTCCCAAGAGTTTCCCAAGTGATGCTGTAGCACCACACGAGTGTGTGAGATTGTTAAGTCTCCAGTGATCCACTGTAATGCTAAGCAGACACAAATAAGTTCTACACCCTTTAAATATGCAATTTAAAGTACTCTAGTGAAAACACTACTACATGAACTGGAACACTGTCAACACTTCCTTGGGAGCTCTGGAGGGTCACTGATTTGCATTCAAGCTACTTCCAATGAGTAGGAGGGAAAAACCAGAGCCGTAGTAGTCATTAACTCACATTTCAGCTTAGTCATTCAGAAAATCCTACAGGGCATTAAGAATGCAAAGGTGATACAAGCAAACAGACTCAGAACACTACACCAAAACACTGATCTTTCAGCACTGGAAAACATTTGCTTCTATACAGTGATGAAAACCTCAACTCCAGCATATTCCAGGTGAGTTATGGAATGTCAACTCTGTCCAACAGACCCTGAATAAGCCAGTATATAAGCTAGATAGAGTGTTTCAACCTGTGCTTCTAGAATTTAAGGAAGAAATGGAAGCACCCAAGACAGAGAGAAAAATTAACATGATAAATATTTTAAAGCTGAACTTGACAAAGAGGAGTTGGTAATCAGTAACATGGAAGAGTACATTCATATCAGAAATAGTCCATCTGACTCAAAATTCACCTCAGCACCACACTAACTGTGCCACTTCACAGGAAGACTAAGTTTCCCTTGTGAAGCTGATCAGGATTAGCTCTTGATCAGTTTATCTGCTCTGACAGCCAGTTAAACTTTCCTTTTCTGATATATACACAAAGGAGAGGGATAAATACAGCAGTACACCAACCACACAACTACTGTATCAAACTCAGGAAAAGGTCAGCTGCATCTTATTCTTCAGTTTTTCCCATTCAAATACTATTTCAAATAGGGTATTTAAATGCCAAGATCAGTTGTGATATAACAAATCAAGAAGAGACTGAGCTGTGGCAAATATTATTCCTCAAAGTAGTATTTGCTTTCCTTCTACTTTGAGTCAAAAGTTCTAAAACGGTGCTTTACAAAATACCCCCAAAAAACTAGTGAAGCTTTATAATTGCTAACAAGAACAGCTGATCTGAGACAAACTATCCAAGAACAAGTGCTTCTGTAAGAAAGCACCCAGCCCTTCACCCACTGTATCAGCAGAGCTGAGGAAAAGCCAAACACGTTTGGCTGCACAGAACAGACGTGGACTGGCAAACCCATCACTCTTCAGGAGCCCCTCCCAGAACGTTCAACCAAACACCACCAAGCCCAGACACAAGGTAACACTTACCTGCTTCTGCTTCTAGTTCTGCTTTTACTTCTGCTCCTATGTCTGTGTCTAGATCTTGATCTAGATCGGGATCTGATCCGTCTTTTCCTCTCTCTGCTGCGGGATCGGGATTTTTTCCTGTCCCGGCTTCGACTACGGTGACGTCTGAAACACACGCCCCAAATTCTTATGGATATTCTCATGTTTAAATGCAGTTCCTCCTTAAGGACTTTACACACAGGTTTGGCACCACAGGGCAAAACACATCAGGCAGAGTAGGGACACTGTAAACTACACATGGAAGAGCAGGTTAAGTCCTAAGTCTAAGGGATGAAATGGGGAAGGAACCAAATGCTACACCAGCCACAACAGGGGAGTTAGAGAGTTTATGTAAGCAACCATACTCCAATACTGGCAATTCTAGTTGTTCCTTGAAGTGTGCATCCCAAAACAAAGGCAAACTAATCTGATACAGGAGTCTTTAATTCAAGGCAACAAAACCCTGCTCCTCCTCCCCATGGTATTCCAAGACCTTTGGGAAGAGATGCCCACGTTTCAGCTTGTGAGTCACATCACCAGCCCATCATTAGCTGTTTGCTGCAGATCCCTCAGCTACGAGCAGAGCTGGTCAGAAGTTCTGCTGGCAGCATCTGTCTGTCCCAGGGAATTCTCCTGCCCTTGGAGTGTGCTGGGTGGGCTACCAGGCCAGGAGGATTGGCCAGTGCTGCCTCTGAAAAGCTTGTGCTTTAGGAGGTAAAGAGCCATGTCACTGCTAAGGTGTATTTGCTTTGCTGTCACTGACAACAGGGTACATTTAAAAGGCTCTGTTTAATATTCTGTGCCAATTATAAACATGGGACACATCCCCTATATAAAGCCTTGGAGATACTTTGTACTTTTACTGAAAACCAATTTGCAAAAAAACCCAGCAGCACTACCCAGTGAGAGCTGAGAGAGGCAATCTGAACTGATGCTCTAAACTAGGTCAGTAACATAACTGAGCTGTGCTTCAGAAGTCTACACTAATCCCAGAGCCTGCTTCTGGAAATGCACCTAGAGAATCATCCCAGGTAAGAACTCACCTTTCCCGAGACCTGGATCTGGAATGACTCCTCCCTCTGGATGACTTCCTCTCTTTGCGTTTATGTCTATCCTCACCATTTTCAGATGAATTTAGGCTCTCTCTGCCCTTGTCAGAAGAATGTTCTTTGTCATTGTGGTCTTCAGATTTGTGCTTCTTGGAGGACTTCTCTTTGGATTCATGTCTTCTTGCCTGTTTTAAGAAGAAGTTGGTTCTTTCAGGAAAATAGTGCAACAAAGAGAGTTAGTATGGGTATCAGAAGATAAAAATGATAAGTTGTGATGCAACATTAGTAACCTTAGGAGTGTGACTCAATCATGAGTGATGGCTGCTTTACCTTATGCCACCAACTACCCACAGTTGTAAATGCACCCTAGAATTTGTCCCCCTTTTCCCTCCTCCCCGCTGTCTATAAAGGATTTCTAGAGCATCCATCAAAGTATCTTTACAGTGTTTCCATGTAAGATTTCACAGCATTGGAACACAAACAGTCATTTTCAGTTACTGTCTCAATTCCAAGCACATAGAAGTTCCTATATTTAAGTACCTAACAATTTATGAATATGCATATATATTTAAACACTTACATTTGCAGTGAATATTTAATATTTGCCTAAGTCTTCCATGTAGAAAGTTACTACAATCCATATACAGTTGCTGACATACTATTTTGCTTTTAGAACTAAAAGAATGTTCTATCCATCATTAGGTAATTAATTTTAAGAGTAAAGCTCTCTTCAGTCAGTAACTTCCAAGAGTGTTTAAAAAGTTAAGTATTAAGTTACATGGCTGACATCCCATTTTCAGTATTTAGAGCTAACATGCATCAGACTCCCCACAGCAGTTTTAAATTACAGATATGCTGCTCCACTACACTGCAATTTCTTCCTGCAGTGCCTCTTAAAAAAAAAAAAAAAGGTTCCTTTTTATAGCTGCAATGCCAAAAATATTTAGCAAGGTCAGGCCAGATTTTTGCCAGTGTCTTCCTTAGAGACTAAGTCGTGACATCGACAGCCTTTCTTAACATATCCAGTTTATTCTGAAATCTTCCTAGCAAAAAAGTGTAGCCCACTTAAGTCTTATGTTTAAATAATGTTTGAAGTCACAAATTAAGCATGATACATTCGTTTTAGATAAACCCAAACTATTCCACAGTTTTGAGATTTTCTTTGCTTATCTAAATCTGTTAACTACTCATAGAACCTTTCCTACAATCAGAACCCTCTCACAAAAGAAGCAAGTCTGGAGAAGATGCTATAATTAGCTAATCCCCACATGCCCAAACCTTTCTGACTTAATATATACCCATTTCTAAATATATTTGATTACAGTTCTTCATGTAAACATTAGTCTTTTTTCCTGCCTTTACAGTATTTCATTCCTAACTCCTCTAATATTACGTAAAAACACATCTGTAGGTTACCTGCACACTAACTTTAAGTCTACATTTACCTAAGTAGTTGTTCTGATACACGTCTCAAGAAGAATTACTGATATTCAGTGTTCAGTCTACAGACACAGCTTAATCTTGCAAATGAATGACAACAGCACACCTACAGTGGGACATCATTTCTCATCTGGTCCCTCTGTGAAACTTAAGAGGCCACTCAATAAACTGTGGAAGATCAGCTCCAACAACATGGCAAAACACTGGACAGGATTTTAAGTGCTTTTAATCATTAAAGAGATGCTTAGAAATTTTTTTTAAATCCCATCTTTCAGACACACACTTAGTAATAAACCACCATTCTATCCCATAACGGATTTAAGATATTTTTAAGGGAAATATGAGTTTGAATGACTAATAGTTACCTTATCATGAAGTAGGCTTATAATTTTGCTATCTGAGTCTGCAGCGTCTTCAGTTCAGTCTCTTCGCGCATTAGCACGCTGAGTATGATTTATTATAGAAATGTTATCATGTGAGCTAGACAAGAGATTATTCAATTTCACAAAAACTCGCCTAGATTTTGCTTTTCTTTCCTCCTTTTATTTTTTAACAGAGCTTCCATTGGAATGGGGGAAGGAGAAGTTCCTGACCCAGGTTAGAAGTTAAAGTCCCTCATCTGTCCCAGCCTGTTATTGCCCCACATGGCTTAAGCTTCTTTGTTACTACCTGGATGCTCCTGGTTTGCTTGGTTTATCTCTTCTCTGGTGTGTGAGCCAGTTATTTTTTGAGGCATTATTGATGCTGTCTCTTCTGACTCCCCTATATATACACACACATTTATTTAAGAGACAGCCCTCTGAAATTTTTGCTGCTATTGTCCCATTTCCAGCTGACTCAGCTTGTCTGTCAAGCAATGACAGTTTTGACAATTAAAGGATGCAATAAACAGAGCTCAGTCAGGTGGGGACTTATTGTTAATATACTTAAGTAGATGAGTATGTATTACTGAAAGTCCTGAACATTGGCCAGGAACAAAGCCACCCAAGGCTTTTGGATAATGGAAGCTCTGTGAAAGTCATCAAGAACACCATTCTACTTCTCCACATGAACTCTTTTCTTTTGGCTGTTTCCACAAAAATAAAAAAAAATAAAAAAGAAAGAAATTAAGTTACTAGTTTCTAAAAGCATTTTTCTATAAAACTATTACCTTGTCAACATGATGGCTGCAATCATGCTTCACTATGAAAGGATCTCCATATCCATTTTTAAGCTTACAGTTTTCAATTCCTTGTACTTACCATTAAGTCATTTATATAGGTTTACACATATGTGCATTACTACAAGATACTTTTTAAGATGTACAATTACCTAAACGCTACAAAGTGTTAATTACCTCTTTGCTTCTGCTCCGGCTTCTGTGTTTCCTTCCTTCAGCATCTGGAGAAGAAAACATTTACTGTCCTTTACCAGGTCAAAGAGGAGATCACCTGGCTATGACCCTTCTAGTTCCCTTCAGCTATTCCACCCCCAAAAGTCAAGATTTAGAAAACAAACAGCACTATTTGAGTATCTACTGCAGAAAGCAAACTCTGCTAGTCCCAGTTCTTTGCACTTATTTAAGCTGTGACAGTGACAAACTAACACACGTCACGCTCCAGTCACATTCTTCTGCCAGGTAACCTTATTTTTGGTACAACTACATAAAAATACCTCAGTCTAAGCATATCTAATTAAAATCAAGACACAATAGTATTGATTTCCTGCTTGATGTGATCTGACCACATCCACCTCTCCTGAACCCCCTCAGCATTGACAAGAACCTCTCCCCCAGCCGTTTCAATGTGACACATTTAAGACACAAACCCAAAGCTAGCAGCCCCATTTCCCCCCCCAGTTCTAACAGGTTCCTAGAGAGAAGCCTGTCTACTTTTCCCCAAATGGCTTCAAAGAGAACTCAGTTCTCCAAGCCACTTGCTTTGATGAGAGCCATACCTGACTTCCGCCTCCTCTCCCTTGACCGTGAGCGGGATCTGGAATAATGATGCTTTGATGTTCTGGGAGAACTAGAAGAGGCATCTGATTGTTCCTTTTTCTTCTCTCTTTCTGGAGAGGATTTTTCTGGGGCTACTCCATCTCGTTCTGTATCACTACCCTACACAGGAGGACAGAATGTTTAAAAACCAGAAGCTCAGGGCTGAAAAACCAAGAAAAACTATTTACTTTGTACTTCCTCTGAAGACACACCTATTTTTCTCTCTATAAAGTCAATGCTGAATAGCCATGCCATAATCAGGCAACAGCTTGTAGACTTGCAGTGAACTGTCTAACTGTCCAGATTGATTGTTCATGACTTTAAAATAGAGAACTAATACAGAGCAACACTGTGCTCTCTCACTAATTTAGCCTGTATTCTACTTTTTCCACGTGCTTTTGAAAGTATCAGGAAGACTAAACTGCGATGCAGTTTTCTCTAAATGGTGTTTGTAGGTCAATCACCTTTTAACATTTCCACGACTAAGATTACTCAAGGTCACTGCTGACCAACAGATTTAAGTGATCTCACAAGTTAGAGCATTCCTGAGGCACAGCACAAAATCCCCACACTATTCTGAAGCATGGAATGAACTCTGAGGAGAAATGAATTAGGTGGATTGTTTGTTAGACAGCTGGCTTTTGAATGAGGAAAAACCTCAACATTATCCCCATGCAAAATATGTGTTTGTGTGTGAGCACACAGGGGTCACTTACAGCTGTTCCAGTAACATCATGTTTTTCTCAGCTAATGAAAAACAAGCTGTTCCCCCCATTGATGGAGGAGGATTAAAGAAACTAAAGAAACTTATCTTGTGTAGTCAAGACTACTTTGTGATTCAGCCTGGGAGAGGTGAAGGAGTACAACTGGTGGACAGTGCACTGAAAGGAATGGAAACAGTACACCCTGAAAAGGTGAATGTGCTCTCATTTATGCTTTTACAGTTTCACTGGTCTCTCCTGCTCTGACCTCATCAATGCCAGTCATAACCAAACCTCCTGAATGTCCTGTGGCTACAGATGTCACTAAGGATGTTATTTGGCCCAGAAATGCTATTCATGAAGACAGTTTCATACAGCAGAAACCCTGAACTTGCACAGTTTTCCACCAGCTGCAACTGGTAGAACTGTTTGCAAACTGAGCACAACGTGTGAAAATCTCTCAAGAGTTGACTTATATCCATTACTTTGGAAACTAAGCAGGTACTTTTTCTTAAACCACAATACATATTGCAGAATGTCATTAATATATTGTGTATTAATGGCAGAATTTCTTCATGACATGCTACAGGTTAATGGATTTGTATTTCAGCTACTACTGTTCAGTCTGGCCAGTTCTTTACTCATTTGCATCTGCACACAGATACATCACAGAAAAACTTCTCTTGAGGACATAAAGCAGCTGTTCATTTCTCCATTTGCATGGTACACACAGACCTCAGCACTGGCACCCGCAGCAGAGAGAGCTTCAGTCTCAGCGATGCTTCTGAATACTACTGATACCTCACACACCTTCCCAAAAACTTCAGGACAGGAGATAAAGAACAGAAAGGACTCCCCTATTTGTCATGGCAATGCCTGGCATTCCACATCTATCACCTGCTTATCTATGCCTTCCCCCTTCCTCATCTAAGGTTTCCAAAAGTCTCAGCTAGAAGAAATCTCCAAGGAATTTTGAGATTTCTATAAATTTACATTTTGAAGTTCCTTGAGAAGGAGAGAAGCAGCTAAGAGTGCAAGCTAGCTGGGATTTTAAACACATTATCCAACTGAAACTGAGCCCACTGCCATTTTCCAAGGCTCCCAGTCTCGTTATTTACACACAGTGCTGCTCTTTAATACCCTTGTGCTCTGCACCTGAGGGAAACCTGCAAAAAAAACAATCAGCAATAAAAACGCTGCCAGAGTTCAGGGAGATTGTTCTCACTCCTCACATTGGCCACAGGCTCAGTGGGACTCTGGACAAGCCCCTTCACTTCACAGGAACCTCGAAGTGCCTTTAATCAAAGTGCAAAACTCTAAGTACATTATTATTCTAGTCCTTAATTCTTCTAGTCCGTTTACAGAAAAATGTATCTTGTTCTTACCAGGTTAACCTACATAAAGAATAATAAAAAAATCATAAAAAAGGGATTACTTTTCTCCAGAAGTTTATGGCCCTCTCGTTCTGTTTCACTCAAATTGAAAAAACTGTTTCGAATCTTCAAAACAAGAGCTTCAACTACCATGTTAGACACCACAAAATGCTTGAAGTCAACTGTGAAAAGTTTTATCACTTTCAAGCCCTGTTTGTTTGTTGGTTTGGGGTTGTTCGGGTTTTTCCGCACTCAGGACTTTATTAACTTTGGGAAAAATTAAGCGTATCAAGTTTGATAACTCTTTGGTAACTCTTACTGGTTCTTCGGCTCATTAATGGGTCAAACAGCTTTATATGCTACCAGACCACACCGATTTTTCAGAGAATAAAGCTGTGCTCTCAGACCCTGCTGGAACACGAGGGACAGCGCTATCTCCAGCAGAGGCGTTTCCTACCGACATTAATCACAAAAAGCAAGACGGGCGCGATTACACAGCGAGCGTACAAAGCCCTGCGACCACACGCAAACAACACGAGAAGGAAAATAAACGCCAACTGGCCACGGCACCGCCACCCAACCGCTCCCCTCACGGCGGAACCCGCGCCCCACAGTGCCGCATGGAGGAGAGAGAACGGCAGGGCCCGGAGGAGAACGGCAAGGCCCGGAGGACAATGGCAAGGTTTTAGGGTCTCCCCTGGTGCCCCCGAGGGCGGAGGGAACGAAGCAGAAACTTCTGGAGCGCGGCCGGGCCGCCCCTCCCCGAGCCCATCATGGCGCCGCAGCCTGAGGGGAGGCGGCCGCCATTTTGTGCCTCCGCGCACACGGCCGCCCGCCCGGCCCTGCGCGGCCCTGCCCGCCGCCAGCGCCTTCCCCGCCGCTCTCCCCACACCCCCGCCCGCCCGCCGCCGCTCACCGCCATCACCGAGCGCCCGGGGAGGCCGCGGCCGCCGCCCCTCAGCCCGTGCGCGGAGAGGGCTCGACCCGGCTCGGCTGGCGCGGCCACAGCGCTCGGAGCGGCCCCGCCCCGCCCTCAGCGCAGTGCCCGGATGGAGCGGGGGGGGGGAAGGGGCGGGGCCGCGGCGGTGACGGGCGCGTTCGCGGCAGGTTTGGCCGCAGCCGCGGCCCGTAGCGCTCCCCGTGGCGGCTTCCCGCCAAATTGAAAGGTGAGGGAGCGGCTGAGGGAGCGGCGTGAGGGAGAGCGGGGGGGCTGAGGGTCCTGGGGGGGATACTGGGGGTCCGGGTGCCGGAACGGAGGGTCGGGGGGGCGG
>JAWWEE010000034.1:10927359-10964469 GCA_035221455.1 Xenops minutus | reverse complement strand
TATTGGGGGGATCCTGAGGGGATTGGGGGGATCCTGAGGGGATTGGGGGTGACAGGTGAGGGATTGGGGGGCCCTGAGGGCATGGGGGGACTGTGAGGACAGGAGGTCGTCATCGGCCCCAGTGAGGGGATGGGGGTCCCTGGGGGTGGGGGGTCCCTGTAGGCAGGGACTAGGGGGTCCCCAAGGGCAAAGCATGGGGGTCCCCGAAGGCAGGAGGTCCCCCAGGGCAGGGGATGGGGGTCCCTGAGGGCAGGAGGTCCCCCAGGGCAGGGGATGGGGGTCCCTGAAGGCAGGAGGTCCCTAAGGGCAGGGGATGGGGGTCCCTGAGGGCAGGGGTTTGTCACTGGTCAGGGGATTGGGGTCCCTGAGGGTGGGGGGTCTCCACAGTGTGGTGGGGAGGGCTCTGGCCCTCAGTCCAGTTCACAAAAGCTGTCCTCACCAAGCTGCCTCCAGCCAGGCTGGAGGTCACAGTGCTCACCACGTCTGCTCTAAACACACAGCTCACCCCATGACCTTGTGCAGCCCTTCCCTCTGGCACAGCATCACCAAGCAATAATAGAATCAGTTATTTGTCCGTGGTCATGTCACTTGTTGAGGCTGTGTGCTCTCCAACATGTGTCTCACATGTTTCCCCCAGGTGAAGATGTGGAATGATATCGAGCTGCTGCTCAGTGATGACACAGGGAGTGTGCAGCTCCCTGTGGGGTTGGGACAGGAATGTGGCACTGCCTTGTACCAGGTGGATACACTGCTGCAAGTCACATCTTCAGAAAAGGTACAAGCCACTAAGGCTGGGCTTTTATTTTGCTTAATAATCACCATACTTCTTTCTCATATATTCTAGAATGTTACTGTAATAACCTTTCTCTTGCCAGGTGTCTGTTAACCCACAGCTCCAGGGGTGCAGCTCAAGGGATGGCAGCATTGTGGTTGTTGCTGACAGATCAGTGGCACTTCTGGACAGCACTAGGTTGTCTCTCCTGCTCCATGTTCAGTTTGGTAAGTCCATGCCTCTGGAATTCCACTGGAAGTGAAAACTGGCTTTTAAAACACTTAGGTTTGTATAGGAAAACATAACGAGTGTCTTACCTGTCTAACTAGCCTGTAAAAAGAAGTACAATCAGTACCTGAGTAATAACAGTGATTTCTGCTTCTGAACACAATAAAGTATTTCTAACCTTAGTATCTGACATTCTGCCCTGGAACTTTTCAGACACCAATGTGGATGTGGTTGGGATGTGTCAAGAGAAACAATTCCTTGTGGTTGGTGAGAGAAGTGGCAATTTCCATCTGATTCACATTCCATCCAAGCAAACCTTGCTAACTAAGGTACAGTAACTATTCTATCTAGTTTTGCTGAAAATCTTTTGTTCTCAGACTTTCTTGAGGATTTTTGATCTTTCTTTCAAGTGTCAAAGTATAAACATTCCTGCATTTGGAACACACATTCTAGGGAAACAGATTAAAGGGGCACTTTTGTTGCCATAAGTAATGAATATATATTTAGGAATGGCATGTAAAAATAAGAACCTGTCCTTCATTAAAGAAAAAAGTTTAAACTTTGAACTGATGATCGATATTTCCTTTTTTTAAAAAAATAAAATACAGAATATTGGTCTCTGCTGTTTCTGTTTCAGATTTTGGTTGAAAATTCTTCAAGTGAAAAGGCTTACTTAAACCTCGTTATTGTAAAAGATAATGCAGATCCAGGTAAGAACTGGATGATCTTTTCCCTCCTTGTCTGATTTTCATTAATTATTTTACAAATGTCATAGAAAATAAACATTCAGGACTGAAAACCTCTTTCTCTTGTGCTAAGCATGAAAATGCTCAAAAAGGAAGAATTGCTTCTCCTTCCTTCTGTCAGACTTCAGATTTCAGTGTTCTCTTCTTGTACAAGCACCAGCCTTGCTCTGTCACAATATGATGCATTTAAATGTGGGTTTGCCATGAAAACAGAATTTGAAGTCTGAGAGATGCGTGTAAAAATCATAATTTCCAACAAAACTTATTCTGTTCTTTGCTGAAGGTGACAAAACTTTTGTTTAAAATGGTCTATTCTATTGGTCAGATTATTGGTTTGGTCACATATTTCAGTGTCCTTTTTACAGGCAACTAGTCTCTTTACTTGAACACAACAGTTTCAAATGTTGTGTTGGGTTTTTTCAGGTGTTTATCACATGTTCATTCTCACAAGCAATGGATGTTTCTGCATTATGTGTCTGCCACTTGCTAAAACACAGGAAGGTAAGATAAGCCACAAACCCCTGGGATTTCACTGCCACAGGGAGAGCTGTGTTAGAAAAGCTTTTCCGTGCCTTTTCTAGTGGGAATAAGTTACTGAGTTGGGATTTTCTGTGTAATCTTAGTTTGTTTTTAAAGGGAAACTGCTACACAACTAACTCTGCAATAAAATTATTTTGGTATTTTCCTAGTAATTCATTTACCTTATCTCTGAGTCACTGCTTTAGAGAGAGGACTGAATACTACTGAGGCAGGATTTTAAGCCATAATCTTGCATTTAAGATTATTGAGAATCATTTAGATTTTTAATGCTGCATAGGTATAGTTATTATTTAATTCTCTGAAACTCAATACTGTGATCAATAGAAATGGATACTGTCAAAGAGCCTGGGTAAAGTGTTTTTCAGCATAGTCAGATTAGGGCTAAACTTTCCTATATGATGTTTAGTGGCTTTTTGAATTTTGAAAATGTTTATTTAACAATGATTTTATTTTTTTTTTTCATTATTTAGCCATAGAGAAGATGGACATGACTACAGCAAAGAAAGTAAGAAATGACTGCAAACTGGTAACATGTCACAAGTGCAGCAGAGTTTGTAACAAAACTTTGCTTTGCACTCTTCATTGCCTATTTACCAGTTCCTTATTCCAGCTCACAGTTGTGATTGGCACTTTTTTCTGCACATGGAGAAATAAAAGTTCAAGGTTTTACCCACTGATGGTATAAACAGCTTTTTCTCTTTCCCATTTGTCTGCATGCCCTTCATCTTCCACCCCACAAGCTGCAAGGACAGATAAAGTCAGCTTTCATTTCCACAAAGGAGCATCACAGCCTGGGCTGTCAGGATTTTGTGATCAGCAGCTCAGAGAACAAAATCCATCTGATAATTGGGGTGAGCACTCAGGGTGTGTCTGTAACAATTGTTCTCTCATCAGTTGAGGGGGTTTTCTGATCTGCAACAAAATTTCTCTTTAGCTGCTGAAAAAGCAGAGATGATCAGACTTTGCTGCCTTTCATCTTCCTCAGTGCAAATCTAAAGGTTATCAGCTGTGCAGCCTGTCTGCAGTAAGAAAAGAACTTGTCATTTCAGAAATTACTTTGTTATGATGGATGGGAGGAAAATCTTTTCACCCTGGGTGAAAATCTCTTAGTAAATCCCTGGTTCCTGGGCTGTACAGGCTGCACCATTTATATTCTCATCCTTCAGCTCACAGACAAAACCAAAGTTGTCAAGAATCTTCCAATCAGGTTCCCATTCAACAAAATCTTGCTAAAATAACAATTAAGGTCCAATTCAACAAAGCCCTTAAGCATGAATTGAGTACAGGAACTAATAAAATATAGACATATTTTGAAATGTTATTTTGGACTAGAAACCAGATTTCTGAGATTATTTTTTGAAGCCTCTTGAATTCAACGTGATTTTTCTCAGTGGGTCCAGTGTGATTTCATTCTGGAAAGTGGATGTTTTGAAATACTGTTTATAGAAGAGCTAAAAACTGCTGACTGTAACAATCACTGTAATAAAATCAGAGAACATGCTGGGTTGGAAGGGACCCAAAAGGATTGTCGAGTCCATCCCTTATCTTGGAAGGAGAAAGGAAAAAAGGTTAAATTAAAAATAAAGAAATCAATGTATTTTTCTGTATATCAATATAGGAATAATATTTAAGTTAGTTTTGCAGCTTTCAAAGTTAAAGATCACTTGTCAGTGGTCAAATATCTACTGTATTAACCCCATTTTGCTTTGCCTTTCCTCCCAGGGTAAAGGTGATTCTGTGCTCTCCCAGTGGGACGTGGACACCACCAAGGCCCTGGTGTCTGTTCACAGTTTTGCTGATTCAAGTCTGATCAAAGGTAAAGAGGGTTTTGTTCATTTTCTACACAAGGGTAGAATTCACATTTGATTGCAGAAAATACCAATTTGCAGTTATTTCATTGGTTTTAATAAATACACATTCACCAAAGAGAACATTCCTTGTAAAGGTACAGCCAAAGCTTCAGAATTACAGAGCTTACCTTAGACATGTAAATCACAATTCTCTTTAAGTTAAACTGTGCTTGGTTCTATGTTTGAATATGTTTTTGCTTCAAATACATTTCCCCAGAAAAAAAATAAATTTAAGTGTCTATTGACACTTTTCAGGTGCTGCAAAACTTCAAGTGCTTGACAATCTGCTGTTTGTTTTAGATACAGAGGTATGTGCAATGATTTCATTTAGTTTTCCTTTTACAGTGTTCTTGAACCAGCTTCTAAGCTTAATTTTTAAGGTAATAGCTTTAAAGTAGAGTTTCTGTAAAATGAAGATGTTTGTATTTACAGAGCATCTTGATCTTCCTGTGGTTTGGGGTTTTTTTTAAAATTCTACTCTTAATTATTTAAGCTATGGAATGTGTTCATATTTTGCTCAAAAAAGGACAAAAATGTATCTGTGAGGAAAATACAAAATCATATCTGATTTTTTTTAATCTAGAACATCTTAAGCATGTGGGATGTTTATTCTCTTACTCTAATTTGGGATTGGCCTTCAATACACATTGAAGAATTTCTCCTAACTACGGAATCAGAGTCTTCTCAAGTGATGTGGTGAGTGGAGTGTCAGAGCAGCAGTTCTGAGAAGGGAAACGTTGTCTGGGGTTACAGGAAATGTGCTGTTAGACTCAGATCCCTCTGAAAAGCTTCAAAACGTCAGAAGTTAAATATATGACCTGTACATGCCAAACCACTCATTTCTGGGTGCACTACAGCATTTTTAGATGCACATGTTTCCATGGAACACCAGATTTCCTCAAACTCAGCAGCAAGACTATCTCAGAGTTTTAACCTAAGATTCATACAGAATATTTTGCTTTGTTTGATCTCTTTCTCCTTCTGCAGGGAAGGGCTTGCCAACCTGAAACTGATTGTCATGACAACACCAGATAACAAGCAGGTATAATCTCTTTATACACCTCTTTAGAATCTGTTTATCTTTTATTCTGTTCCTCCATTGTTAAGCAATTGCTCCCAGGAAGTAAAAAAGGGGCAGGAGGTGAATGGCTAAATATTTGGAGCACAGAGAATTCTCAGGAGCTTACAGTGCAAGCTGAAGTGTGAGCACCAATGAATTAGGATATATAGTGAGGGCTCTTGGCATGTGTCCTGTGGTGAGCAGGGCAAGCTGTCCCACTGTTTGGGATTCTTTATGGATTATTTGGGGTTTATTTTGGGGGGGTTTTAACAGTAGGTAGGTAAGGAAGAGCAGCAAAGTTTTCTGTTGTCTCATACACTGTGAGGATGGGCAGGTGCAGGTTAACCAGGACAGACACAACTCACAGCTGAAGTGGGAAGAATAGATTTTCCATCCTTGCAGGGACACAAATACACTGCTAAACCCAAACTCGAGCCTTGCCTTACTCACAGACCAAAGTCAGGCTGGGCTTTTACAGTTCTGAACTCTCTTGCCTCCCTTCTCCCAAGTCTTTAACAACATTCAGATCTTCCTGGAGAGAATTCCATTTCCTTCAACAGACAGAAAACCACCCAGAGGAGTCACAGAGTGTGAAAATTCCCACACTCCAACAATATTCTTAGCATCCCCAGCTGCAAAGTTATCTTGAGGGAAAACAAGTAAAGAAAGGAAAACACCTCCTCTTCAGATCTTCCACTTCCAGCCCCTTCCTTCCTCCTCAGCTACACCTTCCCAGATCCCTCCAGAGCAGCATCTGCTGCATTCAGCACCTCCCTCCAGCTGCACTCCCTGAAACAGAATGTCAGGAGGAACATTAGGCAGTTCTTCACATCACATTAAACCTGTCTAATTATACATAATATGCCTAGAGAGAGGCAACAGCCAAAGCTTCATTAAACTTCCCCAGTGTGGTGGGCTACCTTCCATAAAAACCTAGAAAAGTAGTGTCTTCCCTCTAACTCCAGAAGGATTCAGAAATGATTTTGCAAACCTCACTCTGTCACCAGTGTGAGAAAAAAAGGGAATTCTGACTTCTTTGTTTTCTCCTTTTTTTTGTAGATGAGAAGTCTAATGGTTTTTGCCTTGCCCACAATGCAACAACTGTATTCCCTGGAAGTATCTGTTGTTTCATCCCTGGTTCAAAGTGGGATTTGCACAGTAGGTTTTGATGATTTTCTCTTTGTTCTTTGAAGAAATCTAATGCTCTTCATACATAGAAATATCGAGGGAGGTACCATGTTATCCTTGGTAGATTAGAATCAATTGCTAGAAATTGTGCAAGAACTATACAAAGGAAAGTTAAGTGATGTCCCCGAAGGATGAGGGAAAATAGAATATCATATTGCAAACTGAACAGTTTAAATTTAAGCCCAGGTCTACTGCAATATTTAACTGTGCTGTCAGTTGTGCTTGCTGCTGTTACAGCTAAAATCTGTGAAATTTTAAGCTCTCTTAGCACAGAAAAATGCTGTGGACTTATTTGGAATTTATTTCAGTTCAGATGAGAGAACTACTTGTTTTACTGTTTAAACAGCTTCCTTAAAAAGACATTTAAAACCCCCAGCAACTTCCCTGGGAGAGAAGCAGGAGTTTGTGTCCAGATTGACACAGTTAATGCATTTTAGCTGTGCTTTCCCATGCCTGATTTCCTTTGCCACCTAAGGGTTTCTGTGATTGCATGTTGCAGGATACAATCTACTTCTTGGAAGGAATTCATGAAAAGCATCAGATGTAAGAAAATGTTTTGTTTCTTACTAGATCATCATTGCATTAAAATGGCAGATTTCTTTCACAGAGGGTTGTTTCACAATTAATAAACTCCCATAACTCCCTCTCATCCTCAGGCCCTCTGAAGACCCGGTTTCTATAGTTGTGATGAGAAGTTTAACTGAAGCCTTGCCAGAAAACAGGTACTTTTTTCCTGTGAAACACTATTTGATTGACTTTTCCTTTTAATCTGTGGTTTGGCACTTCTATTGGAGTGGGTTTACTTCCCTTTTTCCCCCCCAGACTGAGCCGTTTGCTGCACAAACACAAATTCACCGAAGCAGAGAACTTTGCTCTTCAGTTTGGACTGGATGTCCAGGTGAGTTGTTCAATAATAAATACATTGAAGATTAATTAGTATAACTGAACTTCTGGGTAAGCTTCTTGCAACAGAAATATATATATTATCTATATATAATGCAACAGAAAATATTACAAATATTACAAATACAGTGCACCATTACTTTACAACACAACTCTACTTGAGAGCTAATTCAAAATCAGAGGACTATGAGGTGAACTATGTCTTTATTGACAATAACTAACAAAGCTTGCAAGGAGAAGTGGTGCAAAAGGACATCTGATTATAAGAACTGCTGCTGGGTCAGGACAAGGCACATTTGTCCCTTTAGGTTGCAGGAAACTGTTGTTAAAAAAAAAAAGAGACAAAAGCGAACAACAGTGTGGATTTTTCAGTTGAAGACTCTGCTTAAAACTGAAATCTGTATTTTTCAAACAGCTTGTATACCAGGTGAAAGCAAATATTATTTTAGAGAAACTGGCTTCAGCTTCTGTTGGGAGTTGTGGCCGGGAAGCCTGGCTGGATCTTGTGAAAGAAGCCAAAGAAAACCTGCAAAAAATTCAGGTTTGGGTTTTTTCCTGCCCTCTTTCTCTACCACAGTAATTCAGATTGTAAAGGATCTTGGAATTAATGTCACTGTCTCCTTCTGCTAACAGGACAGCCAGTTTGTTGTGAATTACTGCATAAATGCTTCGTGGCCACTGTATGAAACCACTCAAGAAATGCTGAACTACGCCAAAGTCAGAGTAAGGCCTTTATTTGCTTCAGTTGCTGATAATCTTGGATTCCTCTTCCACACTTGTGCACCAGCTGAGAGGGGGACAGATCAGACACAGTCAGGAAAAAGCAAATTAAATATATTATATATTCTATGTTACCAAACATGAAGGAGCAGCAAGACTTGTTCTAACCTCGTTCTTGCTGTTGCCCAAGGGCAAAAAATTGCTTACAGTTTTATATTTGCATCAGAAAGCTGGTTCTAGTTTGGAGTAGCAGTCTTTTTAAGTCCCTTTAAAATATTAATTTTCCAACCAAAGCTCAAAATAGGTCACCTTTTCTGTTCCCATTGTTTTAGCCTTTCCTGCTTTACCAACCAGCAGCAGAGAGAGGCACATTGTCTGTCTGAACCCCCCCACAGGCAGAAATCCAACCAGGTTAGGTTGGATGAGCTGAGCTGCCAATGTAACACTGCAAAATAAAGACCTCAGTTTACAGAAGGGCTCAGGTTCTGCTCATGTCTGGCCTGTTCTGAGCTGTCAGTTCATCTCTCTGTTTCAGATCTTGAAGAAAGATGACAGAACCCCTGCTCCACCTTCTGATGGGCCTCCAGTGTCCTTAACTGAGGTGAGGGCAAACTTCCTGGACCTGCAGCATCACAGAAACTATTATAATGTGGGGTTTTTCAAGATGTTGAACTTTTAAAAAGCCTAAACAAGATGATGTTTTATAGTATGAAAGAGAACCACAGTAATGACAGATTCAGAAACAAGCCATTCCTTCAGTCATAGGAAGAATCAGTTTCAGATGCTCCATACATTTCTTGTTTATTCCTGGTTTAAACTGGGCAGGCCTCATCTGCCTTCAAGGAAAATCAGAGTAAAGTGTTCCACAATTGAAATATTTGATTACTGCTTTGTTAAAGACACTTACCTATATAATCAACTGAAATCCTTGAAAAGTCTTCCTTTCCCTCCATTCTCCCCCTTTGTGATGGTTGTGCTAACCCTGTAATGTCACTTTTTGGGAAGCCAGGAACTGACCTTAAATCTCTCATGTGCACTCAGGTATTGAGAGCTCAGGCAAGGCTTACAACGTTCTATGGAGCTTTTGGACCAGAGAAGTTCAGGTTTGTTTGTGAAGATTTAAAGCCAATTTAATCCTGATGGTTAAATATGTGCCACTGAAATGAAGATTATTTTGCTTTTCAAGTTAAACTTTAAGCCCTTCCTTTGCTGCCTGAAGTTTCCCATCCTGTGCTGTGGAGAAGGGAGAGTGAAGACAGGCTGAGTCACCTGTGTGTTGAAAACATGAATTATCTGTTGCACATGCACTTGAAGAGATTTTTTTCCTTCAATGTGTATGGGGAGGGGTGATTTAATACAAACACAATCTAACTGCTGTCTCAAGCACACAGTGCTTGAGAGAAAAGGTTTAAAGTTCTCCCCCACACATAACAAAGCTTCTTTCCCCCTCTCATTTCCAGTGGCATTGCTTGGACAGAGTTCCTGAATAACAAAGACATGTTCAAGCTCATCATCTCTCAGCTGGAAGAAGGCCATTTCCCTTGTGCCCAGTACCTGTGGCTCAGGCACCAGGTGAGGGGGTCAGACATCTCTGGCATTTGGGGAGGGTCTGAATTCTTTTCAGTTCCTCAGCCTGATCCCACAGCCAGGCCAATGTGGTCACAAAACTGCTCCTCAGAGGGCTGGGGCAGAGTCTCATCTCTGAGCACAGTGATTGCCTGTTCCCCTGGCTCCTTGGGAGGCTGCACTTCTTGTGGAGTTAGGGCTAAAGTAGTATTTCTCATGTCAGAACACATATTTCTAGCTCTTAAAGGTGGCAATCCTTTGATGTATTCTGTGGTGCTTGTAATCTTCCATTTACTTCCTTGCAAGCACAGCTCTCAGGGTTTTTAAGTGGACATTTGCTGCCTACCTTAAAATCCTTCCAAAATAATCACATCGAGTCCTTACTCTGGGTGACACATTCAAATTAGTGCCTGTGGGCTGCAGTTATGTTTATATATTACAATATATATATTTATAATTTTTAATGCAGGGCTTTCAGGTCCCTGCCTGTTGTATTCTAAATAAGACAGAACTATAGAACAAGTCCTAAAGTAACAGGACAATAATTTGCAAAGAAATTGCTTCAATTAGGTCTTCTTTTAAAGAAGACCAAGCCTATATTTTTTTAATTCCTGTCAATGATTACTGAGATTTTCTCTTTGTATTTGTGAAATTTACAGCTTCTTACTATTAGTGAAACAACTTTATAAAGCCTCAGATAAACATAGACTCCATCTGCCTGTAATTGTTGTGTTTTGATATTTTAGGCAGACTTTGAAAACAGCTTTGATGAGAAAATGCTGAAGGACTTGCTCAGTGCCATCCCTTTCACTGTTCCTTTGAATGAACTGTGTTTGTGGCTCAAAAATATTGTGATCCCCTTCTCGAGAAGAGTTGTGCCCAATGGACAGGTAAGACTGACAATGCAAAATGCCATTTCCTCAGATTAAGATCATTTTGGAGTCAAACTTCCAGCCTTCTTTTAAATGTCAGGACCTTGATCCTCTGTCTTTTAAAGGGATTCTTCTCCTTACCATTTATACATGATTTCTTTTCAAAGATATGTCTAATGGCAACTTTTGCTTTGATAAATAACATCACTCTACTTATCTCTGTTTTTTTCCAGAAAATATTAGCCAAGTGGCTGGAGCAAGGTGCCCGAAACCTGGAGTTAACTGACAAGGTGAGTGGCCCTGCAGAAACTTTGCATCCTGTTGTTTCCATATGCACAATATGGTTTGCTAATACCATATTTTGGACAGGCAAACTGGCCCCACAACGGACTCCAAATGGCAGAGATCTTTTTCACAAGTAAAAGTCAAGGTGAAGGGGGACTCACAACTCTGGGCCAGCTGGCTGCTTGGGTAAGAAATGTAGCAAAGATGAGAATGAGCTCCTAAAAGACTTCAGACCAAATGCTCTGTGCTAGAGCTGGAATGGGTAATAATGAGATCACTAGTGTTTGAAGTAAAGATTGGCTTCATTCCATGAAAAAAAGAAACCAATTATCTTGTTTTTAAAGATTAACAATATGTTTATGACAGCCTTTGAATAGTCTTCCAACATGTCACTCCTAAACAGAGATGTGGGGACTGTGAAGAGATACAGAGGCTAAAGAAGCTGGTCAATGACTTACAAGAACTGATAAATCTGTACAGGAAATACAACTGCAGGCTGGCACTCTCTGACTTTGAAAAGGTAATTCTGCAGACACTTCAAAAAGTGCTTTTGAGTAGTGGGTTGTGCTGAGAAGGAGAAAAATCCTGTAGCATGCAATTTAAAATCAGCAGAAGAGGAATCCTGAGGGACTGGCTGGTTAACCTGGTGTTCATCAGCTGCTCAGACTTGATATGTTTGCTACACATTTTCTTTCAACTCTGGGTGTAAATATAACATGGCAAGACGGTGTGAGAAGCTGTGGCTCAAACTCTGGTCTGCAGTTCATTACAGATCATATATCATGGAGCAAACAGAAATGGGAAGTACAACAGAACAAGGGGCTTGGTAAAAGGAGGTTTCATTTGAGCTAAAGAGGGGTGTTTGCTCTTGAAATCATCCAGAGGATTTCAGTGGACTCTGCACATTGAATTATTTGGGAGAGATGTCAAGGGTCCTCTCCTGTGGGGTGTTCTAACGTGGCACTTTTCTCCCTGCTGCCCAGGAAAATGCAACTACAATTGTGTTCCGCATGTTTGATAAAATCTTGGCACCAGAGCTTGTCCCTTCCATTTTGGAGAAGTTTATCAAACCCTACCTGTGTGAACATAATCTACAGAAGGATGAACTTCTTCTGCAGTACATCAAGGTATCCCCATTTTCTTCAGTTTGAAGGGAGCTATTTCAACATGAGTGAGCAGAAAACAAATCTGAAGAGCATTTCTATTTCCACTTCAATTTTAGGACCAGCTTTCAGATTAGCTTATACCTGTCAGTGGTCTTAATGCTCCTTACTCTTTCAGTGATGAGGCTTTAAGAGATGCAAGGGAAGTTAGCCAAATCTATCCCAAACAGTTTTGTTTGTAAGACAGTCCTAATAATCCTAATAATCTTCTCCTGACTGTGCAGGATTTGCTGGAGCCTTGTCGGACACGGTGCATTTCAGTCTTTGAAACTGCATGGGAGGCAAAGGCCATTGCTGTCATTGGCTGCATCTCTGACACAGATGTAAGTATATTTATTTTAGAGTGACTCCAAGGCACCAATTCAGGCTGAAACATCGATTTTATATTTTCTCATGAGTGCTGGGAGGAGAAGCTGGTATGGTGTCTTTTTATTCTATCTTAGTCCTCTCCCATGTGATGTTCTTTGAGAATTAAACTGTAGTTGTGGTGTCATCACATGGAAAACTCACCAGCTTTGATAAGCATGAAACTCAAGCTCCACAGTGCTGGAAATTACCACAAGCATTTTCTAATCCAACCTGACACCCCACATTATGATATTGAATGTTCTGCATGCAAGAGGAGACTGGGCAAGGAAATAAAAACCCTGTCTAGAGGAATCAGTCAATGTGAGCACTACTGGAAGAGACTGATTTGAAAAGGAAGCTGTTTGTGCTCCTTTTGTAGCTGAAATTTGATGCAGTTCTCCAGCTGATGGGCAGTGCCACAGTGCCATGGAGTGCAGCAGTGGAGCAGCTGGTGAAACAGCATTTGGAAATGGATCATGGCAAGTAAGAACCATCCACAGGCTACACTTGGGGAAATGCTGTGTGTCTGATGTAATGTGATGGTTAAATGACAGCAGAGAAATTAATAGGAGTCTAATTTGACAACAGAGTGAAGTTACTGCAGGACAGTTACAGACTGATGGAGATGAAGAAGCTTTTGAGAGCCTATGGGATAAGGGATACAAATCTTTTAAGGGACAACGAGATGATAATGGTGAGTGATCAAAGCTTCAGGCCTGTTCTTTTAGAGGTTGTTATTTTTTACCATCTCCCCTTCATTAGGAGAAAACATGAGTATTTCTGGAAAAGTTCCTTGGCACCCTGAGGAGCCACATGGATATTCAGAGTTGCCAGGTTAATTCTCCCCCCCAGTTACACTTCAGTCAGGTTTCCTCCAGATGGGAGTTTTCTGCTTCCAAGGAACTTGCCTGGCATGAACTGTACAATTCCAATGGTGAAGAGTGTGTATAAATGAATTCCTTTGTTATCCTATACATCAAGAAACTGAAGGCCATACCTGTTTTCTTCTTACAGATGCTTGTGAGATATATCCTTAAGCAAGACAGCCCTAGTGCTTTGGAGGATGCCTTGAAAATTGTAGAAGCCTATGCACTGCCCACTGGGGAAGTCTACTTCCTGAGGATGATAGACCTGATTGGCAAAGAAAGGGTATGGAAATACTTCATGTCACTTGATTTGGGAATTTAAAGACTCTGAGGCCTCTTTGCAAAATCGCTGCCTCAAATCTTATAAGCAGTTTACAGAGATAATTAAAATTCTAGTAATTCTACACCTAACTGCTTGTACTTAAAAAGGAGTCCTTTGTCAGAGTTTTATCCTCCATTTGTGGCAGGAAAGGATGAAAGTTATGGCCCACAACACACAAGTTTGGAATTGAAGTCTCTACATATTTTCACATTCTGGTTTTGCTTACCCAGCTGGCCATTGTGCAGTCCTTGTATCAGAGCAAGGGCACACACACATAACTGAGCTCCTCCAAAAGCAAATGCCCACTTCTTTTGATTATTTCTGCTTTAATTCTGTTTCTTTGTTCTTCTACCTTCAGGGAGAGGAATCTCTGGCTTTGCTGAAGTCTCTGACTCCTGCTGAAGCTGAGGAAGTTGCAGAGAGATTGACTATATGGGGGAAACTGGTGCTAAAGAACAAACCAGATGATCCTGAAGAGGTACCAAGTCTTTCCACGTTGGAAAGTGTGTGCACAAGTCACTCTAAATGCTGTTCTTACTCAGATGCTTCAAAAAAGTTAGGGATGCAACTGGAACTGGTGCTGCTTTGAGCAAGAGGTTGGACTGGGGGGCCTCTTGAAGCCTCTTCCAACTCCACCCTGTGCACCATATAATTCTGTGTTATTTTTAAAGGCATGTCCACACAGCAACATGGCTGTGTGAATCCAGTTAATAATGGATAAATCCTGCTGCTGTTCTGTGCTGTTACTACACCTCTAGTCCCCCCAGTTCTTTCTTTAGTTCCTTGGAAACACCTATTTAAAGTCTGTAGCTGTGTCTTTGCTAAGTGGGTTGAAGCCTCCCTGTTGACAGGACACATCTTGCAACCACAGAAGGGAATTTGTGTTAACAGTTGATTTGGGGGGTTATTTTGGGAAGGAAAAAGGAAAGGAGAAGGTTGGGTATTCCCAAACTCCTGTGAGAGAGAACAGCCTGTGTGCAGTAAATACATCTTACACCTAGAAAGAATTTACTGTTTCCATAAAGGGTTAATATTTACAATAACTGCTGTTGTATCTTAGACTCAGTAATTGTTGCTTAATATGTTTAGAGAGCATTACAAAGTATTTTAACAGAGCTGGAGCCTGAGGGTCACTGTCTGCTACCAGCAACACTCTGACCAAAAAAAGGACACCAAACCCATTAACCTCTCCCTTTCCTGCAGCAAAAAACACAAATGTTCACCACCAAGACACTCATGGAAGTCCTTAAATTCCTGCTCAGCACTCACAAAGGTACAAGTTTCACCCCCTACGTGTTGTTTGGAAATGCAAGCAGGGAGTAACTGCTTTTCTCCCCCAACAGACAGTCCTGTGAAGGAACATGAATGGGAAGAGCACCTGAAGATGTTTGAAACACTTGCTACCCTGCAGGTAGGGAACCTGAGAGCTCCAAACCACTCTGGACTCGCTGTGGTTATTCCAAATTTTCTTTAGCATGTGGATTATATTAGAAATTAATTGTATTCACTCTGTATGTGCAAAGGTTGTTTTTATTATTGTCTTCAAAGGGATTCCAAGGCCAATCTAGCAGTTTAAAGAGTGCCTGGGAAACTTCCAATTAGAACTCAGTTGTCTATTTAAACCAAAAATTTAGATACTCTCCCAAAGTCTTAATTGCTAACATTTCATGGTAAGTCATGAAATATTTTATTAAGATCTTGATAAGGTGGGTAAACTTCTATTATTTCATATGGCATCTGAGCACAGGGTATCCTTTAGGGGTTTTTATTTTGCTTCCCCACTGCCTGCCAAAATTCTCTAATTTCTTACATAAACCAGCAGTTGGTAGAAACCAGTAAAGTCAACTTTGTACTGAAATATTCCTCTAATGAAACCAGTGACAAAAACATTTTCACACAAAAGGAGACCCCAATATTTTCAAAGAACTTCCACGAATACAAATACATAACATTTGTTGTTGTTGTTGTTGCAGGAATATTTTGATATCTTTCTCTCTGCTGAAGAATTCAGCAACCCTTCCCTGACCTCTGAGCTTCTTGAGCAGCACATAAGTGCTTATGAAAGTGTCAGATCTGCAAAGTCCAGAAAAGGGCAGCCACTGAAAGGTCACTCAGAAGATGGCAAAGCCAGGAGCCCTCCCACTGAATCCAGGCTCTACAGGCTGGCTTTGCTCCTGCAGCTCTCAGAGCATGAACTGGGGCAGAAGCTGGCCCTGAGAGCACTGGATGCTGGAAAAGTTGAAGCTGCTGTCCAAATATGCAGGTAAAACTGCACAGGTTTCCCAGATCTCACTTTTAGTGGGCTTTTCTGAACTCCTTCTGATACTTTGCAGAATTAAGTACATGCTGAGCAAAGGAAAGGGGGGTTTGTTTTAGTTCTTTATTCTAAAAATGAGGGTTTAAGCAACGGGCTTATGGTTTGTGTGCAATACTGAGGGGGGAGTTAAGTCACTGTCTCTGAAGATTGCTCCTGGTTTTTGCCATGATCACTCAGTAAAAAGATCCTTACACTTTTACAGTGAGAGATGAGAAAGGCCAAAGATTAAATAACCATTGTGAGAGTTGTTGGCTCACACAGGAGGGAACCATTACACACTGAGTGGACACACCTTGTCATGGTTTGTAGCTGGGCTCTGCCTCAGCCTGAGGTTGGCACATCATTTAAACTTACCACCAATTCCCCCCAGAAGAGATCAGATGAAAAATGTTAACTATATTTTTATGATTAATGTGTTTTATGTGCTTCAGCACCTCTAAGGTGCCTCCAGTGTACTTTTCACTTCAGTCACAGCAGTGAGTGGTACAGGGGAAAAACTGAAAGAGGATGAAATAATTAGACCAGAATGTGTCCTTAAGTAAAAGCCCTGAGAACTGCTGGGTTTTTAACATCCTTTCCCTTTCTAATAGGGAGTCCTATGAAAATCACTGTAATGAAGACACAGGGAGGCTGCTGTTCTCAGTGTGTCAAAGGCTTTGCCACATGCTGGGAGCTGATGTTCCAATGATCATCCCCACTGACATGAACCTCCCAGCAGTGATCCACGAGCTGGCCTGCCAAGCAGCCACTGTGTGTAGTGCAGGTAATTATTGTTGTTATCTTTGTGTTTATCCTGGGAGTCCAACTGCCCAAACAGCAATGAACAAGCCTGAAAACAAAGTGACTTTCTGCATAAGCACCTGTAAAAATAGGTGCTGCAAAATTGTTTCCTCTCCCTGGAACAAGTGAACCTTCCATTCATGCTGCTGAACTTAATATCTTTGCAGATTTACTCCTGGATTGTCTGGAACTCTGTCAGTACACTCTGATTGCCAAGGACACCTACAGACAGTGCCAGATAGACAACGAGGGATTCACAGCAAAGGTATTTTCTGCTCTGCCCACTGCATGTGTTACTGGCCCTCTCATTTCTCCAGCAATAGTGAATCAGAAAGAAAACACCACCAAAAAACCCCCCCACAGAGCTCTACAAATAAAAACTTGCTTGCCTGTGAGTGCACTTCAGTTTAAAGAGTGCTGTGAGCCCTAAAAGCAGTGCAGCTGTGGGACAAGCACAAGCAGCATCCTCCACTTCATAAATCCTGCTGACAATAGTGGTGGTTTTATTGGAGAACTGCTGCCAGGACTGCCAGAGAGCTGACTTTCAAGTGTGGCAGGGAGGGTTGGGTTTTTCAAGACATGTATTATGTGAAAGCATTGCCAAGAGTTTGGTAAAACTATGATGATCAAGTCCTTGAATAGCATCTTTGTTTTTTGTTTAGGTCAAGCAGTGCTTTAGGCTACTTGAAATGAATGGGCTCCTCCAGCTGCAGGAGGGTAGAGCAAAGTGGCTGGGCAATGTTTATGCACAGAATAAACACAGTTATTTTCCTCAAAAACGATCCATTTGAAAAATGTTTGCTTATAGTATTTGGCCAAGAATGTTTATGAAAGCCTCCATTACATTAATCAAAAAAGCATTTGGCTGTACAGTTAAATAACTGCAAAATGATAGAGAAATGTGGCCACTTGAGGGAGGAATCATGTTTGTTGCTACATCCAACAGAAGTAGGAGAGTAACATCCTTTTACAGACAGAAGGTTGTGTTCCCTTCCTGTATCCCAAAACTGGAACCTCTTGCAACACTCAGTTTGTCAGTAGCCTTATTAACTCTTCTATTTGTTGTGTGTACTTTTGCCAATGTTCTTATTTAGACAACATCTTTTGGAGGAGATAAAGATCCTTCTGAAGAGTGGGCCTATGGTGACTTCTTTAATGAAGATGGGATAGTCCTTGATGCCCAGACAACTATGCCAGTTACATATGAATTTATTTCTTCTGTTCTGCCTCTTTGTGGTAAGCTTGATTTCCTGAGCAGAGTCTGTGCTTCTTACTGATTTTTATCTAGAAATATAAATAATTCTGCATGTGTGTGTGGAAATTATCACCCCAGAAATCTCAGTTAGACAAACTCACAGAAGAAATACCTCTTAGGGAGCATAGAATAGACAGGTGACTTTGGGGTTTGTGCTGGTTCAATGCCAAATGCCTGAGGTCTTGGAGAATGCTCTGGAGAAGTGTTACCACAAACCTGTACTGTTCTTAGGATCTTCCCTAGATATTGTGGTAGCCACTGAGGAAAAGAGGATTTTATCAAGATGAATTTCAGCTCAGTCTAAAATGATCACCCTTTCTGTGTCTTTCAGAGGACAAGCTGTACCCCTTGGAGTCCACAAGCCTGGCAAACCGTGCTTTTATTGAAGGTATCACAGAGGGCTTTGCCTTGGAAGGGACCTTAAGGATCACTTGGTTCCACCCCCCTGCCATGGGCAGGGCCATGGTGGCACTCAGAGCATAAACCACCCTGGAAAACATGAGGTTTAAATTCTACCTACATGGTTAACTCATGGGGTTTTTGTTTGAGGCCATATTTTAGGGGGCTGGTTTGGTTCAGCACAGAACACACCAGTTTGGGGGTAATTCCTACCATTCCACCAGGGGATTTTGAGCTTGTCCCAGCCTGTGCCTCACTACAGGAGTTCTGTGAGTTAGAACCAGCAAAGCCTGTCCAAGAAGATGACTTCTGGTCAAAAACTCTGGGGTTTTGAACTAAAATAAGAATCTGTATTAAGGCAAAAGCCCTGAAAGTTTCAAAGGGAACTCAGGCTCATCCTGTGTCATAAATTCAATGAAGAAAAAGAGAAACTGCTCTGATGGAAATTCCAAGAACAATATGGTTAATATGAATACACTAATCATTCCCTGGGGTTGTTCTTGACAGGCCAGAACCTTCTGCTGCCAGTTGGAGCTCCCCTGAGTGCAGCAGTGCAGACCCTGCTGGAGTGCAGCCAGTGTGAGCTGGCTCTGAGGCTCACGCTGTGTGCCTTTGGGTCCTGCCTGCAGCACGGCATCTCCAGCACCATGGACCTGGCCCTCAGTGAGAAGGTAGGGCAGGCACCTCAGAAATGGCCCAGCTCCTGGCAGCTTTACAGCACTTCTGGGAGGATTTGGGAGGGGCTCTCACCGTGGCCCTTTTGTTACCACCACCTGACCACATGTTGAGCCAGTTTGTGAAAGGAGCTGGTGGTTTCTTCCCTCTTTCTCTTCACAAAGCATGGTCATGACTAAACTTCCATTCCTCATCTAGAATGAGCAGCTGAGTAAAGGTTT
Source organism: Xenops minutus (assembly GCA_035221455.1). Classification (NCBI taxonomy): domain Eukaryota; kingdom Metazoa; phylum Chordata; class Aves; order Passeriformes; family Furnariidae; genus Xenops; species Xenops minutus. Next base: position 10,945,393 of record JAWWEE010000034.1, on the reverse strand, counting down.
GACATTGCTTTATCATTGCTTAGCAGGGGAAAAGTTGTGAGCAGAATGTCCCAGAAACATTCCTCAATTCAAAAGCACTTAGAAACAGAAACCCTTTCTCTCTCTAGAGGAAATCTTTACAAGACCCTAAATAAACCTGAAAATACAATTACTATATACCTATTATTACTGTAGTACCTATTATGCTGCAAATGACAGGAAAGCTGAAGGCTTAGGATGCATTTTTAATTCTGTGCTTTCTTCCATCACAGCTCTACAGTGCCAATACACTGTCTGAGACCAAAAGCTTCCTGGTTGCTATGAGGCAGAAGTGCTCCTCAGCAATCAGGACCACTACCCTGACCTTACTGCACAAGGTAAGAGTGCTCTGGGCAGGGTGGGAGGGACCCCCTTCCTCCTGCTCTCTCAGCAGCCACATGGAACCATTTGGGGTGGGAAAGACCCTTAAGGGTGAGCCCAACCATTGAGCTCAAAGTCCCAAGTCCCCACTAAACCATGTCCCTGAGCACCAGAGCTTTTAAACTCCTCCCTGCTGGTGTGGACTGGAGCCTCCTGTGCTCTCTGATCCCACCCTGATTGCTCTGCTTGCAAGGTTATGTGCAGTGGGAGCCTCCTCTTTAGGGGATCCTTTAGAGTCCTAACTTCTCATTTAGATCTCTAGGTACACCCTGTCTCATTTCCAGTCCTGGATTCATTTTAGATTTGAAGGTTTTTCTAGCTGGGAGCAATTTTTAAAAGAGCCATGTGCAAAACCTGCAGTTTAGCACCTCCTAAGGCAGTTTGGACTAAGGGAACTCACTTTTACACATTTAGATTTTAAGTTCTAAAACTGAAATGCATTTTTACTCCTTTTTTTTCCCCCCTCTAACTTAAAGGCCCAATACACCTCTAAATTACAGAGTACTTTTCCTGTGTTACACTTGCCAGAAAGAGACCTATTGAAATAAATTCCTAAAGTTCCCAAATTTTTCTTTTCCCCAAACCACAGGTGTTCAACTCTCGTGTCATAGACCAGGACCTGGCCCTGGGGTACTGCACAATTCTGCCCAAGGAGGAGATGTTCAAGAAGCTGTGGGATGTCATAAACAACACCTGGCAAAACTACAGAAAAGTTTTGGTAAGTTCCTTGTGTTTCTTCAGCAAACAGAGAATGTTCAGGAGTTTCTTTTGAAAAGACACCACACTTTCATTTTACACAGTTGTGTGATCACTTAGGAATGGGTTTAGATTTCCTCTGAGGATTTAGACCTCAGGATTCCCAATTTTCAGGTTATTTCTTGGCCTTGCATTCACTTCCCTGCTCACTCCTTCTAGGCAGTGGCTCTGGTTGGAGCACAACTTGCTGACCAATATGGTGAAGCAGAAGAAAAGAGAAAATTCCAGGAGCTGGTTATTGATGCAGAATGGGGTATCCAGCTTGGCAAATTTGGTGTAAGTTTTAATTCAGTTATTTATTTTAGGGTTTTATTCACTAATCAGTTAATAATATCAGTATAGTCTGAGATTCATGGTGGGGTTTTGACAGATTTCTCATGCAAATGTAAGCACAGGTGGGATTTGGTTTTTCATTCTTCCTTCTGCTTGAATAAAGCTCAGAAACTGAAATGCAGTAACTGGGGGGCTCTAAAAGAACTTTGAAGTTCTTAAGGATTATTTGACACATGGGATAGTCAGCAAATGCTTTTTGTGCTCTAAAAGAGTCTGGATTGAAACTAAAGAAAGCATAAAAGGAATTAGTCTTGATATTGTCTAAGATACCTTTTTGATAAGATAAATTGTTTTTCTACCTATAGATTTCTTTTGAGACTGTATTTAGACAACCACCACTGAGGAAGAAGGAGCTGATAAGAATGTTGGTACAAAACCCAGAGGTAGACACAGGTCTCATCTTGAACTACTGCAGGTACTGACTGTTCAATTATTGTATTTAATTGTTGCTGCAATAATAACCATGACCACTGAAAATATCCTTTGGTTTAAATCAATCCTAATTAATGTGACACACAAACTGTTCTCTTTGAAAAAACATTATTCAGAACACACACTGGCCTTGCATGAATGCATTCCTAAGGAAATCCAGAGGTCCCAGAGAACACATTCTGCTTTTTCCTAGCACTTTCCTGCTGGACAGTGATGCTGCACTGCAGCTTTGCATTGAGACTCTCCTGCTCCAGAACACCAGCACACACCACGGGGAGGAGGACTCTGCAGAGCACAGGGAGAAACAACCTCACTCCAAACTGCTGGCCAGGGCTCTGGAAATAACCCCTCTGCTCAAAAGCACCAAAGCCCTGGTCACAAATCTCACTGGAATACTGTACAAGGTAAAAAAAAAATCACACTGAAGCAACCCAAAAGGATCCCTGGAATCTGCTGCTGGTCTCAAGGCTCCACAGCACTTGAAGGACAGATTAATAATTCCTCAGAAATGGGAAAAGGTGGTGTTTTTCCCCAAGTTTTCCCAAAGCATGTAAATGTGAAGTTTTAAGCTTTCTGATTCTCTAGGGAAAAAAAATTACAGCATCATATCAAATTTAGATTAAAGGCAGGTAGAGTCTTTCATCCCCACTTCCCTTAAAAAGCAATCAGAAAATAATCAAACAAAAAAGTCCTCAGTATTGTAATTCACTGGAAAAATTCGACATTAAAAATAGATGGGGGGTAAAAAAATGATATGTTGGGGTTTGGGTTTGTATTTTGGGGGTAAAAAAATGATATGTTGGGGTTTGGGTTTGTATTTTGGGGGTTTGGAGTTAGGGGGTTTTGTGGCTTTGGGTTTTTTTCCCCCATCATTTCTTGTTTGGTCTTTCTGTGATATCCTGACACTTTTTTAGGAATTAGGACTATGAACTGGAAGACTTTTGTTTTAGAGAATTATGTCCTGATGCTGATATTGCCATAACCCTGAAGAAACAGCACTGATGTTACAACAGTTGGCATTAAAACTGGGAAAAGTTAACTCACTTGTATGCTTTTATAACACAAATCATGTCAGATCTTATAAAAGAGATCCTTATTTTGACCAGCTGGATCCTTATGACTATGAAACCATTGAAATCATCCTGAGGGTGATCCAAAATGCTGATGAGAAGAACACCAGCCTCCAGCTGGGCCAGGTATGCCCACAAGGGTCACTCTTACCCTACCAGTGGCATCTCTGTTCTGCTTTATTTATTTCTGTGTTCTTATTTCTCTTTGTGTTTTCTCCTCTAGGCTTTGAGCCTGCTCAGACATCTGGGGTCTTACCACAGAATTTCCCCACCCGTGGACCTGGAACACCAGTATGTTTTGGAGCAGGTGAATCCCTTGTCTCCAGCTGCTCACACCAGGCTGCCCTTCCATCTGATATTCTTCAGAACTTCACAGTGTTTCTGGAACATCATATGTAGGTTCACTGCCTTTCATGGCTAGATAGATGGATAAAATTCCCTTTCTCTGCTATCTGGGAACTTTAAATCTCTACAGTATATATTGTATATTAACTGTGATCCTTTATTGATGCAGCTTTCATCCCAAGTACTTCTGAAAGAACTTGTAGAAATTGCAGAATTGTCCTCAAATTCTTTCTCAGGAGCTCTCAAAGACCAAAGGAACCCACATAGCCCACTTTCCAGCCCAGTGTGGATAATGATCCCATTCCTTCCCTCCCACAGCAGGTCCCCATCATCTCCCAACAGGCTGAAAGTGCTTCCTTTCACAGGGACAGCTGGGAGGGCACTGGGACACTTTCACAGCCAAATGTTTCTCCTTTCAGCCCCAGAGCTCAGCGAGGAATCCTTCCCAACCCTCCTGCTCATTGCCAAACTCATGAAGGTAAAGCAGCACCTTGAGTGAATTGAAAGATTATTCCCACCCCCCCAAAAAAAGGAGCTTTTATCTTTCTTTTGCATGATTTTTGGCCTCACTATACAAGTTCTGACAACTCTGAATCCCCTTCCATGTCTTCCAGGTGTCCCTGGATACCTTTCACATGTCTGCAGCTCGATATGTCTTTGAGAAAAAGCTGAAAGCCAAAATCCTCGAGATGAGAACCAGTGGCTGTCCCTCAGTGGTGAACAAGGAAACAATCAAAACTGTGCAGACCATCCAGTCCTACCTGCTGGCCATACTCAACCCCGAGTGGGCTGTGGCCATGGCTCTCAAGATTGCCCAGGAATTCCCAGCAGGTGAGGCACAAATGGGATGGGAGGGCAACAGGCCTGAGGCAAGAGCGAGGCTGTGACCAAACATTTGTTCAGTGGTCTCCAAAAGCACCCAAGAAACCTTGAGATTAAAAATTAATTTGTCTCCTACAGCCAATTTTTATATCACAGTATCACCAAGAGACCCTTTTTTTCTCTCTTTTTATAGAATCACAGAATGGTTTGGGTTGGAAGGGACCTTAAAAACCACCTCATTCCACCCCTGGCATGGGCAGGGACACCTCCCACCAGACCAGGCTGCTCCAAGTCTAGTCCAGCCTGGCCTTGTTGTCTTGCTTAAAGTTTCTGCATGTTCATTCCATCTGCAGACAAGTTTTCCACCAAAAGCAAATATTTCAGCCCACTTTAAGCTGCCTTCTCTCTTATCTGAATCCAAATAGATAAGAACTTTTTGCCCTTTAAGCACAAGAGCTTCTCTAACATTTTAAATAGCTGCTGATTTTGATTCTTTGAAATAAAGTGGATATACTGCGTGCTGTAAGAAAGATTAATGAAAACTTAATTTATTTCCCTCTTTTTTTTCCTCTTTGGAAAGGTCCTGACCATATTCAGGCATTGAAATTCTGTCTGTACCTGGCTGACAAGTGGCTGAAGAACACCCCAGAAAAGGTGATGGGAAACTGCTTGCAGGGCTCCTGTAGGGTCGAGGAGTTGTGATGCATTTTGGTTGGTGGTGGTTTGGATAGTGGTGTGCAAATTGTCCCAGAACCAACCCTGGTATGGGAAGCAGCTTTGGGGAAGGGACCCCCAAAAGAACCCTCTGTCCTGGGACATCCTCCTGTCACACCCTGACAGCTCCTGGAGGCTGGACAAGACAACAGGCACAACAAATTACTCTCCCTTAAGACTTTTTCCTGTTGTATGCATTTCTCTTGCTGCAAGGGAAGGAGTTGGAATCTGTTCCAGCTGTTGGATCAATACCATGATTAACTTACTCTGAGTTCCAAAATTCTGTAGCTCTCTGTGCTGTTACATATAAAGAAAGGCTGCTTTGACTTGGTTCTCAGGCTCATATCAGGCTTCCTGGGGAGTTGTTGAGACACAAAGAGCACTAAGGAGTTCCCTGCACTTGTGTCAAAATTCAACTGCAGTTCAAGAGGCCAAGGTTTTAATAGTCATCTTTTTCCTTCTCCATTTTGCCCCAAAATGTCTTAATTTTACAGACTGGCACATATTTTATTTGGCTTTTTCAGAATTTATCTTTGCCCTTTTTAACAAGATACCTTTCCTAGCAGAGCAGGATGGTTCCTGCTGTCTGCCTGCAGAAAAAATACCTGTAATACAGGGGTAGGGACAGATCTTACTGTCCAGTCACTGGTTTAAATCCATTAAAAGTTGGGATTATTTTTGTTGTGCTTTTGAGTCCAAGAGGCTGTTAGTGTTAACCTGTGGTGTTCTTCTAAAGGATGAGTGCCATGGCAAAGCCAAAGTGCTGCAGCAGAAGCTGCAGGTGCAGTACAAACGGGCAGCAACAGAAAACGTGCTGCTGGCTCACAGGCTGAACTCTGGAGAGCAGGCCAAGGCTGTGGGCAAACCAGCACACCTGATCCTCTCCCTCTATGAGCACCCCAGCATCGACCAGAGGATCCAAAACCCAGCAGGCACAGCTTACCCAGGTGAGCCCCCAGAGCCCAGGGGAGCACAGAGAAGCTCTTCCAAAAGTGCTCTACAAATGCTCCTTTGGAAATGCCTTGTCCCCAGATATCCACGCTGCAGCTGAGGAGATAGCTGAGATTAATGACCTGGATATGAACAAAATTCGGGATAAACTGCTGGAAAAATGGCTGTGTCCAAGCACAGCACCCTCACAAGTAAGTCAGCACAGAAGATTTACAGGCCACTCACAGAAAAGATGTCTATTTTTTTTTCACTTGTCCAAAAACCTAAGGTTATTTTGCACAATTTGCCTTTACTAGTCATTTGGGACCTATCTAATATTTCAGTCCCTTTGTGATATTCATTAATATCTCCAGTGAGAAGACTTGAAATGCTTTCCCTCCTCCCTGTACAGACACTAAAGTGCTACAAAGAGGTTGTGTGTTCAGCCCAAAGGAGTAAAGCAGTTGTAAATCAGCCTCCTCAAACACTGAGTGTTGGTTTAAGCAGGGATAGTTAAGCTATTCATCCCAGCAATGTAGAAAACACAACCAGATTTTCACATCTTTTTACAGAAAAGCCAAGAAACCTTCGGAGAAGATGAAGAACTCCGAAGGTAAGGGTGTTGTCTCTCACATAATAAGGTGAATTATTTTTAGTTTGCAGGTTAAAAATGGCTTTTTCAAGGAGCCCAGCAGTGTCTGTGATTCAGAACTCACTGTTCCTAGTTTTACTTTCTGGTGACATCGAGTTTGAATCATCAGATACTTATTTATGTCATGGAATGCCATTCCCAATAACTCACATCTGTGCTTAAGAGTAGCTGTTTGGAGGTTCTCCCCTCCCTTTCTATATCCTTGGGATATCATATCCTTGATCTCCTTGTGACAGTGCAATATTTACATTCAGATGAATATTGAGATGTTGGATTTCAGTAGCTGCTGTTAAAAGCAAGCCTGTTTTTGCAGAGTTATTTACCTGCTTCAGTCCTGCCCCATGGATTACAGCTCAAGACTGCTCTTTGCAATTGCAACATCTACCACATCTGTAAGTTGCTGAATTCTTATTTTAGCTGCAGACTCATGAAATTTTTACCCCTTATTAAAATCAAGTGCTGTCTGCTTAACTGCACAGGCTTCACCCTTAGGTCTCTGTATCTGCAATTTCAATAGTTTCTAGATCTGGATGAGCTCTGTGTTTCTCCTTCTCCACCAACCTTTGGGGTAAATCTGTGGTTTTCACTGAATTCTGCTACTGACTGTCAGGAGCAGCCCTTGAACTCTGAAAACAGCCTCATTAACCACTTCTAGAATGTCCTTAGAGCTGATCTCAAACATCAGCTCACTTTGGGTGCAGTTACAGCAGAGTGGTACCATCCTTTCAGCACAACCTGAACCTCAGATTTTCACCCTCACCCACTGTGTTTGTGGTGCTGTAGATCACAGCCAGTCAAGTATGTCCTTGTCACTGTGGCTCTTTCCCCCTCAGCCCATTGGTGTCACTCAGCTGACATTTGCTCACAGGAGCAGAGCCCTGAAGTGCCTGCTGCACTTGGCAGATGCCAGCACTGTGGAGTCACTCTTCAAGAAGCCCATTGAGACAGTAAAGTAAGATGAATTTGCCTTAAAATGTCCCTTAATAATGATATTTTGTTGTCTTTAGCAAAAAGCCTGTGTACATGAGTGAAATTTGAGTTGGAAGAGTAACTTGTTTATCTTTAGAGCTGATCCAACCCATCCACCATTCAGGGGAAAGGTTTCCCTGAGCAATTGCCAGAACGTTTTTCACTTCATTAAGATCATCCTAAGTATAAATCCATATTTTTTACTAAAGCAACAGAAGGACACCTTTCAGTATTAACTGCAGGGACACTTTTCAGTACTAACTGGAGCTTGAGGATGTGAATTGAAACAAACTAATCCCTGTAAATCTCATTAACTCCTGGTTTGGGGGTTACTTTTTTCCAGGTATTATCTAAGGTGCTGCACTTACCTGGCAGAGTTTGAAATCTTGAATATTCCCTATACTTATGAATCATTCCATAAGAGCCCAAAGGAAGGAATGATCAAAGGGCTATGGAAGAACCACAGCCACGAACCCACAGTAAGAGTTTTAAATCCTTTGTGAGTTTTGGTCTCTTTGTTACACCTTGAGTGGATTTCACACCTTTCTGCAGAGCATATGCTTTGCTAAGCAGATGTTGCTTCAGTGTACCCTGGAAATGACAGATAAAAGCTTAACAGTCAGAAACTAAAGTGATATCACTTACAGGTGGGGGTTTTGGCTTTCCTTCATTTCTTCATGCATAAAATAACCTTGAAAGGGGCTTGTTTGTGGCTAAAGCTCCTGGCAATGCTGTAAAAATCTCAGCTGACACTGAGAAGCAGAAAGACCATGAATGTGTGTGAAAATACATCATGTCCTTGCTCCCCTTCAGGCTGTGAGACTGGTGACAGAGCTGAGTTTGGACTACAAGGTGTACGACCCCCAGCTCTGGAATGGCCTCCTCCAGAAACTCCTGGGCTTCAACATGGTAAGGAATTGTTGAGCAGGGTGAGAAAAAGGCTCTTTTCAGCCCCTGACTTCAGAAAAATGGGATAGAGACACAAACTGTGCACTTACTGTGGCCAGCTATTGAGAATCTGCATGGTTACTTTGGGCTCTCAGGTACTGAACTGGTGAACTGATCTTAAATTGTTCTAGTTTCATTTCTAAATTCAGATGGAAGAATAAATCCTGTGGTAATAAATTGAAAACTTTCTTCCCATTATGATGATCTTATAACATTACATGCCTATTTTTGTGTGCAAATGTACACAAACTGTGCATATCTGTATTTACACACATGTATATATACATATACAAAATAGGATCCCTAAAATGTATTTATAATTACAACAATCCTGATTGTGAATGACACCAATCTTAATTACCTCTTGCTGTCAAGTGTTGTGCAATGTTGCTACAGCCCAAGGAGGAAACAGATGTACCTGGCAATGGGGTTTAATTGAATTCACTAAACTATAAAGCAAATAATTTAATTTACTAAACTATCAAGAGTATTTCCATGTGTCTCAAAGAACACAGGCACCTCGAGGAGCTCTAAGTTTGCATCCTACACAAAAACAAGCACAATGCAGCTCTGTGCATTATTGCCAAAGCTTCAAAAACACCAAAGTATTTTAAAATCAATGGTTTTTTTTCAGATTGAGTATCTAAGAAGAGTTTTGACAGCAATTACTGGCATTCATTCATTATGGGAGGTAAGCAAAGATTCCCTGACTTCTCACCTTTTTCCTCCCTTACCAGGATTTGACTGTGTGTGTGAGCCAGGAGGAGACCCCTTTAGAATCACTATTTTTATTTTGACTTGAACTGCTCTCCAGTGTTCAGGCTGTGTGTTACCAGAACATTCTATAATATCTTCATTATAATGCAACGTGTCAGCAAACACTGGACAGAATCCTTCTGCCCTCAGTCAAACCCCAGCCAAATCTTAAGACTTGGGGATGAGGAGAGCAGTGGGAGGTAATAATTCCCCCAGGGTGAGAAGGAAGGAATGCTGAGAGGTCTCCAATCCCTGCAGGGCCCAGGGGGGTTCACACCACCCTCGAGGGGGGTCTGGCTGTCACTTTGCACCTTTGTTGCCAACAGATCCCCAGCCTGGGCCGGGCCTGGCGCAGCGTGGTGCTGTCCCCCTTCCTCACAGGTAGGGCTGCCAAGGACTGTCCCACCCCCCCAGCAACATGGGCACTTGGTGTTTAACTGATCATCATCTCTTTCTTTCTTAGCTTCATGTCCACTGAGCCCCAAGCAGCTGGAGGAGTGCTGTGAGTGCTTTGTGATTCTGCTCAAGTGAGTGGACAGTCCATCCATCCTGCATTTCTCTTGGGTTTGCTGGGGTTTCTCCCCCTGGACGTGCAAGGCAGCTCTGGAAATGGGGAGCCTGAGGCACAAGGAAGAACAGGACAGAAACACAACCAGAAGTCTGTGCTGGCCCACAAACCACAGGCTGTAACTCAGTACCTGGGCTCTGCAAACTAAACTGGGAACTGCCCTCTGAACTGGGGCCCAGGATCAGCAGCACAGGCTGCTGAAACCCAACTCAGCCACCCAGCTGCTGCCCCAGGACATCTGTCCCTGTCCTGACACTTAAAGGGCTCATGGTCAGCCCTAAAAGTCCAGTTAACATCCTTCTTACCCAAAATGGAGCACATTTCCTAAAACATTAACACAGAGTATAAGATAGAAAGAATTCATTTTCCTGTGAAGAATAAACATGACACAATAAAAATCTAACAGCTGCAGATCTTAAGATCTGATATGTTCCTAAATATTCTGAATATAAACCAGTCTTGTATTGCCTTTACAATATGAAAAAGCACAAAAAATCATTATCCTCTTCACCACAATCTTCTGACTTGCCCAAAAGAAGAGCCAGAGCTCAGAGAGCCTGCCTTGAACCAAAAGTTAGTGAGGAAACAAAAGATTTGGGTTGGAAAGATCATCTGGAAAGGGATCCTCCACTGCTGTGCACACTCACAGGGACCAGAGCTCTGCTCTGGGCAGTGGGCTGACAATTCTCCTCAAAGCAGGACCTTGGGTGCTCAGAAAGGGAAACTGGAGTTGGGTTTTATCAAGCTGGAAAATCCCCAAGTGTTTGTGTTTAGTGAAACTTCAGCTTGCTTGGCCATTTCTGAAATTAGGATGAGGTAGAAATGTGTTATTCTGCCTGGGTTAAAATTCTCAGTACTGAGCCATCCAGTTCCACAAACCACAGCTGAGAAGTCCCCTCCTCATCCCCCTGCAGGTGTCCTGTGCTGGCTGAGCTGGATGTCATTGGAATTGCCAAACAATACTCTCAGCTGGACCTTCCAGCTCTAGCTCTGGGCTGCCTCTTGCTCATCCCTCAGCCTGAGAAGCGGGAGCAGCAGATCCAGGTAAAGAGGAACTTCAGTGCTGTGTCTGTGCAGGGGAGATGCCTTTGAGCATGTTCTGTTCCACTGTCACACACAGCAACTTTTAATTCCAGTTCATTTAAACCTGTCCCTGCTGGGAGCTGCTCAGCATTTCCCACCCATAGAGCTTCTGAAAGGGATCGTGTGAGGGTTTCCTCCTTTTTTTATTTCCTTTTAAAGCAAACCCAACTTCAAGTCATCCACAGCAGCTTTGTCATATGACTTTGCCATTTGAGGATGTTTTATGGGATCCCACCCATAAAACACATGGGAAAAACCCAACAAAACCCAAGCCATAACAAACTGTAAGAAAGTACTGACTCCTGCTTTGGAACAGTGCTGAGCTGAAAGCTCCTGACTTGTAAGAAAGATGCTTGATGTGCCCAAGTTGTGATGTAAAACCTTTTGCCTTAAGGCCATGTCCTCACTATCCACAGTTCTTAACAGTTCCTTTTCTGTTTCCATTAATTCATGCTCCACATTGTTCTCTGGGTGAAACATTAAAGACTGTTCCCATATTTGCCATGAGCAAACTGGTACCAGTAAAGGCATCTTAAAACCTTAGACTTCCAGTTATTAAATTTACATTGAGACTGTCCCAGATCACACCATCAGTGTAAGACCATTCAGTTTGCTGGCAACGAGTCCAAAAAGTCTGTAACAGCTACAACAAAAACACCCCAAACCAAACCAACCAACCCAAACAAACAATACTTTCAGTGCAACCACACAGCTCCTGCTTTGGTAATTCCATGTTTGCACCTGGAACTTCAAAACATTCCTTGTTCCCAAATAAACCAACCACTTCCTCTGAGTTCCTACTTTCGTCAGTCACAGAGTATTAATGTTTTGGGACTTATTTCCCCCAGGGTTTCTTATCAACCTGTAACACAGAAACGGTGCTGCAGCAAATAGATGAACACATGGGCTCTGGAGAAGTTGTAGCATTTGCTTCTCAGGTAAAGAAATAAATTTGGAGGCTTTTTGGATAGGTAAGTGTACACAGACCCTTGTCCCTCCTCTGACCTTGTCCAGCCTCACCTGACATAATGCACAAAAAAAGGAAAAAAAAATAATCCTACTACAGAGAATAGGAAAACAGTTCTTGTCATTCAAGAGCATAATTTCTTATGTTTAGAATATTAATATTTTTCATGACTAAAACTTAAATCTACAGATCAGGTCTTTGGTTTTGGACAGCATCATAACTGAGAAGCTCTATGAAAAACTCTTGAAAACCAAGTATTACCCAGTGTTGAAGCAACACCTGATGAACAGTCACCGAGTTAAAGAGCTGGTGGATTATTTGGCCAAAAAGAACAGGTAATTTCATGAAAAGTAGAGCAGGTGATGCATTGCTGGTAAGCACAGAAACTGAATCTATTTTATATTCATCTCTCTGAAGCCATGGAGGTCTTCTGGTGCTTAGTCTCTAAGGGTTTTTAAAGCACTGCTAAGGTAAATCAACACAAATCCCACCTCACTATTTGCAGACTTAGGATGGCATTTTTCAGTGTCACTCAAGACCAAGTGACAGACTGTTGAGCCTGGACTGGCAGCAGATGAAATGCAGCTAAAACAGAAGTAACCAGAGTGAAAAAGCAAACACTTCATGTTACCTTTAGGTGAACTCAGCTCAGGAGCATCACAACACTCAGGAAGAACGAGCTGCCTCTCCCCCAGACTTGGGAATTAGTGCTTTTGCCACCAAGTTTTCCAGGGCTAAAGCACCTCCTGTGCTCAATTAAATAACACAAAGGGCCTGGGGTGGGTCTCCCTCAGCACACCTGAGAACACTCATCTCAGACCCCAAACACTCAGCACTGCAAGGCACTTTGCCATCAGTTACCCCACACTTAAATTCTCATCTATATTGATTTTATTAAATGCCAGGCTTGTCAGGGCTTGGTTTGCTCTGCTGGGAAAGGACAGGACCCATCTGATCTCAAAACCACAGGATCACACTTGATTTTTCTGCTTCAGTGTGTGTTGTCTGAAATCCTGGCTTTTGGGAGAACTTCAGCTGACAAAGTTGGTAACTTTTTGCCTGTTACAGCCTTGATGAAGCAACAGCCCTGATTCAGGAGTACCAGAAGAAATGTGGGAATCCTACCCTGGCAGACATCCCACCCTCTGACCTTCTGAAGGTAAAAGAAGCCACTTCTGTACCTCATGCAGTACCTTTGTTTTTAAAGATGTTCACTCAGCTTCTCACAAAAATACTTTTCAGCTGATTCATTTTAGTAAAATACATTGTATATAGTAAAATCTCCCTTCATCAATTCAAGCAATTGCTTTTACCTGGCCCAAATCTGTGCCATGCTGAGCATCACACTTCCAAGTCCTTCCCAGGCCTCCCTAAGGCCTTTCACTGCTGTTCTTGTCCCTTCCAGATGTACCTGAATGGATCAGAGGAGCCTTGGCACAGTCCTTGATAAGGTCTTGTCCTTCCTCCCTCTCCTGGCAGGAGGAGATCTGTGCACTCACAGCACTCAAGGGAACATCAGACTAAAACCTCAAAGCTTTTACCAAAAACTCCCATGACTTTTCCACGTTTTTTCCAGCTGTTCTAGGCTGTTTCTCCCCCATCCTGGTCACGTTCAGCACTTTCATTTTAGGAAGGATTCAAGTTTATTTCCTTTACTTCTGGATTTCCCCACATTCCTGCTGTCAGGATCACTTTTATTCCCCACAACACAACCTTGCACAGTTGTGAGAAACCCTTTTATAGAACTGGCAGGGGTGTAGCTCATGTAAAATACTTTGTAGATAAATTGTAAGCTTAACTATATCGAGCATAAATAAACCTCTGTATCCATTTTAGCCTTACAACATTCTAGTAAACCTTTTTAATTATGATTTTGTCAGTAAATTGATGTTCCAATCACCACCATCCCTTTCAGTATTGTGTGCCAAGGTTTTCTTTTCAGCTTTGCTCTGTCTGCAGCAGGATAAAGCAATAGGAATGAGCTTCACAGCATGAAGGGCCAGTGAGACAGATTTAATTGTTGCTTAAAGCACAGGGATATCTAATACTTTCAGAACCCAGCAAGCCACTTTATTCCTTTAACTTAATTGGGAATGTTAAATCAAGAGAATGAAATATAAAGTGGATTCTGAAGCAAACACAGCCTGGCCCCAGAGCCCTCTGTCTTTGCTCAACATCCCGTAGAAACTGGACCCCAAAGCATCAAGCACTTCACAACCAACCACAACTGCTGCATTTCCCCCCAAACACTTCAGAAACTCAGTTTTAGTATGAAGTGGAGTTTATTACAACATTAAGGTACAGAAGTTGGACAGCTATTTTAATGGAATATTTTACAAATCCATTCACACAGAGAAAAGCACATACAGTGTTGGTTTAAATTCATTACATTGTTGAGCTGTTAGCAAGAGGTGCAGGGCTGTAAACTAGCAATCAAGTATTGGAACTTGCAGTTCAGAATGAGATGGTAAAAATACCAGACAAGCAAAAGCCTTCTTAAGACTTTTTGTACTCAATTCTTTCTACTTTCACATCATCTCCAATGAGTTGATAGACATATGTAACTACTGTAGAAGCCTGGATATCCATCAGAACAAAGGAAGGAATGATGTTGCTGGAAAGAGGAAGAAAATCAAAGTGACTGTGTGTCTATAACCCCCTCAGCAGAAATCACTAAGAAAAATGGATACTTATTTTGAAAGCACAGAACATGAGATCTGTGACTATTTTACTGTCATCTGTTTCAGTCAAAAAGATTTAGGAAGCACAAGTATCAACCCTTCCTCTCCCTGGCATTTAAAACACAAATATTAACCCTCATCAGGACTTTGGTGTATGGTTTTGTTCCCAAAAAGAGAAGATTTCCCCCAGTATCACTTACTTCTCTAAGGCATGGTAGGCTCCTGTAGCTGATCCAGGGTTGATATAGAACTTGTTTTCATGCTCAAACGCCTCAAATTTGTGTGTGTGTCCTGAAATGAGGATGTCCACATCAAACTGCCTCTGGAGCAGTGCCAGGCTGGCCATGTCCCCCCAGGGAATGACCTGGTGGCCGTGGATCAGCCCGATCTTGAACTGCCCCACAGTCACCACCTTCTGCTCGGGGTAGTTCAGGTTCTGGAAGTGAAAACCAGCCATTAGATGGACACATTCAGACTTAAAAAAGCTAGGTAATTTCAAGATTTATATTCAAACAACGACAAGGAAGGGAAGGGGAGAGTTTATGAGCTCATTTCATCACCACCTTTAACTGGATGAACCCAAACGTTGCCTTTATGTAAAAGCTGCACAAATTCAACCCCTCGAGGGGGGGGATCAAAATACCTCATCAAAGTCCCCCCTGACGACGTGGACATCCCCAGCCAGGGTCTTGAGGTAGTCATAGGTGTCCTTGGTGCAGAGGTTGCCTGTGCACAGGATGTGTTGGATCTTCCCAGGAACCAGCAGCTTCTTGAACTTGGCCGGGAGGCTGTTGCAGCGATGGGGAATGTGGAGGTCTCCCAGCACCAGCACCAACTGCCAGGGGTCAGCACAGGGACACACATGTCACACCCCCTCACTGAGGCCACCACCACCAAACAGTGTCTCCTGCAGCTGCACATTTGGAGGGGAAAGCTACTAAAATCAGAACGAGGTGGTGATGATGGAGTATTGATTCCTTTGAGGGCCCTCGCTAGAACGTGTCCTTAAAAACAACAGCCTGCAGTGATTTCAAATAAGAATGGAATGGTGATGGAGTATTGCCCTGCCAGGGAAAACAAGGGCCCTCACTAGACCCTGACCTTAAAAACAACAGCCTGCAGAAGGATCTTTAGTTTGGGCAAGATACAATATGTTAGGATTCCATGTATTTCACACAAAATTGGGAACTACCACTAACTCCCCCACTTTTTTCCTCTCGAGCACATGACCTGGCTAAACTGAGGCCACTTCCCTTGAAAAAAGCTCATCCAAGTTTCTTTCTACTTTAAAAAACTTCTGGTTTCTCCTCTCTAAAAAAAAATATTGAAAATATATTTTAAAGTATTAAAAAGCAGCAAATTTGCAACTTGTGTTGAAAGGGGGCCAGAATAGAAGCATCTTCAGAGTCTGTATTTTAGGAACCCCTGAAGAGAGTAAGGCTGAAAAATCACCACAAAATACCAACAGGGCACTGCAGAGGAGCCAAGGCAGGTTATTGCACAGAGTGATTCTGTTCCCATTTTTATATATTTCTATATATTCATAATTTCAGTACAACAGAGGCAAGAATTAAAATAGAAAGGGGGGGGGGGCTTGAAAATGAAGGATTCAAGTGATGCAAAGCCATAGTTTAACACCACAGGCTTTAAATCTGCAAATACACAATTAATGCAACACAGCAATCAATGAATTGTGCAAAAAGCAGCTCTGGGAAGCAGGGATGTTATGGCACTGCACTGGGAAAACAGGAATTACTGTCTCCAGATCCAGTGTTAACGTGATAAATGATTTATATTAAAAATGTTTGTTAGTGAGGCAGCTCCTAAAATAACAGCCATCAAATGTGTCTGTGAAGGACACAGCCCAGATATATTTGTGTAGGAAAATAAATACAACTGGGCTAAGAAACTGTATTTTTAAATATTTTTAAATATTTTTAGGCCATGCAGCCACTTTCTTGCTAACAGCCATCAAAAAAGGCAAAGGGAACCTGGGTGGCCTTTTCATTTGGTTTTGGGTTGGTTTTTCTTTACATTGAGATCATTTCAGTGCCAGCAAAGCCCTTTGGAAACAGATGGTTTGGAGCACTGGTAAAGCAACCCCAGAGCTTTTTAATCAGTGGGTGGCCGATTCAAAACTAAACCAGGAGAGGAAAGTGAAAAAAAAGACACATTTTTGATGGTCTTTCTAGACTTCCCAGTGATAAAAAAAACCCAACCAGGGTCCTGGGATGCAAGTTAGAAAGCGATTTTGGTATTAGTAATAAACCCAGCTATTATTGGTATTATTAATCAGAATTATTTGATTAATAAGTGGCAACAGAGAAGATCATCTTACTGATGCCTGAGGGGCTTAGAAGGGCAACACCAGCTATTTATTAGACATTTAACAAAATTACCCCGCCACTTCCACCACACAACCCCATTATTTCCCCCCCAACATCCCATTCCAGCTCCCAGGGCTGCACAAAAGCCCCAGTAACCAGCCCAAAGCCCCAGCCCCGAGGTGTTGGATCACCCCAGGGCGTTCTGCGGGGGATTTGGGTGCGGGGGCAGCAGCACCCCCGGTTCTGCCAGGGAGGAGCCCCTCGATAACACGGGGATTAGCAAAGCCAAGGAGTCACTTACTCTGTGCCCGGCCTGAGCGGGGCGGAGGAGTTGATTGCAGACAGGGGGGTGGAAAATGGGAGCAAATGTTAAACGAGAGGGAGCAACAGAAGAGAGAACACAGCCGAATGAATGAACGCGCAAAATCACCGGGAATGGGTCGTCGGTGTTAGGAGAGGAGCGTTAAATCAAAAAAGAATAACGTAAAAGTAATAAGATAATGAGAATAAAAATGAAATAAAAATAAAATTAAAATAAAATAAAAATGAAAATGAAATAAAAATAAAATAAAAATGGAAACAAAACAAAATAAAAATAAAATTACATAAAAATAATAAAATAAAATAAAATAAATCAAATAAAACCAAATTAATGTGATTATGGTATCATTAACACGGGTGTAAACGGGGCTCTGCAGGGCCGGCCCGGGACCCCCCCGCCCGCCCGCAGTGCCCGGGCCAGGAGCCGATGGGGGGGATCGTGGGGGTGTTCCCGGCGCGGGGGTGTCCCGGGATGTCCCCAAATTGTCCCCAAATTGCCCCCCCCGGCCCCGCTCTCACCATCGCGGCCGCTCCGCTCCGGCCCTTCCGGCACCGCCCCCGCTACGGCGGCCGGCACGGCCAAAGCACCGCCGAGCGCGACCGCCCGCGCTGCCCGGGCGGGGGAGCCTGGGGGCACACAGCGCTGACCCCGCACAGGGCTGGCGGTGCTGGGGCTGTGCTGTCCCAGCCCTGCACGGGTCCTGTCCCAACCCTGCACTGATCCTGTCCTAACGCTGCCCAGATCCTGTCCTACCCCTGTCCAGATCCTGTCCTATCCCTGTCCTAACATATCTCTTTCCAGCGATCCCCTGATCCTGTCCTGTCCCAACCCTGCCCTGACACAGCTCTATCCCTCCCTCCATCCATCCATCCCTCCATCCCTTCCTCCATCCATCCATCCATCCATCCATCCATCCATCCATCCATCCATCCATCCATCCATCCATCCATCCATCCCTCC
>JAWWEE010000034.1:10897943-10927247 GCA_035221455.1 Xenops minutus | reverse complement strand
GGGGGGTTTGTGAGGGAAATGGGGATTATTGGGGGGGTTTGTGAGGGAATGGGACACTGAAATTCCTGGGGTTTGTGGGGAAAATGGGGGCACAGCTCCAAGGTATGGGGAAATGGGGATTATTGGGGGAGTTTGTGGGGAAAATGGGATTACTGAGGGGAAAATGGGATTACTGAGGGGGTTTGTGAGGGAAAATGGGATTATTGGGGGGGTTTGTGGGGAAATGGGACACTGAAATTCCTGGGATTTGTGAGGGAAATGGGGGCACAGCTCCAAGGTATGGGAAAAATGGGATTATTGAGGGGGGTTGTGGGGAAAATGGGGGTTATTGAGGGGAAAATGGGATGATTGAGGGTAAAATGGCATTACTGAGGGGGTTTGTGGGGAAAATTATATTATTGAGGGGAAAATGGCATTACTTAGGGGGTTTGTGGGGAAAATGGGATTATTGGGGGGGTTTGTGGCGAAAATGATACCCTGCTGGGTATCTCCCTGTGCAATTCCATTTGCACAATCCCCTCCTGGGTGCATCATTCTGTGGAAAACACTGCTCTGCCCCTTCCAGAGGCAAATTCCAAGACCCCTGGTGGATTCTGAGGGTCCCATCTCCACAGATAATCCCACTGCTCACTGCTTCCCAAACTTTCCGTGGGCAAAATGCCATTTCTCAGTGGTGTTTTGTGTGGTGGAAGTGGTTTGTGGTGACATCAGGCCCTGCCAGGTGCTCTGAAGGGACAGGTGACACTGAGGCAGCTTCCAGCACATCAAGGGGTTTGTGCCAATTAAAAAGCAAAAAAAGGAACATTTCCCACTATTAGATTTCTTTCCAGTGTGTAGGAGATCTGTAGTGTTTCCTCTTATTCTGGAGAAAATGCAATATGACCTTTTTATTTTAATTTAGAATGCCTATTGCTCTGTTTTCTTTTCCTGGCAGTGTTTGGAAGAGCAATCCATGCCATAGCACGTATTAGTGATGAATTCTGGTTTGACCCCGTGGAAAAAGGTGTAAGTGAATTTGATTTATTCTAATTGACAAATCTCAGAAGCTCAGCATTTCTGTTGTTGGACATTGTGTTGTTTCCCTAGAGGTGCCCTTCAGTCTGAGTTACACTCTCTCCCACCTCCCTCCACTTTCAGCATGGACAAAAGCCACATTTTCTGTGATTGTAATTATGCAGATTCCTAATGTCCTTTGATTTTTTGTGACCCAGGCTGAGGCTTGTCCAGGACATCCAGATTAATGCCAAGGGCTTAATTTCTGCTGTCACAGGTCAAGAGGTTTGTGTTTTGTACCACACAGAAGCTGCCTCTAAACAGCATGTTTTGTACTGCTGTGACTCAACAGGAAGAACACATCCATTATTGCCTCTCATTAACCAAACCCCATTTCCAGCAGAATTAGGGTTTTCTCTCCAGAGATTTCTTAAAGTGACCAACTCTCCTTTAACTCACTGAAAAAACCACAAGTGGGGATAATTTCTTTTTCTGCCTGGAGAATTTTTGAGGTGTGAGTATTGTCTTTGCTCATTTTTATGGATCATGTATGGGAAGATTGTTTTAGGATAAACTCAGGCCCTTCAATGCCTCAGACACAAGCTGAGTTCTGGGTGCTTGGGTAAATCACCCCTCAGGGCCACTTAAACATCCCTACATTGGAATCCCATCCCTATGTTGTGCCTGTGGCTTCTGGCTGGTGTTAATGAAGGTGGTGAGTCTGAACATAATTGTATTCCTAATAAATTATATTTATTTTGAGATGTACCTCTCAAGGTTTACTGGTGGTTCTGAAGCCCAGAGGAGGCTTTTTTTAAAAGATTCAATATGAAACAGTTTTGAGTTAATAAATTATTTTACTTTTATCTCATCAATGGTTGGATTTGATGATCTTGGGGGTCTTTTCCAACCTTAATGATTCTGTGATTCCCTTTCCAGCTTGCCTTAAGATCAGTGAATTCCTCGAGGTCAGCATATGCATGTGTCTTCTTCTCATCCGTGTTTTTCCAACATTACTGCTGGACAGCTGTGCCTGAACCCTGTCAGAAGGAAAAGCAGTTACCCCTCCCATGTAAATTGATAATTAAGGTACATTTTAATGGGTTGTTACACACAGCTTTGTAAGCAGCCAGTTAACCCCATTTCCAGATGGAATTCCAGAGGGTGGGTGGCTCTGGATCCAGCACTCCTGAGCAATCCTACACACAGAGCCCAGCCCTGAGCTGTGC
The DNA here is from genome assembly GCA_035221455.1 of Xenops minutus. Lineage (NCBI taxonomy): Eukaryota > Metazoa > Chordata > Aves > Passeriformes > Furnariidae > Xenops > Xenops minutus. Next base: position 10,925,025 of record JAWWEE010000034.1, on the reverse strand, counting down.
CCTGCAGTCCCCAAAGCCTGACCCAGGGGAAGGACCACCTCATCCAGGCTCTGGAGTGTCTCTCCTGCAGCCTCCAAACCCATAAGGGGCCAGGAGAGCTTCCCTCAGCTGTTGAGCTGTGTGGAGCCTCCCTGTTGGCTCCACACTGGAATTGGATGGCAGGGGGCACCCTGGGCTCACAGAGCACTCTGGGGGAGCCACAAACACAGGAGCTTGAGCTGAACTGTACAGAGAGAGGGCAATGATGCTGCAGGGTGGCTTGGGGAGTGCCCTCTGCACTCACTGGCTGTATCTGTCCTTCCCCCAGTCGGTGCTGCCTGTGTTTCGATGTGCCAGCGTGCTGGAGAGGAACGTGGAGAGATGCAGCATCTCCACCAGCCCCAGTGCCCATCACATCACCTTCCAGCTGCTCTGCAAACACGGTGGGTGGCACGGGCAGGGACCCTGCAGCACCAGGGGCAGCTTAAAACCAGGGGGCAGCACAGGGCTTAGTGTCTTTAGTAACTGAATTTTAGCCAGGGAACAGTTTGTTAAACATTTCCAGCCTCCTCACATCATAATTTATATTTATCATGGTAATATTTATATGGTGAAGTTATAACAGGCCTTATCAGTTCCTCAGTTCAGCTGAGAACATGTGCTATAGATTGATTGTCAGCTGCTGCTGACAGCATTTTGAATCAGTCTGGATTAAATTCTGAGGGAGGAAAAACCCACATTATGGAAAGGGAGGGAAATCCTGCTCTGGCAGGTGTTTGAACCACAGGATTTACTGAGCCTTTCCACTTCTAATACTGTTCTTCAACACAGTGCCAGGGCTGACACCCTCAGCCCAGCTTTTTTTCAAAGGTTTAATATGAAATAGTTCTGAGTTAATAAATTATTTTACTTTTATCTCATTAAAGGTTGGATTTGATGACCTTGGAATGTTCATCAGCATCAGCCTCTGCAAAACTCATTAAAAATATCATCTACCAGCACAGAGCTGTGCTGTGCCATAGGCAGTACTTATATTATTAAAAATTAGCCTGAACTACTAATAATGGGCTAATATATTGAATTAGGCCTCCAGATAACTCAGCTCTCTCAGCCCAGGCTTACCCAGAAACACACAGACATCTGTAGGGTTTGCCTTTTGTTCTCCACCCCCATTTGTATTATTTTACCAGTTAAATACTGAGGCCTTTTTTCCTCTGCATTTGTTGTTAATTCATTTCTTGTGGAGTCTTAAAAAACCCAGATGCTGGATGAGCACAACTTCCAGGGTGGAGGAAATCTTGGATGGCAGGTGAATTCCATTTTCATTTATTTCCACATGGCTGAGTAAGTCACTTGGTTACTTTCTCTACCGAACAATTAATGCTTTTTTAAAATGTTTAAGATTACAAACCAGCAGTGATTTTTGTTCATTCCCTCCATATCTAGGTGTTGTAAAAACATACAACCTGACATTTCAGGAGTGTGATCCCCTGCAGGCTGTTTTTGCAAAGCACCTGTGCCCAAACATCCTTAAAGTCCACTCCAGGTAACAAACACAAAAGTATTTCCCGAGTTTCACTTTCTGAGGTGAGTAACAAATGCCAACCAGCCATTTGTGACAGATGATGTCAGTGCTGAGTGACATTTTACAGGCTGCTGGCTGATGTGATGATTCACTTCCCAACCAGTCAAGAAGAAATAACCTTATCAGTGACTCCAGTGAAAGTTTGTTTCAAGAGTTACACTGAGGAAGACACAGGTAAGGAAATTCATAACATGAACCAACACTTGGACTCTTAGCACAGGAATAGTAACTGTCATGACATAAATGGCTCAATGACATTTTTAAGAGAGATTTTAAGTCATGCTGCCACTCTCTGGTTCTAATGTATTTTAAGCAAGTTTTTATTAACATTTCTGGGTGTCAGTGGCAGATTTCAGACTGAGCAGCCAATTGAAATAAATGATGCCACTTGCTGTAGGCTTGAAAGAGGTAATTACTGTTCTGCAAGAGCAGAAGCCAGGAAAAAGGGGGTGATTCTGTGGCTTAAAAAGAACTATTTAAATGTGAACACCATAATTACAGAATTGATATCATTAGAGGGTGCATTTTAGGCTGAGGACAGTACAGGGTGTCAGCTGGGTTCACATTGTCACTGCCATGGTCACCTCTCCAGGAGGTGCAGAACCAGCTACACGCTCCTGGGCTGTGACTCAATCTCATTTTTACTTACAATTGTGGTTTTGAAGTAGAGCTTCTTGGATATGGTGTAATAAAGAGATGCTTTTCATGACCAAAGCTGGGGATAACGACCTAGGAATAACCTGGGAATAGTCTGTAGCACTCCCTGAGCAGCCTGGGCTGTTTGTGCTGCTCAAGCTGCTGTGGAATTTTTCTGAGTACCTCAGGGGCTGTTCCACATCAGGAAGCACCTCTTACTTTCTCTTCACACACCAATTAACAGCCCTGGCCTAATCTCCTGGTCATGAACAACCCAATACCTGAAACTGAAGAGCCAATTTCCTGTTGCCACTCACGTGCCAGGAAAAGCCTGTGATTTAAAACAAAGAGCCTCAGCCCACCTCCGTCGTGCTCTGATTGTTGTCAGCAATTTTGATTAATCTCTTGAAGTCAGGCAGCATTTTGGGCTTCCCACCCATGCAACAATAGGCAGCTGGGAACATTATTTGTGAGGGATGCCAGGGGATGGAGCAGATTGGCAGGAACAGCAGCAGGTGTGGGGTCAGAGCATGCAACAGGTTCTGTTAAAACCCATTTAAATCTACACAATGTCCTGTAAATAAAGTGAGGATTTAATTTTAATTAATTATGAAATAGATAAGCTAAATGTGTATTACTGTTGATCACCATAAAAACACAATTATTCAAACAATGCTGATGTGAAAACCTCCAGGTTATAATCATAGTTTTGTTGAGTTCAGACTTCACTCCTGTGAGGCCCTGACTTTGTTATCCCAAACAGACTTTTCCAGGACAATGGTTACTGAGATTCACCTCAGTCCCGAGGAATTTGACTACTTTCAAGTTGGAGTAGATTCTGAAGTGACATTTTGCCTTAAAGAGTTGAGGGTAATGTAAGAATTTGTCTGGAAAAATAAACCATTTCCCATTAATTTGCCTGCCTGAACCAAGACAATGCAGGATGGTCCCATGGCATGGCTCTGTGTGCCACCAGCCCTCCTGACAGCAGCAGGATTTCACCAGCTGGTTGAGGATTAGCTCTATTAACCAGCAGCCTTTGGAAGGCAAACAATACATTTCTAAACCAAAACTGTGGTTCCTGTGCTGGGCAGACACAGCTGCCCTGGAGGGCATCATGCCCAGGGAAGTTCTCCATGCAGAACCTCCTCTGGCAAAGCTCTGGGAAGGCAACAAATGATTCTGGCAGCAGCAGAATTTCACCCTCTTTTTGCCAGAGACCAACAGCTGGGATAAACTTACCTGCTACTGTGAATCTCGTGGGTTTAAAGCAGCACTTAACCCCCAGCCCTCCTTTGCAGGGCCTGCTGGCGTTTTCTGAAGCCACCAGTGTTCCTGTGTGCATCCACTTCGACAGATGTGGGAAGTAGGTGTTGGGACACCCCCGGGTGGGGCCCTGCAGTCACTTTGGGAATCCCAGAGGAAAGGGTTTGTCATTCCATACAAAGCATTTCACCCAGGCATTGGCATTGCCAAGGCAGCTGTGCTGATGGAGGGGTTCCCTGTGTGCAAGTTCCCTGGGCACTGCAGGCCCTCAGTGATTGCTTTAGCAGTGAAAGAAACAACACATTTTCTGAATAAATATAATTCTAACAGTTCTATATTTAAAACTATCATTTGACTATAATGCTGTGCAGCATTTGCTCCTTGTGACTTTAAACCTGTAAGAGGAGGACACCTCTCCTTCCTCAGCAGCAAATACAGATTTTTCATCTTTCCGAAGGAGGCATTTTTTAATTTTAATCCTTCTGTGGAAAAGCAGGAGCTGTGTCTCCTCCCTCAGTCCCTGTGATTCCATGTGCTGTTCACTCTCCCAGTCCCTGTGATTCCATGTGCTGCTCACTCTCCCAGTCCCTGTGATTCCATGTGCTGTTCACTCTCCCAGTCCCTGTGATTCCATGTGCTGCTCACTCTCCTGTTTGTGTTTAGGCCCATTGCTTTCAGCATTGAGGACATGGTGCTGGAGGCCAGCTTTATCCTGGCCACCCTGTGTGAGGCCCAGAAGGAGGCAGCTTCCCAGGAGCTGTACTGCCTGCAGCAGTGGGGCAGGTAAGAGGGTGAAACCCTCCAGTTTTCCCAGGAAAACTGAACTAGAGGGGGTTAGGAACATCTCAGCAGCACCACAGCAAGGGAGCTCTGCTTTCCTCATCTCCACAGGGCTTGGGGGCAGCAGGAGGGATGGGAAGAGCCTTGATGATCCTTGCTCTAAAGCCATAATCTTTCCATGAACAGAAGATCAGGTTGTTGTGAGGAAAACACACAAATCCAGTTACTGACCTGCCCTACTGTGCCCATTGCAGCTCCAGGAAAACCTGTGGGGATGATCCCAAGGCCACAGACACTTCCCAACATCCAGAGCATGATGGGAATGCTTCAGCAAGGCCCAGGAGTCCTCTGGCTCAGGGAGAGCTGAAAGGAATTGCTGGAGTCACCGAGAGGGATGGGACAGGCACGGCAGGAGTGGCTGAGGCAGCGGGAGAGGCCACGGAGGCTCCCTATGAGAAGGTGAGGGGACAGCCCACCCTGCCAGCAGGGGAACCTGGTGCACAGGGTGGGTCACACCGTGTTGGGGCCCATTCTCCATCTGGTTTCCAATGGGATCAGCAAATCACTGCCACATTTAACCAGTGCTGGAAACTCAGGGGGTGGGTGGGTTTCACCGGGCAATGCCACAGACTGGAAGTGGCAAAAGCTCCACAAAGAATTAACGCCCAAATTGTGCACCACGTGGTTCTTACCTGTGCAAATATTGCGTTTCCCAGTTCCACTCCTTGTTCTTTGGAGCTGTTTCCCACAAGGAGAAGGATGCCATGGGTCCCACCTTCCAGAGCTTGGCCACGGCCAGCGACACCGAGGAGGATCTGGGCACGGGGCAGGGCTCCCCAGTTCTGTAGGCACCAGGCCAGGCCAAGCAGGCAGTGCCTTTGCTGGGCCCCAGCAGCACGGACTGTTCTAGAACTGCTGGGGCTCTTGGCGTGGCACAGGTTTGGGGCACCATTGACTCTGTTGAGGTTGGTGTGTTATGGGTTCTGCAGGGACAGTGCTGGGGGTTCTGCTCCCAGAGCACCCTCACTGCAGGCTGACAGTCCCCCAGTTTGAATTCAAACCCTGGGACCACTTCGGGCAGAGGAAGCTGCTGCTGTAGTTAAGGGAGCTGGAGAAACATCCCATCCCTCCCCTCTGGCACAGCCAAACCCAGCCCAGCTTGGGGATAGCTCATGTTTTTACAGAAACTCTGCAGAACCAGCGTTTAACTGAACAACCAAAGTGGTCACAGAATTGCATTTTAAGAAATAAAGGTTTGTGTTTCAGACTTGAGTTGTTCTTTTCCCTCCCTGCATGTCTTCGGCCACAAGTGGGGGCAGTGCAGTATTTCCAAAGTCACACTGGGATAAAATGCCACAATTCCCAGTCTTTGGTCACTTAAAGGATCTCTACCTTCCTGCCAGACTGCTGGGTGTCACTCAGGTGGGATTTGGGGACACTGAGGGGGTTTCTGTGACAGCCCAGCCCCCCCAGTACTGGCTGTGCCTCTGCACCACCAATCCCACCCCCACAGCAACAAACAGAGGGTTTGCAGGCCACTTGACTTTAAAAAAGCACATTTTAGTATAAATACTATATTTATTAAATATCTTTACAATTCATTTAAATGTATTTACAGAACTATTCCTGCATAAGTTATACCTCAGACATGAAATTCACATAATTGCCTCTTAGGTAAGCATAGATGATAGTCTCATTTTAACAGCAACAAAAAAGCATCCTCAGGTAAAGACTCAGATTTGCTTCATGGTTTCAGCCACCTCTGTCAGGAGCTGCTGCCTACAGTGGGCTCCACACACACCACCTGCTCCCCCTGCAAAGGATGCCCCTTCCCAAGACACGGAGACTCCATCACTAAACCCTCCCACCTTTGCCAGACCTTCTCCTCTCCCTTCTCCCCTCCCTCCTGTCTGGTCCCCAATCTGCTTTTTGGTTTTGTTCTCAGCCCGACCTCCTTGAGAACCACAGCCAAGGCCCTCTGGAGGGAACCTGTGTGGCAGCTCTGCCCAGGACAGCCAGGTCAGGGGCAGGAACACAGAGCAGTTCCAGCTCAGCACCTCCCAGCCCTGCTGATGCTGCTAAGACAGCAATCCCAGCTCTCCCTGTGCCTGCAGATCCCAAACCCTCGGCAGCAGCTCCGGCTCCGCTCACTTCCAAACCAGGGAACACCTTTCCATTCCCATTATCCTGCCCCTGGCAATGCCACTGCTTCCTGCATTGCTGGGAATTGCTTTGCTAGGATGGGCCCTGTCGTTTCCTTCTCCAAGAGTCTCTTGTGCGCAGACAGCGATAAGTTCATAGGAAAAAATCGGTTTGATATGTTCAGAGTGCACGTCTTAAAAAAAACCCAACACAATCAAGCATGTGATAAAAATATCAATTCTTTATAATACAGTATTGCTTTATAAACAGATGGAAAAGCTAAAAGCTTTACTGGTCTTTGGTGTGCCCGGTGAGGGAAAAACTCATGATTTGTAAATCAAAATCCAAATTTGTTCTTTATTTAAAGAGAAAAAAAAAACAACAACTCGTGGTGTGATATGAGGCAAAGGGCTCTGTGGGTACAGACAGGGAGCACAGCTCGGCCTCACAGGGAGTTCCAGACCCTGGTGCTTCCCTCTGACCAGGACACGTCCCCAGGGAAAGTTCTGGAAAGCCAGGGGGAAACACCAGGGCTGGGGCCTGAGCTGAGAGCAGGGCAGAGCAGCAGCCCAGGGCTCCTGGAGGGAAGGTGGAGGGACACAAGAATTGATCAAATCTGCTCTAAGCCAGAAGCTGAGGGGAAATACTGGCGGGTAAAATGTAAAGACACCCAGATTTGGGAGAGAAAGGCCCCCCGAAGGCGAGGAACAAAGCCCTGTGCTCAGTGAATACATTCCTCAGCCAGCCAGCCAGGCACAGCTGGGCCAGGCTCAAAACAAGGACTGACAGGTTGTGCAAAGTTCTCCACCACTCACTGCTCGTGTGTCACAACACTCATGAATTTCTCTTCATTTACAGAATCCTCCCCATACCCTCACCAAAATCCCATTTTGGTCAAGTTAGGGTAGTTAAGGCATTTTGACAAGTAATTACAAGGTGATTCAAAGTAGATCCCTAACATTATGCCAATTGAGGAATAGCAGATAAATTACTGAAGAGCTCCCAAATTAATCACTTATAAATGAAATGCCTGTTACAAGCATGATGCATTGAAATATAGTAAAATGACATGTACATGGTACATGTTAAATGACCTTAAATAAAAGCTTGACATAGTTATGCAAATATACAGTACAAGTCCACAAAAATTCTTTAAACAAGTTGAGGTAACCTCAAACTTAAACAGTTTTAATACAATAAACCAGGTAGTAAAAATCTCCTCTTGAGAGCAGGAAAGATTCCTTACTGACCAAGTTTAACTGCACTCACCTAAACAGCAACATTACCCGACTTTTTATATATAAAAACATGGCTTTAATTTATTTCTACATACTTCTCTACCAGCAAAAAAGTTAATGAAAAACTGACCAAAAATATATATATCTTTACAGCTCTCAGCTTTCGTATGAGCCTCAGGAAAGGAAAAGCTGGCTGGAAAAGGGAGGGGGGGACAAACGTGAGCTACTGTCATTGAAAAGGAAATGTCATATTGCAAAGTGGCTGTTAGATAACTGTAAACATCATTAAGGTTCATTGAAACCCCTAAACTTTAGTTACTGAAATGTAAGTTTTGCTGATTATTCATTAAGTTTCCATTTTCGTACTCGCTGCCACAGCAGAAGCAAAGAGGTGCCTGTTGAGTGAGAAAGGATCAGCTGGGCTTAACCTGGTGCAGCATATTCTGTCCTACAAGCGAGAATGGCAATTATTAACACAAATGATGCTCCATCACCAACAGAATTATCTACCCAAAGTGAGGACGGTGGGAGTTGAGGACGAGCCGTTCTTTGTGCAACCTCCCCCCGGGGCATTTCCCACCAGGAGATGGGTCCAAATGCTCCAAGACCTCACCTGTGGCCAGCTCGGCTGTTTGAGACTGAGCTAGAAGTTTTCTTTTAAAAAAACATAATAATTATCCACAGCCAAAACATCCAGAACCAGGCCCATTATGGACGAATGATCTGCAGAACTTTTTTAAGATCACAGTTAAGCACCTGAAATCACAAAACACATTTGCATCCATATAACTTGAACTAGGTTTGTTTGAAATCTCGTACTAGAAAAGGCTCCTAAGGCTGACACCATGGATGGCAAGAGCAGAAAGTTTACAGCAGTTATAAATCTCCTGAAAACTGGAGCTCAGGAACACGAAACCTCGGCTACCACTGGAACAAGACTATGCTTTATGGAACTGGGTCTGTAACACACCCTCGAACAACAGCGAACGCTCCTAGGGAAGAGTGAGATGCCCTCGTGCTGAGGGGTTACCTACTGATCTACTTTGGAAGGTGATCAACCAATCCTACTCCTTGGAAAGTCCCACCTCCGCTGCGGGAACGCCGTGGGATGGATCCTCCCCCTGGCACGGGCAAGGACTAAGCTCTGAAGGACGTTCCAGGCCTTGAGCTTCTTCATGTCTTGCTGGCAGAGCAAGCCCAGTGTTCTACGAGTGGTTCTTAGCAAGGACTCGGTGGGGCCGGGCTCGGGGCCGGCTGTGCCGGGCAGGAGGGAGGAGGGCTCGATCCTGCCAGCAGGAACCCGCCAGGCTGCGGGCACAGCAGCTCCTCAGTCCGTGTACTCGGCCACGATGGACAGCAGGACGGTGATGTCATCTGGTTTGCCCCCTGCAGGGAAGGAAAAACCCACTTGTTGCATCAAACCTCTCACCCAGCCCTCATCTGTGACAGTCCCCGTGCGAAATTCTTTTAGAAGGAAACACTCAAAGCCTGTTCATGTGGACACAAACTCCTCTCCAGCCGAGGGGAGAAGTGATTCCCAGCACAGCACAAAAACCAGTGAGAGCAGGCTGTGCAGGGAGGTCAGAACCTGAACACTGTCAGCAGCTGGCAGAGCACAGAGCCTGTTCTCCAGCAGGCTGCTGAATGAATGCACAAAACACCTGACACTGCTCTCACAGGGAAACTGCTGGGAAGTCAGGAATTTCAAACACCTCTTTAGCATCTTCTCCAGCACTCCGTTACCTCATGTCTTTATAAAAGCTACTTAACACTTGTAGCAGCAATTTTTCAATCCTCAACAGCCAGAGCAACAGACTCAGATCCTGGAGAAAGGGCTCGGGAGAGAGATTTGGTTATTGGGAAGTCACACCAGAGGACCCAGAGATGTGCAGTTTCATTGCAGAGTGACTGAGCTTGGAGCACCATGAAGCATCAGTGTTATGGGTTGTCTCTACCTTAGGAAAGGGGCAGGAAATCCTGCCCTCCTGATACAGGGAGGAGGACATCTTTACTAGCAGAACTGCGTTAAATAATAAAATCAAAGGAAGGTGTTTGCTCGGGCTCTGAGCTCTGCCAGGTGTCAGTGTATTTCCAGAGCCCAGAAGTAGAACTAGTGGAGAGACCAGGATGGGGATGCCAACGGTACGAAGGTCACAAATTTCAGCCAAAAAACCCAAATCCAAAAACTGCACAAGACTGGGCAGAATCTCGGCTGAGACGCAGCAGGAGGAGAAGACCTTAAAAGAAACTAGCCAAGACCCACCCTCCCAAAACACCACCCACAAACCCAAGGAACAAGCCCAGCTTCCCCAGGAGCCTGGAGAGCTCCCACCAGGCAGGATTCCCAGGGCAGGAATGTGCCTGTTAGATTAAACCCAAACCCCTCAGTGCCCCAAATCCCACGCGAGCCTGGCGCTCTCCTGCCAACCACATTCCCCAGGGCTCTGTTTCCCCCCTGCCCTTTGGAACCCCAGGAGTGCCCTGTGCTGAAGGTCCCCCGGGGCTGGCAGGAGCAGGGAGGCCCAGGCTCTCTCACCTCTCACGTTGAGGCCGTTGTCACAGGCGAACTGCGCGAAGGGCGACATGTACGTGGGGTCGTAGGCCAGCTCGTGGGCCTGCTCGGCGATGCTCCGGGCCGTCTGCTGGATGCTCTCGTAGTTGGAGTTCTGGATTCCAGAGGGAAAAGCTTTGTTCTTACAAGGAAGCCAGCAAGGAGCTGCTGTGCCTCAGTTCTGGAGGTCCCTCACGGCCACAGCAGGGCGGGAACTGTCACCTTCCCTTCCCAAGAGAACCGTCCCCATCCCTGAGGCTTTGGGAACTGGGTGTGCCTCAAGTGCCCACCAGCACCTTCAGGACTGGGTTTGGAGGGCTCACAGGATTTAGGAACTCAGGAGACTGATGCTCCAAACAGATCCCCTGAAGGGAAGGGGCACGTGGAGCTGGCCCTGCATGGACCAAACCTCCCTCCCACTCAGGTTTTGGTGAAGTGTTTGTGTTCTGCCTTCAGTGCAATTCCTGCCCCCCGAACCTCTCAGCCCCATGGACAAGAGCTCACGTGGGGACAAGGAGCACTTTAAAAATCAGATGACCAAAAATAAAAATGCACTGAGCACAAACTTCCTCCAGGCTGCATTTCAAGGGCCTCTTCTCCCCGTTCCAATCACTCTGCTGCTTCTCTCCCCCCAGCCAACATGACAGGCAACCACTGCCCTTTTTGTCTGTGAGCACTTCTAAATGCCCTGTCACTTCAAGCGCCTTCCCCGCAGGTTTGGGAATTAGCAGGAGTTTATGTGATTAACTTTTGGCTGAACCCCGCGGGGGACTCCAGTGCCTTCCCCCAACGCGCCAAAAGGTGGAGCTCAGCCTTCTTCCAGCAGGGAATTGCAGCCCCAGGGACAGCCCTTCCCTCCCACTGACAGCGCCCTGAGGTGGCTGCAGCCACACGGGGCAGTGACTGCTGTAGCTGCAGGATAACAACAGGCCAAATTCTTTTCAAACCACACGGTAATTGTCTGTGTCACCCTTATTTGCACTTCGTAGCAAAGTAGTTTCCTCGGGGAGGTTATACATATTGATATCACCTTAAGTACACTTTCCTTTCTGTAAGGAAATAGCCCTAAGCTAAATGCTCTCACCCAAATTAAAATATTTTAATGTATTTTTACTATTTAAAAAGAACATTTGTGGTCACTAACCTGGGAAAGTTGCCAGGATTTTTTTTTTTAACAGAACATTAAATATTTTCAAGCACGTGCAACCCACAGTTCAGACAGCACATGCTCCATTAGAATTCCTGGTTTACAACCCCTCAGGGAAGCTGGAAGTTCTCAGAAATGCAAGCTCCCCCCTCAAATAACCCGAGAGAAGATGCTCTGTTTTCATGTGCACCATCTACAAGCTGCAGGTGCAGCGTGTGAGGAGCTGGCCAAGGGCAGTGCCTGGACTGAACTCTTCCCTCTCCCATTCCTGACAGGGAACCAGCTGCCCCTTGGGACATTTCTGCCCAACTGCTGCTTCTGCACTGAGCCTGGAAGCAGATCCAAGAGACAGAGCTCTGGGGTCACCATCCCTCCCACTGCTCACACGTGACAAGCTGTAAGGACTCAGTGCTTTGTGGCGGGGTTTTTATCTAAAGCACAGAGGTGCACTGAAAGCAGTGCTAGTGGCTACAGAGGTTTAGCAGCACAGAAGATGTGAGGGACTGAGGAGCCCCGGGCTCACCTTCAGCTTTTTGAGCTCCTGCAGGATCATGTAGTCAGGCATGTTGTCGAACAGCCCGTCCGTCGCCGTCAGGATGATGTCCCCGAGCTGCACATCGAAGGACGTGCTGTCGGCAGCCTCGGGGCTGGCAGGGCACAGAGAGGGCACAGAGAGGGCACAGAGAGGTTAGAGGACTCCTCACACAGCCCAGGGAATGTCCAACAGCACAGCCACAGCTCCTGCCCTTCACTACAGCTCGGGGTTTCTGTGCTAAGGAATCACTGAGCGTGCAGCTCCTGCAGCAGGCCAGCCTGGCAAGGGAGCTCTGACACAGCAGTGCCACTGCAGACAGGGCAGATCCCAGCCAGTGCACCAGGGATGTGCAGTTACAACCCCCAGAGGGACCATCCTGCCAACTGAGCTGCTCCTTGAGGGTGTCCCCATGGAGACCATTAAGCAGGATGGCAGCTCAGGCCTTCCTCCTGCTCAGTCCTGTAAGGGAGCAACACTTGAAAGGACAATCCATAACAGCCCAAGCACTTCAGGATTCTGAATCACCTTCTAATTCAGTGGAGGAAGAAACATGTCTGGAAATCACTACCAGGAGACCACAGCCAGTTGGAATACTTGTGTCTAAGACATTACACAACACCAAGAGGAGAAAACACCCTGTTTGGCCACGAATACTGCTGCAAGAATCTCATTCTCAGAGGCAGCACAACAACAAACCTTTCACTTTCAAAGACTCTTCAGGGGTCTCTCAAAGGGAGAAGCTGCTGCATCCCAGCCCAGTGGGCTCTGCCAAAACACAGAGGGGCTGCTCTGCTCCACTGATGTGCAGCCTCAGGAAGGCTGCTGGAGTGGAGGATGCCTTGCCTGTGCCCATATTTAGCCAAATTCACCACTGAACTGGGACAACAGATACAAAAGGCCTGGAGAAGCGTTTCGACGAGGCCCATGGGTACTAATTAGCGTCAGGAACAGCACAGGAACCAGCCAGAGCTGTAATCATGATTCAGAGCTCAAGTGTGGGAGCACATTTATCTTGTGCTTTCCTTCTAATGGGATGACTCAGATTACTTGGCTTCCCCGACTTCCACTGGACATGATCAATTGTCCTGCTGCTTTCTGGGCTTATTGTCTTCCAGTGGGTGACAGAGAATCTCCGAGAAATGGAGATTCTGGAATCTCAAATGTTCATTTAATTTTAGTCTGACAAAGAGGTTGGATTACTGAGGGGTTCTAATTTCAGAGTTCTACCCCGGCTTCCTCTTGGCATTGGTATGATGGGGAAGTAAAGCCACATGCAAGAACGGTCAGGAGTTTCAACAACTTCAACACTTTCAAAAAGAGCTATTTTGGCACTGAAATCATAGCCTTTACTGCACCAGCCCTGACACTTCATAGGTCATTTAGGTTCAAAAGACCCTTAAGACCGCTGAGTGCAAACCTTGAGCTGCCTCCTGCATTCCCTCATGGAAGGCCCCTCCCTGAAGATCCTGGTCCACTCTCCCTACATTCAGATGAGGGATATCACTTTAATGAGTGAATAATAAGTTTTGAGAGCTCTATCTGTTTGGACTCGATGATCTTGGAGGTCTTTTCCAACCCAGTTGATTCTATTTGAATGCAGTTTGAAGGCTGACTTTTTCAACATTTATTTCATCTTGCTGATGAGTCTTCACGAAGTGAGGATGGATCAGCCTGACATTCTTAGGGGAAGACACAGGAACAAGCCAGCCTTTGAAAGAACTCACTCCTGTGAACAGATTGTCCTCTCCTCATCCTCTCATTCCCAGCTTGGTGTTCTGCCAGGCAGTTTTTTTGCTCGTTTTGGTCAAAAACAATATGCTGAGGGAAACAGCTACTTGGAAACACAACTTACAGTCACATGTTCCCCTGCTCTATTCTTCAAGCACTTGCTACCTCAGTGCCAAGATATCTAAATTAGCTACTCCAAACAGACTCAAGGGAGCACAGACAGGGATTGGAACCAAAGCTGCTGGTCAGAGCAGCCACTCATCCAGGATGATCAGCACATCCACCAGCTTTGCCCAGTGACACCTTCCCACGGATCAGAACTGTGGGAACAGGCCACCAGGAGTTAATAATCACTATCCCAATGAAGTCACACTGTGCAACAGGCACAAAGTCAAGCACAAGGTGATAAATATCCCCATTACCTGGACAGGGGGAGTGGCAGGTGCAGGACCTGACTGGGTAGGAGCTTAAACCCTACATGATACAAAAGAGCCCCAAAGCAGCAGAACTGCAGCTTCCTGGGAGATTAAAAACCCCAGTTCCTCCCCCACCTTACCTGTCACTTAGGACAACTCCCTCTGCCTCAGGAGGAGCTATGGAGAGTTGGAAGGGAGTGTTGAAGTAGTGCTGCTGCTCGTCGGAGCGATGGACGACCTCTCCTCCCCTGACCACCAGAAAGCCCGAGTCGCCCAGGTTGGCTGTGTGCAAACGGTGGCTGCTCCTGTCCAGCACCACGATGCAAGCTGTGCTGCTCCCTGCAAACAGTCCTGCAGTTAGCCAGCCTCACACCCTGCTGCTCCTCTCCCCCCTTTCCTGCCCAGTTCAACGAGTCACATGTTCACCAAGGCATGAAAACCAGCATGGAAAAGCTCAGTAAAGCCAAAATGAGGATGAAATAAAGACAGCAAAAGGTTTTGCAACACAAAGTATGATTTACGTGTAGGACTTAGTTTTCCTGCTTTGATTTTGGTAAGCACATTATGCTGACAAGTACCTGTTTTGTTTGGCTTTATTTACAGTTTTCCATCCCAATGTACGTCAGCACATTCTGCTATAGGAGTGGATTTACAGAACTCACATAAAATACTGAAATTCCGAAATCATGGACATAATAGAATTCCAGCAGCATCCATACAATGCCAGGTGCTCTCCACACAGTTCCACTCATCAGCTGTAACTAAACCACGCCAAGTAAAGAACTGTTTGCAATTAAGTGTTGGGTCCTATTGCATTTCCCTGCTCAGAACATGAAAATGCTTTTCTCTCCACCTGGCTGTGCAGAGCCTGCTTCAGGTTTAACAAATAATAATCCTGTCCCACCTTCAGGAGAGCAACTTCCAAAGCTTAAAGAGAACATGTTTCAGAGACAAATACAATTTCAGATTAAAGTAACAACAGAAACGTGTCAGTTGTGCTCACAACTATCCCAGCCATGCTTGAGGGCACTGAGGAATTCTTGGTTCATTCACTGGGAAAGAGCCACCAACCGTGCTTGGTTGCAAGCCACAAAAATAGTTATTTTTGCAAAGAAACCCACCCACCAAGTCCTTCAGAGCAAAGAGCACTGGCTCCATTCCTGCAGAGAGCACAGGACTGCACATCCACCTTCCCCTCCTCAAGAGTGAGACAGCTGCAGCATTTCTTCCTGACTTCTGCCCCGTGTCAGAAACCTTCACCTTCTCTCCTCTGTTCCTCCAGCAGGATTTTCCAAGCACAGCCACATGTTGGACAGACCTCGAGCCTGCAGTGAGCTAAGCTCAGGATCAGCCTTGCTGGTGCACAAGTCCAGCTGGCTCCAGGCATTGCCTGTTCCAGCCATTTCCCTTTCTAACACAGAGGGTTCCCTGCAATGCCCTTGCCCTGAGTTTGTTCCCCAGCAAACACACGGACCCTTCTCCACCCTCACTGAGTGGTAAATCAAAGCAGTACTTGAGGAAAAATTCGGATTTTATATGTGACAGTGTCCAAGACTGTTGTGCAACATGGCAGTGTTTAAATAATTGGCACAGTTTGCTGCCATTTCAGTTTTATTTTATAATATCTGCTGGATTCAATTCTGATGAACCAAGTAAGCATCCAGGCTTAGAGGACAACAATAAGGAAAAGTTATTGCCTAATGAATCCTCCTTAATGAAGTCCTCTCCCTTCACTTTATTTTAAATAAGCTCCAAATGCTCATTGCTGTGGCAATTCCAGGGTTTTATTCCTCCTGCTAAAAATACTGCTCTCTGCTAAAGGAGAAGCAGTAAGGATCATTAGTTTCAAATTCTAACTCTATTAGCAGAGTGTAACCAGGAGGCCACGTTTGGAATGCAGATCTTGTGACTCAGCACACGCTGCTTTTCAGCACAGGAAAGGTCAGGCCCAGCTGAGCTGCCTCGGCCTCCAGAGCCCTGGGGAAGCTCTCACCAGTGGCCCACTCTGGAGATCACTTACAGCTACATCTGCTTTGCACAAATAAGCACCATTAACCACCCCAAATTCTAATGTAATTACTGAGCACTGCTATTTTGGTGACACTTAAGGTCACTGCTGAGGTTCCAGCCTATTCTTTAGGCATATAATGCGAGAACATCTGCTCCCAGCTCAGCAGACAAGTTAAATATAGCTCACCCTGCACTCCCCTGGCACAGGAGCTTAAGGTCAGGTGAGCCTGCACATATCACACAGGGCAACACTTTCTTGGTGCACAACAGGCCTCGTGTCCTTTACAGAAGTGCCCTCTTTGCAAGGTTGTCAGCTCAGGCCAAATGTCACCTCTGTGTGTGCTCCCATTCCCCAGGCAGCTGAATGCCCTGCCTCACATCAAGGCTGACACAGAATATGTGAGGCATCTACTTCAGCTGGCTTTCAAAAAGATCTGTAACGAATCCCCCACAAAGATTTATAAAAATAATACTCCCAGAGATCAGATGATATAAACTACTGAAGTCAACCAACTGGGGTTTGAGTTCACTGGACATAAAAGGCAACAGGAGCAGTAAGGCCAGGAATGAGCAGAACTGCATCCAGTTTTCCTCAGGAAATATTTTTCCTTGCAGAGCTTAAGCAAAAAGCCACAACCATGAAGAGTTTTCAGCAGAGAACAGTTATTTATACCTACAAAACACAGGGTGAGCACATGTGCCACAGCGTGTTGGGCTGCAGAACTCGCTCTGCAGACTCTGGTGAATTCACCCTTCACACAGAAAGGCTGCTGGCCTTTTATTTGAGGTATACACACACACACACACACACAAACACTCCCTGCATCACCAACTTAATTAAAACAGCTTTTAAACACACCAGAGAGAGAAGCGTGCCACCAGAACAACTCCATTTGTGTGTTTCCAGCTAACGAAGAGAATTTAAATGCAAGGAACTGACAAGAGACACGAGCAAGCCTCCCCAAGGCCACCTTGGGGAGGAACAGCCCAGAGCCCAGGGGAAGGGGCAGCTCCTGGGGCCTTACCCAGCAGAGGGACTTTGTTCTGCAGCAGCTCACAGTATCCTGCCGTGAGGATCCCCACGGGATTGCTGGGCACGAACCGTCCTTCCTTCACTAAACGTTCACACGTCCGCATCAGAGTCCCTGAGAACTGAGAAGGGTCCACCCCGTAGTCTCTCCAGCCACCTACACCATCTGCCACCCCTGCAAGAGAACACAAAGGGACAGTGATGTGAGCAGGAGTGGCTGCCAAAACAAGAGCTTTAATTATTTACATCGCTTCTGATGTTTAGTAACCAAAAGGCAGGGCACGGCACCTGCCTGAGAAACACTCTGGATTAAGTATTTGGAAGATGATTTCTGACATCAGCTCCCTGACCAACCTCTAAATATAATCTCAACTGCTGCAAAAAAGGCCAAAGTCTGATGTTGAGGATGAGGAGGCTGACTCCACTAGAGAACAAATAGGGAATTTGGGGGGAAGATGGGATTCAATGCCATTTACCTTTGATTAGCCCATTAACAAAGAAGAGTTAAATGTGATGGTTGTTAAGATTTTATCTAGTACAGCAACGATAAAGAAACTCTTCCCCACAATCCAGCAGCCCAGTTTTGTCTCAGTGCTCCTAAGAAGGACAATACTTTCTATTTGGTAAGCTCAGTTTCTGTGTATTCCAAAATCCACGAACCCAACACAATGCTGGACCTTGTAAGCTTGCTGCTTACAGCTTCAGCCAAGCAAGAGCATGAACACTCACTATGATCCAGTCAACTTGCATTTAGTTATGCAAACCAACCTGCATATGAAAATTAGAGCAATTCTGCCAAATTTGGAATTTGGAAGCTTCTGAGCAGCTGCAGAGGAAAGCAGTGAAGGTGCTCATGGAAAGGGAGTGTCCAGAGAAGACCAGCACACACCATATTCTTCTGCTGGTCATTTGGTTAAAGAACTTTGAACTTCCTCCAAAGGATAAAAGTAAAACACTGCTGAAAGCATTATGTGAGATTAAAATGTTACTATGTAGAAATTTTCCCAAAAATATTTTTGATCCTCAGCACGGGACGAGCCATCTCAAGCCCAGCATGCCATAACATAATAAAGCTAAAGGGTGTCCATGATAAAAGCACAAAGGGGGAATTTCAGAGCTCAGACTGTGCTGAAGGACAGTCTCCTCAGAAAACAAATGCCATGAAAATGTGAGTGAGAAGCTAAAAGTCAGTTTGGTCACGTCCAGACACCCTTCACATGGGACAGTCTGAAACTGAGACGGAAGGGCTGGAGCCGACCTTGGTGTGAACTATAATCTGCCAGGATTCTGAACAGCCCATCAACATTAATCAGATTTCTCCCTAAAATAGTGCACAACCTTTCAGACACCTGCTTTGCCCCTTTTCTTTCTCAGAAGAATGTTACAGGATGCAGATCCCTGCATTCATTCACCTCTCGGGGCCAGGTTCTGGGAAGCAGCTCTGTAGGACCCCGACACTCTGGGAAACACCTTCTGTGGATTCCTCAGGAACACATTAATCCTCTCCCTACAGGTCTCACAACCTCAGGCTATTATTGGGTTGATCCTTTGCTTCCTGCTGCCACACAGACAGGTCTAGGACAAGGAATCACAAAGGAGAAGTTCTAGCCCTAGAACCTGAGAGGGAAACTCGGTTCTAGGTTGGATGAACTCTACGTGAAGTCACCAGACAAAGGGGGGTTTTAAATCCCCTTTGAGATGAACACAATCCAGATGTCCCTCTGCACTCTTCCCTCACAGCTGGGGAATGCAAGGAGAAGATGCTGTTTGACAAGTGCTGCCCAAAGCTCTCAGCTCCAAGGCAGTTCCAAAGAAGTTATGGAGTTCCCTCAAGCAAACCATAAACATTTCACATTAGCCCTGGGGAACTCTGGAACAGAAACACTACAGCTCTAGCCTCGAGTCCCAGAGAGCCACCACAGCAGGCATCTGGGAAGGGTAATCAGCAAAACATACTCAGTTTTTAGAGGAAAAATAAGAGTAGCCCACCTGACTTTCTTTGCTCTTTTCTCACCCCAGGCAGGAAATGCAAATCCCTGATCATGGCAGCACATTTCATACTCTGTCTTGGGCCATGAAATGCTTTGTCTCTCTGCCTTCTGCAAGCTCCAAACAGCTTGGAGTACATTCTGTCAGTGCCTTCCACAGCAATCACCCTCTAGACATCCACAAGCAGCTCCTCTGGCTTTGCCTTGTACCACATGTGAGGGAATGGACTGCCTGCTTCCCAATGCCCAGGAGAGCTGGATCCCTGCACAGACCCTGCTTCCCAATGCCCAGGAGAGCTGGATCCCTGCTCCATCCCTGCACAGACCCTGCTTCCCAATGCCCAGGAGAGCTGGATCCCTGCCCCATCCCTGCATGGAAGCCAACAGGACCACCACGTTCAGGAGCAGGCCCTGGAGGCTGCTTTCACTGGGCACCACCACACCACATCAACTCATGTGCCACCAATTCTTGTCCTTTCTCCAAATGGAAAATGTGGGGGTTTTAACAAAGGTTTGGCCTTTTTTGCCTACCTATAACTCTTAAAGATAATAGCTCAGTTCCTCTGATTTCAGCTAAATGACCTTTTTGCCCCCCAAGCATCAAACACCAGCAGAGCATTGAAATTGCTTCCTCCTGCTCCTGCACCAAGCCAGGAATTGTGCAGCCACCAAGCCCCACACCACACAGGGACCCCAAGAAAACACCCTCCTTTATTGCTTTTTGCCTTAAAAGAAGGTTCTTCCATTCCCCAAGAGGTTCAGCCACCCTGTGCTGCCTTCAGCATGGTCTGAAATTAAACCCAGCATCTTTACATTCAACATTCTCTGGAAACTCAACAGTTTCATGGCAAAGGAATATGTGATTTTGAAAGAGACTGAGCAAACTGCTGCTAAAATAGAGGAAATGTAAAGGAGAATAAAGTTTAAGAAAAGTTTGTGGTATTTGATACACAGCAAGCAAGGAGCAATGCTATTTGTGAGATATTTGAAACTCCACAAGTAGCAAGAAGTGAAAACTCAACTTTTGATATAATACCTTGGTATTTCCCCTCTGTCACTAAAGGAAAATCAAAGGTACTGCTACTGGCAGGATCACTACCAAACTCTGCTTATTTATATTATCTTTGTTTTCATCCAAGACAGAAAAAAAAAGGTAAGCAGTCACAATAATTACCTTTTTAACAAGTGCAAAAGATTATTCACATTTTTCTTTTCTTATATTTGAACCATAAACCATTGTAGTAACCATGTTACAAACCAGGAATCACAGGAGATTGAAGACAAATGGCATGGCTGGGAAGTGCTAAAATTAAACTGTACACAGTCCTTGGGGTTTTTTCATTCAAGCTATTCAGCAAATGAGAAAATTTGATAGAAAGAACATTCCTGTGGCTGTTCCCTGTTCAAGCCCATGCAGAAATTACACAAACAGCCACGTGACACAGCACAGTGCCTGCAGCCAGATGAACCACCACTGTAAATAAAGCAATTGAAAATTTCACAATAAATTACTTCCAAAGAATAAATACTTCTCAAGGATTTAACTATATAATGGAGACCTTTCAGAATCTGAGGGTTAACACCCCAGTGCATTGCCTGCTGCTGGAAAATACACAAACATCCCTGCCAGATAAAATACTTGCTGCATGTGTCAGTCCAAGGCAAGGCTTTTTCCAGCTTCTCAGAGATTCCATATATGAAAATCTCCCTCAGAGAAACACTTGCCATGAAGTTCCAAGCCCAAGTGAGTGATGCTGCAGCACTGACCCTGAGCCAGGGAAGATCCTGGCAGTGCAACTTGGTAAAGCTGATCCCCAAATGCTAAAAGCACCTGGGATAAGATACCTTCTGAAATGCAAATGGGAAGTTGTTTTTTCCTGCCAGCACACACGAGGTTCACTGCAGGAGCCCAGGCACCTGGAGCCAGCCAGGGCTGAAAGCAGCAATATCTGCTTCTCACTTCTGTGAGATCCAGGTGTTCTGCCCAGTTCAGAAATCTAAACTATATAAATATAAACACAAATTAAACAGGCTGAAGGTTGGTAACAAACCCACAACACTGATCAAACCCTGTTTAATGTAAATAGTGTTATATGAGGGGAAGTTCTGGCTTGCTGGCAAACTAACCTGCCCATGGTCAGAGTCCAGAAGTACCAGCCTGTCCCAAAAAACCCCTGGAAGATGGATACTTTCAACCATTGCATCAGCCAAGAATAAAACTCACAGAGAAGCCCCAGGCAGGCACAAGTGTGTCAGCAGGAACTGCTTTTGCAGGCAACCACAATTAACGTGCTAAGACACTCCACACATCCCACTGAACTTTCAATTTCTTGAGATCCTTACCTGAAATAGCAATGAATCACTGACAAAAGAACATCAAAAGGATGTATAATGATGGAATTCATTCTGCATCCAAAATAGCAGGCTAAAATGGTCAAAAACGTGCAAGTGGTTGCACCACCCAAGTCTGAAATACAGCACCTAATATTTGTCAGTGCATCAGAACTGAGATAAACTGATAAGGTTTCCTGTTTTATCAGTGGTGAGAGCAATCACACACCTAGACAGGTTCTCCATCCAGAGCAAGGCCAGTGCTCCAAGCCAGCAGTGACCCTGCAGAGCTTCCCTGGGATCTGGCAGAGCCAAAGGGTCTGTCCACCCAAAAACCTCCTGGTTTTGAGAAAGGAATAACCCAGTTAAATGCAAATCCCTAAAGGCAGGTTGTGTGTGGCTGCTAACAAGTTACAAAGGGAGAGGTTACTTATTCACACTGTTACAGTAAACTTTAAACTACCCTTGCAGGACACAGAAAGGTTGTGAGAGAGTAACTGGGTGAGTGACAACAAGGAACAAACAGCAAGAGGCAAAGTGAGAGAGGATGTTCAAACTGCAGGAGAAACGGGGAACTGAAAAAATTAAACTGTGCATCTACTCCTGGGAAAAAGGCAACAGTTCCTCATATTTATTCCACCCCCTGCTACCATCCACTAGTTCTTGAAACACCTTTTTACCAGGTAGATTTCCTCCCTGTTTTATTTAAGCCTGAGAAACCGCTGAGTGGATTTTGAGAGCTCCAGGAGAACATTAAACTATTTTTTGCAAAAAATGCCCTAGTTATAACTACTTAATCTCTCAAGGTGTCCATTCAGCAACAGTGGAACTGCTGAGGGGGTGGGGGGCAGACACTGAAATCCCTGCCAGGCTGAACAATGTCGAGCTCAGGGCACTCACAGTGTGGCTGAAGCAGAGCAAGCAGCAGGAGATCTCTGCAACGCTTCCTGCGACACAGGTATGACTAATCCTCACCTCCTGCACTCTGCTCGGCTTATTGCCCTCTGATTTCTGACTGAACCTGCTCTTCCTTCAAGCCAACATCTACAGAAGAATGGAAGACTGTCTGCTTCCAAAAAGCATTCACAGGTCAAGTGAGTGGTCAGCTGGAAATCCTGATGAGAAGCCGTGTCCTTGCAGGAACTGCGAGGTAAAAGAAGAAGCCCAGGCTGGAGCTGCAATCAGTGGCACTCAAGAACAGCTCTGCTGCCGTGTGGTTACACTGAGAGCAGTGTCAGCCAGGGGGGCTGTCGCTGGGATGGCTCTCAGGCTGTAGTTTCCCTGCAAATGACAGCACTTATGCTCCCAGGTTAAGCACAAAGTGCCACTCGGTCTGCCACAAACAAAGGTTTGCAAGTCACTGCTCTGTCCCTCCAAGGTGCCCTGAGCTCTCCCAGTGCAGGGGGGGAAGGCTGCTCCCAGGCAGGCACACGGTTTGCCTCCTTTAGTGTGAGAAGTTGTGATAAGGCAGCAATCTCTTTAATAGGTATGATACCCAATAAACCACTTAACATAGTCCTCTACAACCTTCAGGCATCCAAGTAAGAATCTCTTCCTCCTCTACAGCTGCCAGAACAACCTTGACCTTTCATCTACAAATCCTTTCACGTGTTGTAGTTTACTTTTCTTGATGACAGTGAGACTAAAAAATATGCCAGGGGCTTTGCCACTCTGGAGTTTCACCTCCTATGAAGGCTGGCAAACTGAATTTTCAAATGAAGTGCATTTCATTTCAGTTTAAAGGAGCTCCCCTGCAGCACCAACCCACTCCCCCCCAAAAAAGTTCAAAATGAGGATTTGCAGCAGATAGAACAATTGCCCAGTTTTAACTCTGCAGTGGACAAACAGTTCCCTGCTGCCAGAGAGTTCTTCCCTACTCCTGGGGGACAGAAATAGTTTGGAAGACTAGTGAAGTGTCAGTGGCTACACCCAGA
Source organism: Xenops minutus (assembly GCA_035221455.1). Taxonomy (NCBI): domain Eukaryota; kingdom Metazoa; phylum Chordata; class Aves; order Passeriformes; family Furnariidae; genus Xenops; species Xenops minutus. The sequence continues at coordinate 10,901,729 of JAWWEE010000034.1, read as the reverse complement.
AGTGTCCCCAGCACAGCCATTGTATAAGTGATGCTGTCACGGGATGTGCATTGGCTGCTGCAATGTTTCAATAATGACTCACACAACAGCTTGGAAAATCCATCAAAAACTAGCAAAGACACAGGGAGCCTGATAAGGCAGCAATAAGCAAGAAAAGGCAGAGCCCAACAATAAGAAAAAAACCCAATCACCAGCGTGACACATCTCAAAGTGTCTAAAAAAGGTTTAATGTTTACTCTTGGTAAAGAAGTGAAATGGTTATAAAACTGTTTATTTTTAAATTTGGGGTTGTCCCCACATGTACTAAAAACTCTACTTGCATGTTAATGAAGAAAACCAGAGCTGTCAGCTCCTGAAGTTTTGCCTTTCAGCTTATAAAAAACCAGTACTTCTGTGCTCTAAAGTTCCAAAGGCTTCAGACACAAAGCAGTGCAGAACATCTCCCACTTCTCTGTGAGATATCTGAATATTCTGAGGATCTCAACACCCAAGACACTGACAGTGGATGTACAAAAAGGTACAACAGGGACAAGCAGAAGCAGAAAGGAAACACAGGCCTGAATCATAAAGCTCTAGAGATTAACATTAGCAGTAAAGCCATTTCCTTTCCTCAGGGTGATCCCCAAGGAAACATTCTGGTTCTGAGCTGCTGCTTTCTCCCTGTGCTCAGAATGGGAAGAAAACATGCAAATTTGACAGGCATGCCCAAAACAAAAGTAAAAATGATACAAAAAGCCCCCAAGGATTCAAGTACACCAGTAACAGGCCTTACCAAGTATTTAACAACTATGGAGGGACTGGAAATAACCTGAATCTTTAGGTTTTTTGCTGATCTTCCTGTGGAAGGATAAAGCTCAGACTAGAAGGCACTGCTAAACCTTCAGCCTTCAGACTCTACAGTACAATTTCAACAAAAGGAGTGTTTAGCATTTTGATTCTGCCATAAACACAAGTCAACTTTTGTTTGACCTAAGAAAATGAATCCCCAAGCACCCGTGCCAAAGGACTGGGAGTAGCTCTCTCTCTGCTCCACCACACCCAGATCCATCCCACACAGGCCAGTCCTCCATACACTGGTTCTAGAAAACACTGGCACAGAAGAATTTAAAATTAATTATCTGGCATGGCTTTGTCACTGATGACTACTAACTCCAAGTGATACACTGGAAATTTACTGTTCTCTAAAAGCACTTACTGTGTCAAGTGTTCACTTTGGCTCAAACCACGTGAGCTTCTTTGTTAAATGCCAAAAAATCCACTTTGAGACCCAGCAGTTCAGCTCAGCCAGTTTTGTTGAGGTGCAGAGTTAGGCAGGTAAGGAGTTAGTATAAAATTTATGAGGGTCTTTAAAAAAAAACCATTAAGGAACCTCAGATTTGTGATGAGAGTAGGAGGAACTGAGGGCAGGGAAACCCTGGTGGTGCTGAAACTCTGCAGCAGAGCAAAAGAGCTGGTGGGGAAAGAGAGAGCAAAGAGATGGTCACAGCAGCAGAAACAAGGACAAAACTACTGCTTGGAAACTTAAGAACTACAGATGAAGAAATAGCATCATATTAGAGGCATCAAAGCCCATCTGAGCATTACTGTTTTTGCACAACATACACACATCTGGGTTTTTTTGGTATGTGCATTAAAATGGCAATAAAGAACTAACATGAAAATAGCCTTAGAGGGGAAAAACCCCCAAACCAAAACCAAACCAACAGCCTTTCTAGTGAAATGATTTTCTTCTCGGTGCTTCAAACATCCTGATCTGCTGCCCTCCTTGCTGTTGGATCCTCAAGTGGAGCTACAATTTTGTTTGTTTTCAAGTTGCCAGGAAAATTAATGCAAAGACCAACTTAGAAATGCAACACTGTTGATTCCAGTAGGAAGACAAGACAAGCTGTAGGTCCACATACAGTAATTACCAAATATGGCCAAAACCCCCTAAACATCATCAGATGGGGCTAAATCTACCCCTTCCCCATAAAGAGTCCACCTTGAAGCAAAGCATATTCTGCATTTCTCTTAGGGGCAAATACCAATCCCTCAGTTATTTATCAGTGCTGGCCTAACATGAACTTTAAAGGCAGCCAGGGTTAGTCACATGTTGAAGGAAGGGTGTCCAGCAGCTAATTCTGATCGAAAAAAGCCTCCCTGGGAAACAGGCACGACAGAGAAGATGCAGAATGTCTGAAAAGCACTTCCACACCAGGAGACAGAACATGCAACCCCGGTTTTCAATAAATAAATACAAAACAATTTAAAAAAACCCCAGGGCCGGAGGGAGGAAGCTTTCTTTTTTAGGGGTCAAGGTTTTGGTGCAGATCTGCTTCTGGCATTTCCAGCACAAGTGAAGTTGTGCAGGGGGTCAGCCGGCCGAATTCAACCTTGAGCACACGGGAGAAAGGTCAAGCCCTGCCAAAAGCAACGCTGCCCATGCACTGCAGACTCCACGGGTTCTCTGTCATTATCCACCGCTTCCGAAATTCCAGCCCTCAAGATTCGTTTCGCCCGCGAACCCAACCCAGACAGAGAGCGCCATCAGGCCAGAGCAAACACCGAAACTGAAGTTTGACATTTGATTCCAGGCTCAATGTCACTTTGCCTCGCACTTGACAAGGACACGGCACACGCCGAAATCAGGAAGTGCCTGTCCCAGCGCTCCTTTCTGCCAACATACAGCGGGTTTAAAGGCACACAGAGAGCTGTTCCTGTGACTTCGGGAGCCACCGGGGCCTTGCGGGTGGAACAGCCGGGCTGGGCCCGCACACACGAGCCCAAGGCAAGGCTGGGCTGCAGCGAAGAGATTCCCTGCGAGGCTGAAAAAGCGAGTCACGCTGACAGCGCCGAGCAGACCCAGCTCCTTTGTTTGCCAGGGGAGGCAGAGCCATGTGCGGGGCAGGGAGGGAGACAGGGAAGGGAAAGAGGGAGGGAAGGGAAGAAGGGAAGGGAAGAAGGGAGGACGAAGGGAAGGGAAGAAGGGAGGGGAAGAAGGGAAGGGAAGAAGGGAGGGGAAGAAGGGAAAGGAAGAAGGGAAGGGAAGGGAAGAAGGGAAGGGAAGAAAAAGGAAGAAAAAGGAAGGGAAGGCAGGGAGGAAGAAAAAGGAAGAAAAGGGAAGGGAAGAAGGGAAGAAGGGAAGGAGAAAGGGGGAGGTCAAAGCCAGCTGAGCCCCCGGCGCGGCCACTCACCCAGCACATCAGCGGAGCGGTGCCTGGCCACGAAGCAGGCGTCATCCCCGTAGCACATGCCTTTCTTGAGGATGCCCTTGCGGAAATCCTTCCCGAAGCCGCAGCTGGCGGTGACCAGGCTGTAGTCGCGGGAGTCTGTCTGCGAGAGGCCGCCCAGGACGGCCCTGGCCACGAGCCTGCCGTAGGACAGCACCGAGAACATGGCGTGGGGCGCCCAGCAGCCGAGCGCCAGCACCGCGGGGAGCCACCGGCGCAGCCGCCTCCTGCCCGCCGACCGCCCGCCGCACGGCGCCAGCCTTCCTTCTTCCTGCCTTCCTCCTGCCTTCCTCCTGCCTGCTCCCCTCACGCTGCCCGCCGCCCCGACTGCTGCCCCGGCCCGGCCCGGCCCGGCCCCTCACGCTCTCCCCTCACGGCAGCGCCCCCGCCGACACCGCCCCCCGCGGGGGGTTGCGCTGCTGCCCGCGGGGCTGTGCGGGCTGGCTGCGGGCCGTGCCCCCCGCTCTGTGCCGTGCCGTGCCCGCGCTGTGTGCCCGCTCAGAGCCGCCCCCGAGCCCCGCCGCCCGCCAGCGCCGCCATCTTGGCCGAGCGGATCGCCCGCCGGTGGGCGGGGCCG
>JAWWEE010000034.1:10871683-10897843 GCA_035221455.1 Xenops minutus | reverse complement strand
CCGCGCGCGCCGCGGCGCGTGCGCGGCGGGCACGGCAGGGCGGCCCCCCCGCTCATTGGCTGCCCGCGGCGCCTCATTTGCATAGCGAGGGACAATAAAGGGCGGGCGGCGGGGGGGGCGGGGCGAGTCCTCAGGGTGAGCGCCTGATGGACAGCGTCATTGAGACTCCTCAGGGTGAGCCCTCAGGGTAACCCCTCAGGGTGACCCCCTCACAGAGACACCCTCAGGGTGATCCCCTCATGGAGACCCCTCACAGAGATCCCTCAGGGTGACCCCTCAGGGTCATCCCTAACAGAGACCCTTCACAGAGATCCCCTCAGGGTGACCCCTCACAAAGATCCCTTCAGGGTGATCCCCTCACAGAGATCCCCTCAGGGTGATCCCCTCAGGGTGACCCCTCACAGAGATCCCCTCAGGGTGACCCGTCATGGAGACCCCTCACAGAGATCCCCTCAGGGTGACCCCTCAGGGTCATCCCTCACAGAGTCCCCTCACAGAAATCCCCTCACAGAAATCCCCTCAGGGTGATCCCCTTACAGAGATCCCTCATGGAGACCCCTCACGATGACCCCTCAGAGACTCTTCATGGAGACCCCTCATGGAGATTCCCCTCACGGTGATCCCCACACGGAGATTCCCCTCATGGAGATTCCCCTCACGGTGATCCCACACAGAGATTCCCCTCATGGAGATTCCCCTCACGGTGATCCCCACACGTAGATTCCCCTCATGGAGACCCCCGCGGGGCGCTCCCGTCCCTTTTCCCACCATTACCCCCGAGAACACTCTGGGCCTGTGCCCAACCCAGGTGCTTCCCTTGCCCCTCCACACCCTCCGCGTGTCCCGCGTGCCCCGCATAACCCGGCGGGGCTGTGGGAGTCACACCCCGCAGAAATGTGCCTTTGGAAGGGTGACAGGGCTGGCAGGAGAGGCTGCTGTGGAAATCCATGGCGGCGCTGCGAGTTGATCCCATTCCGGGTAAGTAACGTGAAATGCCACGCTGAACCCTCGCGATGTAGCTGTGATTGTGCCATCAAACCCCGCTGAAACGACGTGGACTGCAGGGAGAGGGACACAAAGCTCTAACACCAGCAGCTTCAATGCTGTAGAGACCCACCAGGTTCAAAAACACCCAATTCCTCGCTTTCCACAGCTCAGTTTTCCCTGCTGCTTGTGGGTGTGCAAAACGGCTTGTTGTCCCTTTTTCGGAAGGTCCCAGAAGGCAGCTCTGGAAATTCCTTTAATTCCTCTGCATACACACGTGTTGAGAGGCTGCTGCCACTTGTATAACTTAAATAACCTGCACCCTGAGCTGCTGCAGTGAAAGGAAGAGCCAGCCCATGGGAATGCTGCTGAAGCACCAGCATTACCACAGGGGAGGCATTTCACTCCTTGTGTACCTTGACAGAGACAACATCCCTGCCTTTAACACTGCTAAGGCTTAAGCAAAGCATGAAAGTTTTCCAGCTCGAGCTGAAATTGTATCCCAAGTTATTAAAAATTAATCCTCCTGTTAGAGCAGGGACAAGGAGAGTGGAGTGAGCTGGAGGAGCAGCCCAGGAGCGGTTTGGTGGATTAGGGAACGCAGCCCAATGTGCCAACGTGGTGCAGATAAGGGGGTGCTGCTGCCAAGGCCTGGCAGGGTGTGAGAGCAGACAAACAAGGTAGTTCTCCTCAGTGCCTCGCCCTCCGTGACTTTATCAGGAAAGGGAAGCACATACTTCGACAGTTTCCCCCGCAGAAGCATTCTTTCCCTTCCCTCAGTCTCATTCTTCCTCCTCCTTGTCCAGGTCCTTTCTAGGATGAGTCCAGCCTGGCCTAAGCCCTTGTTCTGCACCTCTGCCCACAGTGCCCTGAGGCAGCTCAGGTTAGTGCAAGGTGATCTGTCCCACAGCACCTGGATAAGCTGCTCAGTCTGGATCCCTCAGCGCACTCCCAGCTAACCCCAAGTCCTCCATGCCCCATCCAATGTGTTTCCCAGAGCTGGATGGGATGTTCTCTCCATAGTGCTTTGCCCATCAGCCCTGGCTCACAGGCAGAGACACTCAGGGTGAGCTCAGGGCTGACAAACACACTTGGCAGAGCAGGACTCCATGTTTCAGTGAGGGCCCCCGAGCCAAGGCACACCATGAGCAGTTCTCACTCTTCCATCCTTGGAAATCCTTGGAACTGGCTCCACAGGGAAGTGGTGAAGTCATCATTCCTTGAAACATTCAGCAAACAAGTAGATGTGGCACTTTATGATATGGTTTAGTGGGCATAGGGGTAGGTGCTTGAAGGTTGGACTTGATCTTGGAGGTCTTTTCCAACATTAATGATTCCATGATTCTATCCCAGGTCTGCCCATAATTGCCAGAAGGCCTCATAATTGACAAGATAATTAGTAATGTTTGCTGGACTCTTTAGCACTCCTGCACAAGGCCGAGGACACTGCACCCAAATGAGAAACTGCTGCTGGTTCTCATTCAGAGGATCACTGGGCTCCTGGGAGAGAACACCCAACTATTTTGGATAAAACAGTTCAGGACTGGTTTTCCCCATTGCTCAGTGTCAGTCCAGAGAGTTCTCCCTGTAAATCCCTTCCAGCCCATGCCCTGCTGCCTCACTCAGTGTTATTCTTGTACCCAGAGGGTCGATATCCTGCCAAGTGATATTTGTTTAAAATTCCCCAACGCACAAATTTGGCACAAAAACTGGGGCAAAGGGCATCCCCCTGGTTACTGCAGCTGGGTGGAATCTTCCCACCTCAAAGTCCAAGATCTATTTACATCAGCCATTTAAGCTGCGAAAACAAAATGAACTCTTCCTGCTAGGCTTGCTCACCCCAATAAATGCACCAGGGAGTGCAAAGCAGAAGTGCTGCACAACATAATCAACTGCTGGAGGCACAAGCAGGTTTTCAGCTGGTTTTAAAACTGATTCACTTGTAGCTGACGTCAATCCTCCCTCCCAAGTATCTTAGTCCCGAGATTGGAGCATGATAAATATCACCTGTAATGCCATTTGCCCTACAGACAGCCAGGGCTTCTCATTATTTATTTAAGGGCTAATGTTGTGCTAGTCCAGAATGCAGTTTATTTCAGCCTGATTTGACTTTGTTTTGACTCTAATTCCAAATGCCTGTCCACTTGAACTCTTAGAGTGATCTGTCATACAGCAAAAACAACAGTTAGCCTTGGAAAGATGAAGTTCAACAGAGCACAGTTGCATTAAACACCAAACTAATGTGAGCAGGACAAAAGCAGACTGCCCACGTGGAAAAGTCAAGAGAACATGCAGAGACAGATCACCAACTAGAACCCCAGAGTGGTTTGGGTTGGAAGGGACCTTAAAGCCCATCCAGTGCCACCCCCTGCCATGGGCAGGGACACTTTCCACTAGCCCAGTTTGCTCCAAGCCCTGTCCAGCCTGGCCTTGGACATTTCCAGGGATCCAGGGGCAGCCACAGCTTCTCTGGGCGCCCTGTGCCAGGGCCTGCCCACCCTCCTAGGGAAGGATTTCTTCCCAATATCCCATCTATCCCTGCCCTCTGGCACTGGGGAGCCATTCCCCGTGTCCTGTCCCTCCAGACCCTTGTCCCAAGTCCCTCTCCAACTCTCCTGGAGCCCCTTTAGGCACAGGAAGGGCTCAAAGGTCTCCCAAAGCTGTCCAAAATCCTGGAGAGCTGTTTTATTTTGTGTATCAGTTTCATCCTCAATTCCTTTGAAACCTCACCCAAGTCACCCAACTGTCCCATAAAATACAAACTATTGTAGTTTAGTGGTGACTCTGACTTTTGGTCAGTGCTAAAACTGTTGTCAATGGCACTAAGCTGAGAAGACATATTTAGATCAAATAATGCACATCCAAAACCATTTCCTCTTAGGATTTTCTCCCCATTTTAAAAGTTTACAGTAACAGGAATTGTACCACTGCCTAGAGAAGCTCCTTTATTATATTAACTCTGCACTTTTTATCACTAAAAACTTCCTAACAAGTCTGAACATCTCATCCATCATAATTTATGAGGACTGTGGTTAATAAGCTGATTCTACTCAGAATTAGTTTAAATGTTTAAAAATAACATTAAAACATTTAATCAAATAATATGTGTCCATGGGCAGGACAGACATTGGTGTACTGTTCTGAAAACTCTAGTGCCCTCTGTTCTGAGGAACAACAATCATTTTAGCTGTGTAAAAGTAATTAAATCATTTAAATCTCACATGATTTTAAAAGGGAAGGGCTGTGGTGCAAGTTACATGGTTAAACCTCAAAATTTAACTGAATTATTACAATAGGCTTAGATGAGAGAAACTGAAATAGAAGTAGTGCTTTTTGCTTAGTTGTAGCATTTCTTCAGACATCTCTGTTAGTTTTATTTGTGTTTATAATTAGTTACTTCCCCTGGTTTTACTTGACAGGACTCAATCCTGCCATGTTTGCATTGCAAAGGTCACACTGTAATGCTTAAATGCACATCAAAATCTTGCTGCTTTATCATTAAAATAATAATACAGTAAATCCCTTAACATGTTTTTAATAGACAGCAACCTACTGCATCTTCAACTGCTTGAATTTTCATTTCATAGGACCTCCCACATGAGGATCACAGTGCCTTCTTTAATTATTAATCAACTCTTGTTGACAGGATAAATGAAAATCTCTGTGATGGAGAAGAAGCTTTATTTATTGATATCCTGATCTTGTCCTACACACTTGGAGCTGCTCTTTGGAACCTGTTTGAGAAGTCCAACATAAAGGTGGGTTTTGTGTGTGTGGGGGGGTGTTTCAAGTGGTTTTTCTTAGAAATGTTTTTTGTCCTGCCTTTCCCCTCTGCATGACAAAGGTGGGGTTTGTGTGTTTTCTGTAAGTTCCTTTGTGCAGGGACTTTACTCACTGCATTCTGCTTGTGAGTACATATTTCTGGAGAGGCTTCATGACTGTATTGAACAATCACATCCTACAGCTGAGGGATTCAGAGTCAGTCACTTAGACATCAATAAAGGGGAAGCTGAAGTGACACAGCAGCTTGTTTGACCTATTCTTCTTTTACAGCAAATATTGGACATGGGTTTTTAGGTGAACTTTTGCTCTGAGTGAAGCCCTGACACTTCTGAGAAAACAAACAAAAGGTCATGAGCAGAACAGATTAATTCCATCCCACTTTGCTATTGAACAGTTGCCCAGTTCTATCTCAATGGTAGATGCAGGAAGAATTAATACTTCTTTATTCATCCAGCTCCTGCCCACATTCATCCAGGGTGCAATCTGTGCTTTCAGATTCCAGCAAGGCTTGGTTTTCATCTTGGAGTCTGATCCCCTGTGCATCATCAGCTTTGCCAAGTAATTCTGGATGCAAAAAGAATGTATTAGATTCTGTTTTCCCTGGTGCATTGTCAACAGCCCTTTTTTACTCATTTTAAATGCATCAGAAATGTGTAAACTAACAAATTTTAATATCAATTATCTCATGGCACTGCAGGGGAACAAGAAGACAGAATGCAACCAGTGGTGATAAATAAATCAAGCACCACTCTCCCCTCCAAGCCTGCAAAATAAATCCCAAATTTCCAACTTTGCAGGACTTGTGGGTAGGAGAAGTCCTTGTTAACTGACCATCTGGGAGATTAGTCAGGGAAGCTGAAGGGACTGTGTAACCCTAAATCAGCTTCCCCCAGACAGAGGTCAGATCTCAGCCACATGTCCCAACTCTCCCTCCTGTAGGATTGCCTTTCTTTTTGGTTCTTTGCTGTGGGACAGTAAAAGAGATGGATTTTTTAAGATTCCCAGGATTTGCTCCAAATACAGGCTCATATTCCCTTGGATGGCTGCAGCCAGTCCTGGCACAGTGAGAAGTGAAAAACAGAGTCCTAGGGTGCCATTTTTGCAGCTTCCCTTCAAAAGGAAGGTGTCTTGAAGTCACTTTGCTCTTCCAGCTTGAAAAAAATCACAAACCCAACACCTGTAACATCATTTTGGCCACCTGGCTGAGAGGAAGTGCATGGATGCCTCCATCTGAATCCAAAGAATCTCAGGAACAGCAAAACACAAGGAGACTGAGCACGCTGGTTCTTCATCCCTGAGGGAGAAGGAGGTGAACACAGAAGCTCTGGAACAAGGAATGCAGCATGGAGACCCTGGGCAGGTTATTTTGGGATGTAAGGCCTGAGGAGCACAGCACATTCCCCCCTTTGTGTCACTGTGTCCTTGGAGGAAGGAGGTCTTTCCATGGGAAGGATGACTCCAGGGCTAGGCCACATGACATGGAGCTGCTTCAGATCCAGGTCAGCAGCTCTTTGATAACATCACAGGACCTCAGTGGCCTCACACTGAGTGAGCAAATGGGCTGCCTTGTGTAACTCATCACACCCCTGGGGGTAATTGCACAGCCAAAGGAGGCACACTGTGGAATTACTGCCATTTCCAGTGGAGGAAGCTGGAATGTTCGAGAGTTTAGAGCTGGAATATCTTTTGCTGCCTTCCCTTTGGGCTACAGGAATAACCTGCTGCAGAAACACAGCCCCTGTGTAGGGATGCATTGGTCAGGCTGCTGCAGGAACAACTAAAGCTGCCTCGGACCAGATCAAAGAGTCATGGAATTCTGAGCTTGGAAAAGACTTCCAAGATCAACCCAACACCAAACCAAGTCCCCAAGTGCCACATCCACACCTTTTCTGGACACCTGCAGGGCTGGCAACTCCCTGGGCAGTCTGTTCTGATGCTTGACAGCCCTTTCCATGAAGGAATTTTCCATAATATCCCATCTAAACCTCCCTTGGCACAACTGGAGGCCGTTTCCTCCCCTCCTGTCACTTATTCCCTGGGAAAAGCCTGACCCCCAACTCCCCACAACCTCTGCCAGGGGATTGGGACAAAAAGTCCCTGCAGGTAATGCAGAAAACCTCAAGGTTCATTTTTAAATGGAATTTCTTGCTTGAACTGAAGCCTGGATGTTGCATCTGTAAGGTAATGCTAAAGAACTGTATTCATTTGGTCACTTTCCAGCCCAGGTTTTCCAAATTCGTGTAAAAATCGATGATTTACGTTGAAAAAGAACTTGAAAGTTACCTGTGTATATGGCGAGATTAATTAATGATTATGCACACTGAGCATTAGGGATCCGGGGTATTTTCAGAAGGAGAAGCTTTAAAAATTAGGAGAGTACTAAAAACACAGTTGCAAAACCACGTGAAATACGGACTTTTGTATCTCACAAGGGCCCATTCCCCCCATTTATTTACTGTTGTGTGTGGCCTTCCAGCAGCTTTTTTCCCCTAAATCACCTCCATTCTTCGCTCCCCCTGAAACCTCTTCCTCGGAACCGAGGGGGCACCCCATGGGCCGTTCCTGAGGGCGCTGGGTGGCACCACCACGGCGGCCAAATCCAGCCACACCCCCCACAATGGGAGGCCTTGAAGGTCCCTGAGGGTCCCCGAGGGCCACGCTCCCCCTTCCGCCATCTTGCCTTCCCCTCGGCCCGCCAAGTCTCGCGAGAGGCGGGATCGCCCTTCCCGCGACGCCCCGCGCGCGCCCTGGCAACCGTTGCTAAGGGCGGCCGCCATGGCGGCGCCGCGGCCCGCGGCCTTCCCCGCCCTCATCCTCATCTTCAGCATCCTCCTCCTCCTGCTGCTGCTCCTGCCGCCGCTCCGGGCGGCACAGCCGGGCGCGGAGCCCGCAGACACTCGCGGTGCCGCCCAGAAGCGGGCCTGCAGCGCGCCGGCCCCGGTCACGGACGGTGGGTGCCCCGCGGCCTCCTGTGGGCACCGGGCCCTCGGCTCCTCTCCCGCTCCCACTGCCCCAGGACTGGGACAACTGGGGGTTGCTGTAGCGCTGCTCGGGGCTCGGAGCCTCCTCAGAAAGGCTGAGGGAGCCCCTGAAGACCCTCGAGGCGCTGAGGGCACTGAGCATCGCAGCGCGGGCAGCTGGGCACAGCGTGCCCATTGCTTATCTGATCGGCACCCAGCCCTGTGAGCCCCCGTGGGAGCAGGGCACGGTCTGCTCCGCACCGCCAGCCCCCCCCGACCGTCCCCGCAGAGCTCCAAGTGCACCCGGAGCCCTCGTTCAGTGGAGAGTTCTGCAGGGATTGTCACACCGCACACAGCAGGAATCTCTGTGGCTGCACTTTTATTTAGCGTCTTATTTCCAGCAGTTCAGCTTGCCGTGGGTTACTCGCCAAATGAAACCTGTCCCAGTGCTACCTGCTTAGGGAAAAGAGATTTAAATGCCTAATCTGGGAGGCATAACCTTGCAATCTAATCATCCGTGTTTGGACTGCTCTTGTTTGCAAGGTGAGCTAAGGATCCCAGAGCTAAACTCAGCCCACAGGACAGGCAGGACTTCAGGGTTTCCACGAAACACCTGGATGCTGTTCAGGTGGTCAGAGAACATCCAGGAGGCCATAGAGAAACAGGAAAAGTCAAACAGAAGGAAAAGAACTAGTTATGAAAATACTCCTTGAATATCTTGCCTATAAAACCCTGGCCTTAATTTTCCTCATTCTGTGCTGTTCTTGAGTCAAGATTTGTTATAGAACAGCAGCTCTCAAAAACAGTTCAGTAGAGTAGTGTCTGTTCTTTGAATTTATAAACTTGAAAACCTAAGCCTGTTCTGAGTTTCCAAACATTTTATGGAGCCAGTTTTTAGAATTATCAGCAATTCCTCTCTGTGATTACAATATTTCAGAGTGGCTAAAGACAGAGATAAGAAGCATTTTCAAAGAATTCAACTCTGGTTATGTTGCCACATCAGGGAAACCTTTTACTGCTCAATGCTTATAAACAGCTCACTGCTCTTTGAAAATGTTTTCGTTTTCTTCCCAATAAGTTGAAACAAACACCTTGTTTATATCTCTCTCTTTTTTTTTGCCCTCTGCAGGGCTGAGTGTATTTTCATACCTTCAAAATTCCTACTAGGTTGGGGTTTTTATTTCTCAGGGAACATACCAGGAGATTTTAGCATATCTTGCATGTTGTCCATATGCCCCAGGTAGACTTTTCTAAGGCTGGCTTTTAAAAAGGACTTCCAAAAAGAGCCCATGAGTTTGGGTTTGACCAAAGGCGTGGTGGGCAGTGCCAGAGTTTGGGCCCAGGCTGTGGGGTGTGGAGCCCCCACTGCAGCCGTGGTTTGCTGTCTCTGCAGTGGCCAGGCTGTGTGTGTGTGACCTGCTGGTGGCCCAGTGTGATGCCAACTGCTGCTGTGACCCCGACTGCAGCCCCGAGGAGTTCAGCCTCTTCACCACCTGCTCCGTCCCCATGGTCCTGTGAGTGGATCAATAGCAATAAAACCCCAAATCAGGGCTCTGCCCTCTCCTCTCACCCCTCCCTGCTGCCATCCTGACTCCCCTTTCACCTTCCTGCACCAAGCCTGCAAACCTTTGGGCCCACTCTCCTGAAACAATTTGCTTCCCACCCATTTCTCTGTCCATTATTTTATCCCCTCTTTCCTCATGTTCCTCCTCTGTCACTGCTCTCCTGCCTGGGGGCACTCGGGTGGTGATGCTTTTTTTGGGGGAAAAAATGATGTATCTTTTCACATCCATCAATATAATGAGGTGTCTGGAAGTTAAGAAAACTGCTACTATCTGGCCACCTCTGGGGGTCATTAGCAATTAATCAGTAACTCCTTTGATTACATTTATGATATCAGCTACAGACTTGATCAGTTCAGGGCTTTTTGAAGCAGTGTGGGCATTGTTCTGCTTCTGATTTTAAAGTCACCATCCCAACCTGCTGCCTCCCTGCCAGTCTGTCACCTTACAGCCACTAAAATGTAACATTATACCAGTAAAGTCAAGCACAGAGTTGTTTCTTTTTAGTTTATCTAAAAACCCCAATTCCATCCTCTCAAAAAGGAGTTAAGAAAGCTCACTTCAAAATCCTAATGTGAAAAAAAATCTCTTGGTGAACTCTCAGAACAAAAAGTGCAGCTTTTCAGCCCACCTTCTGTATAAATTATGCCAATCTGAGCACGGGGGTTTATTCTTGGTGCTTTGTAATTTGAATTAGCAATCATGCCAGACTGTGGTTTCTTATTGTTCTTGCACACAATGACTCCTGCCACCCATTTGGAGATATTTATATATATCAGAAAGGTCTAATCAACACCTTCCTGAGTGACACTTAAATTGTCTGGGGTGACTGTTCTTTGTCAACTAGAAATGCCTCAAATGAAGTTGTGTTTCTTTGTCCAAGTCCTTTTTGTGTAAAATGTTCCTTTGGCATGAAAATCCAGGGGGTTTTCAATGTCTGCAAGTATTGTGGCTCTCATTATTTACATCTGGGTTCATATAGATGTGCATATTTGTGTTAGTTTGGCTGATCCCGAGGAAGAGGGATCAGAGTGGTCTCTCAAACAGCAGGAGAAGGGATGGGGTCCTTCCAGCAAACGATCCACCTCATGGCAGAGTCATTTCCCTTCTCCAGTGCCCATCCTTGGCTGCCCTACCCCTCTAAATACCAGTTTCACAGGGATCATCAGCTTGGATTTGCAGCATGTGGGACACCCCAGTGCTCCCAGAGCCTGAACTGGTCCCTCCCTGCACTTCTGGGCTGGAGATGAGCCCCTGGCACGGCCTCAGACCCTTCTCCAGGACTCCCTGGAGTCTGTGACTCCCTCCTTTTACACTTATCTCAAGTAGGGCTTTTTCCCCCACTCCCCACCCAAAGTGGAGATTATCCAATAGCCACAAAACTGCCCTTTTCTCCTGGCCTGCCCTCACATGACCCCAAAAGTCAGGCTTCCCACTTGGGTGTACCCTGCACTTTTGGTGCCTCAACCATCTGGATCCCACCAAATTTGCCATTTTACCTGTAATATTATCACTGTCAGGTTCTTCCTTGTTTCTTACCTTCCTTCATGTTGCTGCTCACAGTTTCCAATGCCAAATAAAACACCTGGGAGAAATCCCCATTATTTATTTTTAAGCACAGATTATAAAACAATAGAAGCCTTCTGAGGATGCACAATTACACCAATTATGTTAAAACAGTAATATTATGCTTTTTTTTTCAATGATGCTGCCTCAGTACATGAAAGGAACTTTCAAATGTGGTCAGTACTAACTTCCAGTGGATCCTCTGTTGTTGTTGTTGTTTTCTGCAGAGGGGACAGCCATCTGTGTAGGCAGAAAGCTGCTGTGTATTCTCTTGATGTTGAAGCCAACCCACCAGAAAGGATATTCCAATTAATTGACCAAGTCAATCCCAGTATTTTCTGCATTCATGCTACAAACTGTAAGTGGAGTTGTTGCCAATACTCAGCATTGTGGTGTTATTTTTTGTAAGCTCTTTAGGTACCAGAAAAAGACTAAATTGAGAACTATTTTTACTTTGTTAAACCTCTCAGAAAACTGGTAGTTGTGTCTGCTCACAGACCTCATATTTTAACCTAGAGTTAAAACATCTTATACTTTTAGTCTTCTCTGTGGAAAAAAATTAAAAAATAATTTAGCATCCCCAATAAATCAGATTTAAAATGGAAAACTGGCTTCCCAGTCTGATACAAATCTGTGGTACAAATCCTTTGTGCCCAGCTTTGAAGTGACTTGCAGGGGCTTTAAAAGTGATCAGCACTGTGCTCCCTTAATTAAGACTGTGCAGTAATCACCTCAGTCTTTACATGGAAACTGTAGCCACTAATTGACATGTCTGTTTGAAAATGATGCTGTTAGAAACCAGGATTTTGAAAGCAAGGGACTTTCCTTAAGATGAAATTCATGGAGCTGGATGAAATGATTGAAGATTTAATGATTTAGGATCCTGTCTGGGTTTTCTCTTAAAGCAAAGATTAAGCTGCATTGGTGTTTTTACCCACTCCAGAAGGAAAAATTGTTACTAAATACTGGGTGTGTGTCTTTTATCCTTAAACTTCTCTCATTCTTTAAATGTCTTGGCAGATAAACAAGCTCTCCACCTCAGGTGCCCTGAAATGCCAACTCCAGAAAACTTTGATGATTTGCTTAATGAGTTTGGAAGTGCTGCTTTCAGTGCTGAGCCTGAGGGGTGGAATGTGGACACAGAGGCTCCAAACCCTCCTGATGCAAATGAAACTCACAGTTACCAGGTAAATAATTACCTCATTCAATATGAGGGAAAGTGTATCTGATTCAATTAGTATTAGATTGTTCCATAAAAGAACAAGTCAGCATTGTTTGCATCTGCTTTTAAATAATGCAGTTAAATAAGAGATAAACTTTATATTGGTCTTTAAATATAGAAATGTAAAAATAAGAAGTGTAATGTTTTGTGTTAACTCACTTGAAAAGTGAACTAGATTTTCAAGAACTTTGAAAAATAAGTCACCTTTTTTCTGCTATTTTAAACATAAAGCTGTAGCAGTGGCTTAAAAACTGATGCACAAAGTAGTATAAATTATTGATACAGTAGAAATAAGCACTTCTTTTATTCATATTTATTGTTAATAAGAATGTTCTAAAGCTTTGATGGGCTGAAACACACCCGTGCACCTGACTACGTGTTTTCCTTGGCAGTATGGGTCTCCTATCCAGACAGAGGATGCATTTCTAAGGCTGCCAAGTCCTGTTGTCTCCTCTTGGTGCTCTGATGCAAACCCTGCAGGTTGGAAGATGCATTTCAGTTCCATTTTACTTGCTTTGCCTTGAGATCCCTCAGTCACAAAGCTGGCACACACCCCAGTGGCAATTCAGGATAAAACCAGCAAATTATTTCCAAATACCTTCTGTGTCTCTGTGCTTTTAAAGACATGGAATGGAAGTTGTTTTGCATCTCTGCTAAACATTCAAAGTAAATCCCTGAGAATCTTGTTAATGGGCTGTTTATCCACCAATAAAACATCCCGTGTGGCATAACTGGTTTAATCGAACAGCACAAGGGTGACCCCCTGAGGGAGGAGGGTGTTGCACCCAGGCAGCCTCTGCCAGCTGTCCCTTTGCACCCTGAGGTCCCTTGCACAAGTCCCATCCCAGGCTGGAGCTCCACCTTTCAACCTTTCACACAGTTTCCTGAGAATCTGCAGAGGCAGGAAAAAAACCCAGAAGGCCACAACCAAACCCACACCTGATTTTCAAACCCCACTGTCCTTATGGGCTCACAGCTAGAGAACTGAAGCCTCTTGTGAAAGAAAAACTCTTATGGGATCTCAAAAATGAAGGAATAAATAATTTTCTGGGTTTTATGAAGCTTCTACTTGTTAAGAAGCAATATTTTGTCTTAGTGCATTTTTGGAGAATATAAGAAAATATCATTCTTTTTATCCTTATCTACAAAGAGATGACATTGACTTCCACTTTTGCTTGTATTTAAGGTTCTTATACTGGTTTTTATTTCTGCTTTTCCTAATTAATCTTCAACTTCCTTCAGTAACACTTGGACTTCTTTTTAGGGTTTTTAGTAAACAAGGCCACGAAATGCATCAGATCAGTAAGTGTGGAAAAATGTGACAGCATCCAAGGCCTCAGTATGCTGTTCTACATCAACTCCAGCATTCTGGCAGTGAGTATGGTTTGAAACACTTGGACAGCTGCCTGTGGATATCACAGATCTTTCTGAATGTGCAGAATTAAGTAATGCCTCTTTACTAAAGGATATGGTGTTTTATTTGGATTTTTAAAT
The DNA here is from genome assembly GCA_035221455.1 of Xenops minutus. NCBI lineage: Eukaryota > Metazoa > Chordata > Aves > Passeriformes > Furnariidae > Xenops > Xenops minutus. The sequence continues at coordinate 10,884,272 of JAWWEE010000034.1, read as the reverse complement.
GATGGGTTGGGAAAAAACATCTCCCTATGCAACACTTCTACACAGAAAGCCTTTGGGAATGTTTTTACTTCAAGCTTTGGTAACAATAATTTACTGTTCTATATAAATAATACAGTCAAAATGACAAAAATGAAGGGCATCAAGAAACAGCATCCTCTCCACCACTAAGATGTTTTTAATTTGTGTAGTTATTTAAATGAATTTAATTAGCAGTGAGTGACTGCTTAAAGACCCCTTCCAGTCTCTTTAAGGATTCCAAAGCTACCAGCAGGAAAGGAAAGGCCCTTTACAGTGGGATCATCCTCCTGCTCACTTGTTGAAATCAGGCAGGGATTGCCCACAGATCGTGGCTCTTGATCAGCCTCCTGTGGAAGAGGTGGAGAAGAGCTGCCTCAGAAGGGCTTTGAGTGTTTCCATGGCCTCCCAAAAGGACAGTTCTCGTTGGCTGCAGGGCCAGAGGAGAACAAGGAGGCTCAGGCCAGGCTCCAGCAGTGGAACAGTGTGGAGTAACACCTTACCTGTGTGCTGCTTGCCAGGACTAAGGCACAGCTAAGGCCAGATTTCTGTCCACACACTGGATGGCAGGAAGGATCAGGTCCAGGAACTGGGGAAGGCTCAGAAGCTGCTGGGGATGCTCTGTAGGAAGATCCCCTTCCCAAAGGGAGCTGGCGCTGGGATGTGACATGGGAAGGGGATGGTCTTGGGGACAGTGTGGTCTCAGGGCAGAGCAGGAACCCTCCCAGTGCCAGCAGGTGGAGCTGCTGGCCAGAGAAATGGCAAACCAGTAACCCCGGGAGCCTTACTGGGAGCACTGGGACAGCGGGGCCTTTGGAAAGCCCCACCCTTAGTGCCAGGAGGGGCAGCCAGAGTGAGAGGAACGGCTTGGTCATTGTGGATCTGTGTTAACCAGTTTGTCTGGGCCCTGGCCTGTCCAGCAGATCCCAGGGGGGCTGGGGATTCTGGGAATCCTCTCCCACCATGGTCAGTGGGTACCTGTGGCTGCCAAAGCAAAGAGCTGCTCCAGCCCCTCCTCTCCTCCCTTCCAGGTGGGCAGCTGAGCCACTGGGAGGCACAGGGACCTGCAGAGCCAGGATCCATCACCCCAGTCATGGATACACACAATTCCACAGTGCTGCTCATTCCCCCTTCCCTGGTCAGCAGCAGTGACTCCCTGAAGGCCAAATTAACCTTTACAAGCCCCTTTATTCACAGAGCTGGTGCTGATGGCTGGGCTGTGCCCTGGGCTGGTTGGTGTGGCACAGACTCCACCTGCATCACCTGCAGGGCTCCAGCTCCCAGCAGTGTGTCCCTGCCCTCACATGGCATGAGTCACTGCTCTCTGGATCCCACCATCATTCTGCAGAAGAGCTGCATGGTCAGAGTCCAGCTCTTGGTCCCTTCCCAAAGGTGTGACTCAAACACTTACTGGGAAGCCAGAAAAGTAAAGTAAAGTAAAGCCAGAAAAGTAAATTTTATTTTGGATAAAATGGTGCTTTATGTGGGTATTTTTCAGGCCTGATCCATGACCTTGGGCTGACATTCCTGCCTTTCCATGAAACATTGCTGAAAATGTTCATGCTGTGTAACAAGAGGGAACTCTGCTTCTCATTTATTGGTTTAAAGACCACGAGACCATGGAATTCTCACCATCAGAACAGGGCAACAAAAGCTCTTCATTTCTTTGGGAAGCACAGCCTGGCCAATTTCCTAAACTGGGGGTCTGGGAATAATTCCAAAAGTCAGAGAAAGGAGGGGATGGGATTATAAGATTTTTCCTACTGGCCACAGATTTCTTTTCCCACTTCCTGGATACTCTGGGTGTGTCCAACCCCTTCCACAGTGTAAAAGTTACTGTAAGGAGAGACTTAAATAGGCAAAGGAGTTAAGCCTTAACTGCTGTATTTAATGGCTACTGCAATATTGCTCTTGTTTTAAGTTGTTTTAATTTGTCCTTTCCTTCTTTCACAGGTGCCCAAATCAAGTCAGATGGTAAGTATCCCTCTAAGTTAATTGGAAGAACTGGCAGCAAAATTCTTAGTTCTAGTGAGTGGAAGTTTTTCATTGACTTAACCAGAAGAGGGACTTAATATTTACAGTAAAAAACCCCTCTATAATTTGCTATCAGTAATGATACTTAGCAACTCCAACCTAATATGCTGCCTGAAAACATTCAAGCCTGATACATTCCCCTCATATAAAACTCCCACTTTTTAAGGAAATGTCTTTATTTACTTTAAAACAGACCCTTTGGTTGAGCTTCAGCAATACACATAACACAGTAATGGTTCAGAGGGTTCTGTTGTTGTGGAACAGAACCCAGGAGGGTCACAAAGACAGTACCCCAGCAGAGCCAGAATCAGTTACCCCCAGTATTCAGAGCTGACACCAGTTTGTTTTCCAGGTCAATGTTACTGTGCAGTCCATAGTTGTGCAGTCCCGGGATGGAAGGAGGACCTTGCTGGAGGATGGTGATGTCCTGAGGCTCCCCCTGGCTTTGGGTGAACTGTGCTTAAATATAGTCCTTGGGGTAGGTGTGACAGTGCCTGGGGGGTGTGCTGGGAGGGGTCTGGGCAGCAAATCACTCCTGACTCACCAACTGCAGAGCTGGCAGCAAGGCCTTGAAGTTCCTATGGATTGTGACATGCCCAGAGCAAATATCCCCGACTTGGGGATAAAAGAGAGAGGGTTTTGCAACAAAATTATAACTATATGCAGCATAACATGGAGACAGGCTGAAATCCTTGCTGTCATTGTGTGTGTCTGTGACAAAACAGGCAAGAATGCAAGTCTAGAATCTACTTTGTGCTTGGGAGAAGGTGGTTTCAGGCACACTGATGGCACAAAGGACTGGATGTTGCACATCATCTCATTTTTTAATCTTAAGTAGATGAGCATTGTGTTTATGCTTAAAGAAGTCAGTTTTGAAGAGGCTCTAGAAGATATATCCCCACTCTGTGGTTCAGAGTTTCTTAAGCAAGGAAGAAATACTTAAATTATTTTAAATTAATTTTTTTCCTAGTTTCTCTCGCACATTTATTCAGATTAACATCTAAAATATTTAATTTTCAGGTGAGTTATCACATTACCTACACAGACACAGGAGCAATAGTAGAAGCAGCTGCTGCTTTTGTCTTGGGGGCAATTACCAAAGAAGCACTTTCAGTGCAGCAGAGCTTCCAGATCAGCTTCACTCAGGTAACTGGGGGGCTGCCATGGGTGACTCGTTAATTACAGAACTTATTAAACTTGAATCAGAACAATTGTGAGCTGCAAGGTAAAGTATAGCTTGCCCTGGATACACAGATGAGGCAGCATTTCAGAGCTGGGCAAAAAAGGCCTCCAGAATGTCCCATTTACAAGCTCCATCTTGTGATTGTATGCAGAGATGCAAAGCCTTACTTACAGTCTTACTACTCATCATTCCAGGCAACTCATCATCCTAAAATAGCTGAAATATTTGTGTTTTCCAGCCCTTTCAGTTCAGGATGAGATCTAATCCTGTCTCTTTGCATTGCAGGTAAACACCAAGCCAGTTCCTCTCAGTGGCAATCCTGGCTATGTTGTTGGGCTGCCTGTGAGAGCAGGATTCAGGCCTCAGGGATATCCTTTCCTTGCTGAATTTCTGTTTGCAGCCCTTGCTCTGGTCCATCTTCACAAACCCTTCCCAGCATGGACATCTCTAACATGTCTGGCTGTGTTTTAGAAGGGAATGACTCAGTCCTGCCTGCAATCTCCTGGGACTGTGCAGTGAGAGTTAGACCTTCCCTGCTCACTCTGGTGCTTCTTCACACTGGGAGAGGAGTCCTGAGCTATTATAGCATTTTCAGATGTATTTTAAGGGTATGATTAAGGATTCTTTTTTTGTCCTGAAATACATGGAGTGCTGAATTTCCCTTTAACTGTGTGTTACATCTGGCATCATTGAGAGCACCAACAGGCATGGCCAACTCACCATCCTGCAGAGCACATCCAGCCAGGACTGCCTGGCAGCACAGGGAGCCAGAGCCCCAGTGCTCTTTGGTTATAACATGATCTCAGGCTGTAAGTTAAGGTAAGCACTAAGCTTTGGTTTTAATTTAGTGCTTTTAACCCTCTGACAGCCCTTTCCCTTAGGCTTTCTTCAGGCCCTGGCTGTTCATACAGCTGGAGGAGTATTGGGAATGGAGTATTCAATTCTGAAAAATGTCATTTAATTAACAATAGTCTTTCTCTTGGAAGGATTGTGTACATTAGCAGCTGTGGCCAGAAGGCTCGAGCAGTGCATGGGGGCAGGAGAGATGCTGCCTGTGCCAAACTCAGTGGGTTCTGCTGTAACTCATCTCTTTTTGGTGTTTGTTTTCTGAAGAATTACAGCAGCCATGAAATGCCAGCCTTTGGCTCAGACCCTCCTGGATGTGCTGAAGGGCCAAAGCTTTCCTGAGTATGTGGCCTCATTTGGGAATTCCCAAGCCCAGGATGTGCTCGACTGGGTGCCCATAATTCACCTCCACAGCTCAGAACAGGTGAAAGTCACACCACCACCCCCTGCACCTCCACTGCCCCTGTCCTCTCTCATCTGTACCTGTAAAACACCAGCAGCTCAATATTCTCAGCCTAAAAATGCAGGAACCAACTGGAGGAAAAAATTGTAGTGGGGGGGAATGCAGAAACAAATCAGGATATTCCTGGAATATTCACAAATGAGGAGTTTCACTCTTGCTGTACAAAACAGGGTTTATTTTTAATCAAGCTGGTATCCAGTTATGGCTCAGGACAACATGCTGAGTGCAAAATGAGTTCTGGCCACACTTTAGAGCCTGAGTTAGAGGGGATGAAGCACCAAAGGTTGAAAGCATGAAGTAACAGAGTCAGTGTTTCTTCTTTTAGCCCAGGTCAGGGCAGGAGAGCAGGAACCCTTTGAAGCACAGCAGAAATGACAATTTGTGTATAGGTGTCTTGTTGCTTTTGCAACTGAAGAGTGAGTAATTTCTGTGACCAGAAACGTGACAGTTCAAGAAGAAATGCCTAAAAATAGTTCAGCTTGGAGGCTTCAAAATTCTGCCCTGTCAGAGTTCAGGATTTTCTACTGTCCAGCAGGACTGAAATAAGTCTTCCCATTAATAAGTGCCAGCTGAGCACGATGACCAAGAGCCAAATCCTGTCTCAGGTGGGACTGTCCTGCTGAAATGGAGTTATGGAGTCCCTTTGTCACCTGTGGAAAACCTGCAGGGACACCTGTGCTACCCCCTTCTGGGCCATCCTGCCCTTTTAATAATGTGAATAATTAATTAATGAAGTGGCTTTTGTGCAAATCAGACAATGAGAGACTTTCTAACCCTTTGCAGAGCTCGTGCCAGATTCCAGTGGCCCTTGGAATAGAAGTGAAGTGGACTAAGTATGGCTCCCTGGTGAACCCACAAGCCAGAATAGTGAATGTTACAGCAACTCTCAGCACCACCACACTGAAGCAGGTATGTAATTCAATTACAGGATTTAAGATAAAACAAAGGGCTTGTTTCCCTGTGTGCCACTGACCCAGATAATCTCTTTATCTGAAGGCAGCCCTTCACATCAGAATGTATTCCACCCAACAGTTCCCTTCCAGCTCCAGCACAGCTGTGGCTGCTTGCCAAAACACTTCAGTAAAAATCCATACCTCATTAATGAAAAGAAACATGGGACTGTGTATGGAAAAAAATAATTCACAAGGAACAGGTGAAAATATAACCCAAATAAAAGAGTCATACAAGAAAAGGCTGAACTAACTCCTGTTTGTATTTTCATTGCAGCTTCCCTCAGGAAGGGAAAGGATTATTCCTGTAACAAGTTCTGTTGTTTTCACTGACATTTCTTCACCTGCAGAGCCAGGCTATAAAGCTTGGCCCACCATTAACATCAAGTTACCCTTTGATTTTTTCTATCCATTTGTCTAAGGTAAGCATTCACAAAAAAAACCCCATATTTCTGCTTTTTCTTCTTTTTCAGCCAAGGTTTATCCAGTGACTGTGATAGGCCAGGAGTTTCTTCTAAACTGTAGATAAACTAGGCTAAAATTGCCCAAATTTTAGAAATGGTGAGACCTCACGAGGCTTCTCAGAAGTGTTAAAAACCCCCACATTAAGTGGAAAGTTCCCAATTATAACTCACTGAGAGGGGAAAAAGGTCCAAAGCTGACCTTGCTGGTGGCTCTGGCTGCCCAGTGAGCACATGTGCAGCCCCCAGCCCCATTCCCAGCCCCTGCCTGTGGAGGCAGGAGGGAAGGACACAGTCCAGAGGAGGTCAGGCTTCCTCATCCCACAGCAGCAGAGCTAAATTGCTAATTAAAGCAATCATGTGCTATTAGATAAGGCCTCTGCTTTATCTACTCCCAGGAATAAGCGACATATTTCTGGCTATTTTCCCCACACCACTAATTAATTACCTTTCTTTAAAAATCTGTTCAGTTATGCTTTGAGCAAAGCTCAGTGACCCTTCCAGCTGAGCCTGGCTTAAATCCATTGGAGACACCCTTCATAATTCCCACTTACTGCATCTTACTCTTCAGCTATCAAAGAGTCTCTCCACAGGCACCTTCCAGTACCTGAAAATGCTTCTGTTGTGTTCAAACACCAGCCTGGTCCTTTGGAATTTGCTTTTTAATGGCTTTTCTGGAGCCTGGCTGTTCCCAGCAGTTCCACTCACCTATATCTGCTCTTACATACCCCACTTCTTTCAACACCTTGATTTATGGGCTGTGGAAACAAAGAACTTTGTAGCCCAGTGGGATGTGAAGTGACAAGGGGAAAAAAATGAGAAAATGAGAAAATGCAGCCTTAGAAGTGGGATTTGCTGCTTTGTCTGACGTGAGATGGGACATGTTTGCCTCTATTTTGGGGCTGGTTTGATTGTCAGGGACAGGAGTGGCATGTTGGTGTTTCTGAAACAAATGTTATATAAATAACCAAGTGGCACAAGCAACAACAGAAATGAGGAAACTACCAACAGTATGAGAAGAATGGTTGGCAAAGGGCTGTACTGATGATGAACAGTCAGCTGGTGGACAAGAAATGACTTTTTCAGCCTGGGTTCTTATCATTTACACTGCAAATTTCTACCAGATGTTGCAAACAAAGAACGTTATCACAGAAAAAAATGAGATTATTTGAAATAAGTGGTACTTCTGTGAGTGTGTGGGTTGTAAAGATGTGTTTTTATTAAATTATTTTGCAGTTTTGACTGTACAGCTGTACAAGAAGGGGAAAAAATTGCTGTTTACAGGGACTGTGTGTGATTAATATCCCAGCAAAACTCTTTTTGCAATCCCAAGGTCTGGTCAAAGTGTGGTCAAACAGAAAATGTTTATAGACAACACAATACAAGAGGAAGCAAAGAGACAGAAAAACCTTTGGGCTCCAGCTGGTGGATTCCAACACTGCACTCTCCAGGCAGAATTCCCACCTTGGAAAACTGGCCTCCTATTTTGGCTCGCTGAGGAGTCCGTGCTGCTTTAAGATGTTGGTCAGCCTCTCGATCTCTTGCTCCTGGAGGAGGCAGAAATCGAATCATTAATATCCTTAAAATAGCTGCCCAGGTTCCCACAGATCTCCCCACTGCTGCAGGAAAACAGGCCAGCCTGGCTAAAGGAACTAGGACAGAGGGAGACATCATTCCTTGGAGAGGAGGAGGAGCAGCTCAGGGAGCTTGGTCAGGGCACCCCACACCTTCCCATGAGGAAACCAACGCAGCAGTGCCAGCCTTGCATAAGGATCCCAGGCAGGTAAACCCAAATTAGAAGTGTTTTTGTTTTTTTACCTTCTCTACACAGCTGTGTTCCAGCTGTTCAAGCCTCGTTGCAAGTTTCAGGTTGGCTTGTTTTAACTTGGACACTTGTTGTTCCGAGCGGGTCTTCACCGACAAAATTATTCCTGTGGAACAATTCCCAGGGGATTTGCTTTACATTGTAAAACAGCCACGAACAGAATTAACTACAAAGGGTCTGTGCTCAAGGAGTTAAACATGTTCCTCTCCAGCTTAGGTCCTGTCATCTTCCAACCACCCTTCCCAAGTGCTTTTCTTAATGAGGAGGGTTTTAAATGAGCCACCCGAGGGAGTCAGATACAGATACTCTGCTGGGAAGAGGCAGAGCTGAATTAATCACTCAGACTGTCACTCAAACCCTGGATTTGAATGTGCTCTCTGGGCAGAGCCTGGAGGGGACGGAGCTGGAGGCTTTGTTGTGTTTTAGCAGGTTTTAGGTGTAGCCAGGACCTGCTGTGACAGCAGGGCACAGCCTGGGGCACAGGGCTCATTCCTGGGGGCACAGGACATGGGACACCCCCGTGGAGCAGGACATGGGATGTTCCAATGGAGGAGGACATGGCACATCCCAGTGGAGCAGGACATGGGATGTTCCAATGGAGGAGGACATGGCACATCCTCACATCCACCAGGTTTTGGCTTCCCCTTGCCCAGCTGCACGAAGGACACTCAGTGGCTCATCAGGGCAGAGGTGTCACTGCTCTACAGCACCCTGAGGGGATTACATGTGAACTCAGCCCCCACACTGAAGGCATTTTCCTCCCACCCTTTTCTGAGGGAAAAGTTAAAAACCAGCCTGGTGAGAGCACAAAGAACATCCCGTTCCTCCTGCGGAACAACGCGCAGGAGGCACATCTGCTCTGCGCTCCAGGCAGCAGCTTTGGGGGCTCAGTTCTCAGAGGACAAAGCATTATTTGCATTGATAACATCAGCCAGTCCCCACCTGGTGTAACCCAGTCCCTGTCCAGGGGCACTGGACCGTGCCCAGCACAGACACAGCAGCGCCTGAGGAGCACGGGCACCTTCCCTTTGTTCCCTCTGTTCCTCCAGGCAAGTGCAAAAGACTTGGGGGGGAAACCTGGAGCAGCCAAGGATAAGGGGATTTTCCTGTAATTGTGCCCTGTTTTCTGCTGTGAGAGGAGGTTCCCAGGGCTGCAGGCAAATCCAGTTTCTCTCTGACTTTCACTCTGAACTAAGACAAGCCACGAGCTGCTCTCACATCCCTCCCTCCTTCCTGCCGACCCGGCACGTTCTCCCCATCCAGAGGACAGTGGGGCAGCCCCAGCCATCCCTCTTCTGATCAGGGACACTCACCAAACCTGAGCTGTGGGCACAGGACAGCACTTGGGCTGAGATTTCACATAGGAATTAAAGATAATCTTAGTACTGTTGGAATCCCAAAATTCCCAAGGACAAGAAAGTCTTTCCAGCTACACTCTGAATTAACATCTATTTGCAGCAACTTAAAATTTCCACAGCAAAATCACTTGTAGTCTGATTTGGGGACATTTTCTGATTCTCTTTTTATGGCAAACCCTTTGAATGCAAGCAAGAAAGATCCAGGGTGAGATCAGGACATTCCCTGCAGCATCCCTGGAGGGGATGGAGGAGTAAGAGCAGAGCAGAACATTAAAACCCGCCCTGCTGTAGAAGCAGATGCAGGAAGACAGGAGCTCCCCTGGGACAACACTGCCAGAAGGATCCTACCATAGAAACAGCATGTGAGCCATCCCTCTGCAGGAGGGAAGGGTGCAGGGTTAGGTTATGGGGGGCTTTAGGGGGAAAGTCTGTCCCTGCTCCAAAGAAATGGCAGCCTGATTCCAGCCACGCTCCAGCAAGGAGAACCACACAGGTGGAACTCCGAGCTCACTGGGAGAGCACAACCAGGGGGGAGAGGAGAACAGAGACAGGAGCCCAGGCGATTCAGGGCAGGTGACAAACCCATGTCCTGGCCTGGGGGACCCCATGACCCACCGTTGATGATTCGGGCCACCCTCCAGAGCCGCAGCAGGATCAGGAGCCCCACGGCCTCGAACTCGTGCTCGCGGAAGATGAGAACGACGTCGAGCACGAAGGACACGACCACGACCACCCCGTCCAGCACCTCGAACTTGTGGTGGAAGAACTCGCGGCGGTACACGAAGATTTTGAACCCCACCTCGACCAGGAAGATGGTTAAAATAGACAGGGAGAGGTAGTGGAAAACCTGGGAAAAGGCAGCACAAGTTTAAGGCAGGAACAAGAAACTCCACGGTGTGCACGGGCAGGGCAGGCTGGAAAACCTCCACTGCTGGAGGGCACATCTGGTTTGGCTCTACAGGGAGGAGGGCTGGGGGCTTTTCTTCTGCTCTAAAGGACAGTCAGAGTATGTGGCAGCCAGTGGTGCTGGGAAGCTGGTCCAGGAGGTGTGAGGAGAAGGGTGCTGAGTGACAGCTCTGCTGCAGGGACTGGTGTGAGCTGAGCCAGGTGGGCCCCACACATGCGTGGGGGGACACTCCTTTGTGTGCTGTGACCACCAGCAGGGCAGGGCTGGAGCTCCAGGTCCTGCCTTGCCCAGCCAGCCTGTCCAGGGGGCTCTTCCCACCAAAGGGAGGGAAATGGTGGTTCTTGGCGACATTTCCCCACACTTTACCTTTGGGGTTATGTGATACTTGTCCGGATGGATGATTTTCAAGTCCATGAGCAACTCCCCGAGAACCAACAAGGCATCCAGGATCACCAGGCAGACAACCCCGATCTGTGCAAGGAGAAGAACTGACATGAATCCCCTTGTAGCACACACAGATCAACAAGAGGAGCCAATGTGACCCTTCAGCTGAACGCGCCCCTGCGCCCACAGCCAGGCTGGTTGTATATCATGGAGTTTTCCATTGCTCCCACTCCCCTGGATGGTGGGTTATTCCTGCAAAGTCCCCCCCACACAAAACCACCACAAACAGCCACCTCCCAGCCCTGGCGTGGGGACCTTTTGCTGGGGGAGCACGTGCTGGCGCCGCGGTGAGCGCGAGGCACTGGGGCCTGACCCCACTCAGGAAACACCTGCACCCACGGGACAGGCTCAGCTCAGCTCCAGGCTCAGCTCAGGGCCCACAGCAGGCTCGGCTCAGCTCCAGGCTCAGCTCAGAGGCAGCAGCAGCCACTGTGGGGGCTCACAAGCTCGGCCCTGCTCCTGGAGCCCCATCCCACATCTGCCCTGGGCCTGGGTTTGTTCAGCCTCACCTGGAACCTGTGGGAGCTGAAGAGCTTCTTCATCATGTACTGGAAGGAGATGTGTCTCCTGGTGGGCTCCAGCTTGATCTCCGAGTCCTGCTGCTTGTCCCCATTCTCCTCCTCCTCCTCCCATTTCTGGTAGTCGTTGCTCCACTGCACGGGGTCATCGCCCACCACCGTGAAGTGCTTCAGGTACCTGGACATGGCTCTGGGTCAAGCTGGCATCACCCTGCCAACGTCAAGGGACAAGAGCAGTGTCACCTCCCTGCTCAGGGCTGACCAAAGGTGCCAAATCTCCCTTGTTTCACCCCAGGGAGGGGACAGGGACAGGCCCGTGACGTTCTGGCTGACGGGAAGTTGCTAAACGCTGGTACCGCAGGTTTTGCATCACCTCCCATGGCAGCACGAGGAGCCCCCCCCGGTTCTGTTTGTGCCCCATCGTGCTGCTCCACAACGAGGAACTTCCTCACGAGGCATTTCCAGACTTCTCCAAACAAAGCATGGAGGAGTGAAAAGCACCAGCCCGTGTCTGGCACCTCGCGATGCAGGTGGAGGCTGCTGGCCAGAAGCCCAGGTGAGGAACAGCCGTGGTTTCTCCTCATTACCATCAGGCCCCCCGTTATTTCAGCCTTTGCAGGTGAATTAAGCGGGTGATCCTCACGGTTCAGCCTGGTGGGTGGGTGGGTGACACCATCCTCACACCATCCTCCCCATCTCCTCTCCCTGCATCCTCCAGAACCCACCTCACCCTTGGGCATCCCGGGTTCAGCCCATCCCTGTGGGCACCCAGCGAGGGGCAGGACCACCAAACCCAACTCCTGATTAAGGCCACACTCCAGCAGTGCAAACCACAGGGGTGAAACTTCGAGCTCGCTGCGAGAGCAAGACCTGGGGGTCTCCCAGACGGGCTGAGCGGCTGCAGGAGCGGCTCCCGCGTTCCCATCGCAGCTCTCCTTCCTCTTTGGGCAGCCCAGCGAAACTGTCTGGCCCACAAACCCTCTGAGATCCGCTCCCGCCGCCAGCAGAACCCCCCTCCCATCCCCGGGGAGCTCAGCACAACCTCCCCTCGGCCCAGCCCTCCCCGCCCGTGCCCCGGTGGGTTCCCGGACCCGCGGGTGGGCTCCGCTGCCCGCGGGTGGGCTCCGGCCAGCCCGGCACCTGCCGGCAGGACAGAGATGCTCCCTCGGTGCCGTCACAGGGGCAGCACCTTCGTTCTCCGTCCCCGGGCACCGAGCGGAGCCCCGCGGGGGGAGCGGCCCCGGCCATCGCCCCCCCGGCCTCGGCCATCGCCCCTCCGGACCCCACGACTCCCCCAGCTCCCCCGTGCCCAGCCCGGCCGGAGCGGGGATGGAGCCCCGGCCCAGGGCGGGACCCCGGGGGAAGGACGTGGCGGTCCCCGCCGCAATGCCCGACCCCCGGCCGGCACCCCCCGGTCCCCCCGGCCCCGCTCCCCGGTACCGTCCGTGCTCGTCCCGGCTGTGCCCGACCCTCCGTCCCCTCCGGCCTCGACGGGCCGGCCCCGCCTTCCCCGCACAGGGGCGGCCCCGGCCCGGCCCCGCCGCCTCCTCCCACCGCCCCGGGGGCTGCGGGGGCTCCTCAGCTC
>JAWWEE010000034.1:10818854-10871579 GCA_035221455.1 Xenops minutus | reverse complement strand
ACCCAGCCCAGGGGCCCCCCCCACATCCATCCATCCATCCATCCATCCATCCATCCATCCATCCATCCATCCCTCCATCCCCGGACGTCCCGCTCTCACATTTCCCCTTTCCACAGCTTTTGTCTTTTTTTCCCTGCTCGGAGCTGCCGGAACAGGAGACGCCGCCGGATGGAGTTTAAACTTTTTTTTTTCTCTCTCTTTTTTTTTTTTTTACTGCTCTTAAACTTCTTTTTTCCGCTCGACACAGCGAGCACAGATCCCGGACAGGGGGGAAGTGGTGAGTCTGTGCCGAGCGGGGCTCACGAAGTCGGGGGAGGTCCAGGGGTCCCCAGGATTACACAAATGTAAAACCCAGGCCTGGATTAATCTGCCTCCATTTATAGGCTCACGTTTGGTCAAAGGCATCTTCGTGTTTAGGGTTCCCCTCTGGCTGTTTTGTGAAGTGTCCCGAAAAAACGCGGCTGTGAAAAGCACCAGGAACCCACCCCTGAGTCCCTCTGCTGGGACAAACCAGAAGTATTTTCTCCAAGGTATAAACACCTCCCCAGTTTTGCACTTTTAAAGCCCAGAGACCCTTCTTGGGAAGAGTTTCTTCCTCAGGAGCACCCAGAGCTTTTCCTGGAACCTAAATATTTCCTGGCACCCCATCCCTGTCCTCCTCCTCCCTGGGGAATGAGCACAGGTAACACCCTCCTAGAACTCCTAATCCCTCAACCATCCCCCCAAAACACCCACTTACAGAGCTCAGCTGAACATGAGGAGTGGGACAGCCCTGGAGACACAGCAGGGAGGTTTATCCTGGCTGGTTCCAGCCAATTTGGACATTTTGGTCTCAGCTGAGTCCAATAAACACAACACAACCAGCTAACGGTGACTCTCTGAAATCAAACGATCTGCACCTGAGAGCTCAACAGACCCGACCTCCTCTTGGGTAAGGAATGTGGGGTTTCAGGAGAAAACCCCACCAGCTTCTGCTTCCCCACGAGGGACGCGTGCCCAAAACCAACCCCCTGTGCCCCCTGGAGACCTGAGTTTAACAGGTCTTAACAGTGCAGGGGAAATGGATGTTTTGTTGCTGGATTTAAGTCCCACAGCCTGACTTAACTCCAAGCTGAGAGCCACAACAACCCTTACACACCCCAAAGCAAACCAGAGACAGGTGAAAACGACCTGTGAGGCAAAACAGCCTTTACACAGCTGGATGGTAAGGAGGGCACACTTTATTTGGGAGAAATTAGAGAAACACACACCACTGATACCCAAACCAAGACAGTACCTCAGATCTTACCACTCCTTCCAGGGCACAAGACAGGGATGGAGGAGAACATGGGTTTATCACGTTTTCCTGCTGTTGTGGGGACCTTTGGTACAGCCCAGTGCCCCTCTCTACCCAGACCCACCCTTTGCAGCATCCACAAAACTGGGGGCTGGCAAGAACAGGGGGTGGTGGCGGGGAGACACCCTCAGTTGAGCTGGCCACTAGCTGTCAGCTAGAGGTTCCTAGGAGTATTGTTATGGAAAAACAATCAGGAGTCAGCATCTGCTCCTCCTTCTCTCCCTCCACTGATCAAAACAACCCAACCCCAGCAAACAGGCATAAAACGTGTCCCTGAGCTTCTCATCACAACCTGCAGTGGCACCAGCAGCTCCTTCCCCTCCCGGCTCTGCAGGGGGGCAGGACCCATCCACCTCCCCCTGCTCCCCCCGAGGGGTGTGACCCACCCCCAGGGAATGCAGCCAGGCTGAGGACACAGCCCGGAATTGGCACCCGTGTCACCGAAACTGCCTCGGAGCAGAGAAAACAAGTCACAGAGGACAAAGGTGTGACACAGCGAGTGCAGCACGGACAGGGAGCGAGGGGTGTGAAGGCACAGCCAACTCAGTAACAGACTACAGGGTGTTGTACAAGGAGGGAGAAAAATTACAGAGCCACAAAGGAAGCCACAAGTGTGAGTTAAAAGGTGAAAGTTTGTAAGAAAGCCCTAAGAGGTGATCTGTGACACCTGAACTAACACTCTCCTCACAGTCAGCAAGAGGGGTTTTCATCAATTAGCTGTAGAGTGAGGGGGAAAAGGTCTTCAGAGTGGGAGAATGGCTCTTTGATTCAGAGAAACACATTAAAATCAATGGCTGGGGACTGGCCAGAATGCTTTTGTGGCAAGAAGGTCCCACTCGCCCCAGGACAGGGCTGGTGGTGGATGTGAGCTGGGCATTCCAAACCTGTTCCTCGGCAGATGCAGCAGCACTGCAGCAGTTGTGGCTCCCCGAGTGCTGAACACCCCACAGCGTTTCCCACAGAGCCCAGGAGGGAACCCAGGCTGTCCTGGCACACACCTCAGCCGTCACTGCCAGCCAGCACACACCACAACACCAGCACGGGGCACCCCAGTTCCCTATTTCAGCCAGGGTTTAGTTCTCTAATAGGAACCAGAGGAAACGGATCTCGCCCTCAGCTCCGGTGCACGGAACAGTGACCACGAGCCGAGCGTGTCCTCCCACTCTGCGGGCTGTGACAAACACCAGCTCAGACACCACTGCCACAACACATGTCACTGCAGGAGCTGCAGCCCCTCGGGGGGACCCAGAGCTACACCCAACACTGCTGGTTAAAATCCCATCTCTTGCAGCTCAGACAAATCCAAACCGAGAATCCGTGGGTTTCCAGAACAATTTATTTCTCTAAGTCAGGCCCCCAGAGAGCAGGGTATAGGTTGTGATAAACCAACACGGAGAAGATTTAACAATTTCTTCATTTAATAAGTGATTTTCACTACATGGTATTGTACACTGTCATCTGTTCAAAAAAGATCAACAGCTTTTAAAAAACATGATTCTGTGAGAGATTTATATAAACTGGTGATCGAGATTAACACCTCTGGTTGGCTTATCGAGTTTCTGGGTGTCTTTGTAGAACAAAGTCTTTAGGCTGAAATGCGCAAACCCTTCCAGCAGATCCCGAGCCATTTCCACCATTCCCAGAGCCACGGCTGTGCCTGCCCCGGGACTGCTGTCTCAGCACTACGATCTGCTCCACGGAACACAGGGAAACTGTACAGAATGTGTTCACTCTGAGCATGGACAGGCATTTCTGTGCTATTTCCAGCCAGGACTTCCTTTTCTCTCCAAGGGGAAGGGGTGGGAGGGAAGCCCGGCCAACCCGGCAGGGGAGTCGTGTACAAACGGGTTTCTAAGCGAACTTTGGCTTCAGGAAAGAGACACAAACACTTAAAATAATGGCTTTAATTGTCATTTGAAGTATACGGAGAGGAACGTGTGTCTGAATTAAATATACATCCTACCAGTGATGCTGGCAAGGTTGAAGGTTATTCCTAATGTCAACAGCAATAAAAACTAGAGACATGACATTAAAAGAAAAGCAATCCCTTTAAAACAAACCTTTAAAACAAAATTTAACGTAAAAAAAGTTCACAGTGGTTTGTATAAACAGTATGTAATCGCTGAGGGGAACAAATCTCTACTCTCACAGCACACGAGTGCCCTCTTTAGATCCTAAAGAACAAGATTTACACTACTCATGGTACGGTCCCACCGGCCGAGCCGCGCCCGGCTGGCAGGGGATGCTGTGGAGTTGTGCAGCTGTAACACCGACAAAAGGGGGCTTTAAAACTCTTTTCCTGGGAGGGAGGAAAGTCTTTCATTCGCTGTTACAACCAGCAAATGCCATTCATCAAATGGAAAGGAAAACCACAAACACGTTATCTATTTTGAGCAAGCTGAACAGCACAACATGACAGGTTTAAAAATGGAGGTTATAGACTATGATACAAGTCCCAACAAGGCAGCGCCAAAGTGACTATTTCTTGGCTTGTTTTGTGATCATACCCCTGGGAGGTGTTACAGGTCTGCTGGAATTGGGCTTCTTCTTCTCTGCAGGTTTCAAGATCTGAAAAGACAGTGGGGTCATTTAATAAAGGGTTTTAGCTGTTTTCCAATCAAACAATCATTCACTCTCAAAGGCGTTACAAAGGTCTTCTGGACAAGTGTAAATGTGCCTGGAATTCCCTGTTCCCTGCCCTGAGCCAGGCCAGGGCCTGGAGCAGCTGATCCCAGAGCCCACTCTAGTGGGAGCAGGCTGAGCCAACAGCTTTGCCTGGGTGATTTAACTCCAGGGTAAAACAGTTCATCTACTCACACCAGCACAGGCTTAGCACATTTTTGAAGATGTGAGTGCAAACACTGCCCTGTCTATGTGTGACAGCTGTAAAGATCTATGTGAAAGAATTATTCAACAATAAAGCATTGATTCAAAATAGCTCAAATTCAGTGTGTGACCTCACTAATTAGGAGGTAAAAAGCTTTAGATACTGTACCTGGAAAGAGCACATTAGTGTTTCATCCACACTCATCATGGCACCCGCGTTATCAAATTCTCCACAGTAATTTGGGGCAGAAAAGAGAGTTACCAATTGCCTTTTTGCAAAAAACTCGTATCCATCTTCAACAACCTTGAGAGAGAAAAGCAGAACTGTTAGTCTGGGCAGCCTCCCCATGCCGAGGTGCAAAGCAGCTTTAGCAGAGGCAGCAGCTGAAAAACTGGCTGTGTTTAAGGAGCACGAGTTCCAAACTTTTACATCAGAACAGGAGCATCACAAGAATCAGTTCAGAGTCCTTTAGTACTGAGAAAGCCCTTGTTCAAGAGTCACAGTTTTCATGTATTAAGGAGAAAAACATTAATTACAAGGGCTGTTAAACACTGGGGTGTGTTCAGAGACCCTCACAGGTATTTACAGCTTGGCTGGACAAGGCCCTCAGCAGCTCAGGCTGAGCACATGTGTGTGTGTGCCGGGCTGGACCAGGGGACCACCTCAGACCCCCCTGATCCCAAATGATTCCATGGTTTAAAGTACCAAATGAAAATACCTGATGAGCTCTACATATGAGATCCAAATCATGTTTATGGAGAAACTTAGCAACCACTTCAGCACCGAAAGTGAAGGACACTCCTCTGTCATTTTCACCCCAGCCCAAAACATCCTTGTCAGGGTCAGACCACAGGAGATCACACAGGAGACCTTGGTCGGGGACATCAGTGGGGCGCATGATTCGTCTGATCTGCTCCATTGACTGCAGGTCTGGTGACAAACCTGTGCAGGGGTAGGACACACACAGTCCACATCTCAGTCCAGCTCTGCTCTGCAGGACTGACGTGTTCCTTCAGCACAAAAATAATCCGTATTCCCAGTGATTCACCACTGCCATTTTACGCACTTCAGTGGCGACGGTAACTGATATTTTTTTAATCCAGCATTTGTTTTAAGGCATTTGTAAGAGAAGACAAGTCAGTTCCTAGGAGATTGACTGAGAGCAAGATAAGCAAAGCCATTTCCATGTTTTACAGGATTACAATAATCTCAGTAATATTGGCAAGTGTCTGATAAGAGAGCTGTTGAGTGAAGAGGCATTTACACCAGAAATCACAGGGTATGTTCACTGTGATGACCAGGCCTAGTAAGATGAAACACAGCACCAAGCCAATCTCCTATGGTTTTTCACTGATGTGTGCCCCTGGGCACTGTAATGACTTCCAAGTGAGAAAACATTTCAGGTGCAATATGTATTTTATGCCCTCAGAAGGCTGCATGAAGCAGGTACCACAAGGCATAAACCAACTTGTACAAATTAAACCCACCAGGCTGTCCAGGGTTCTGAGCAGCCTGACCTGCTGACAGATATCCCCTGCCCATGGCAGGGGGATTGTACCCAGTGACCCTCAGAGGTGCCTTCCAACACACACCACTGATCTGAACAATCAAACTCCTGGCCATAAGCCTACAAACCCCTCCAAGGGTATTTTACTCAAAAAGAGAGTCTGTTAAACATCTTTTGGTGGAAAAGCAAACACAGATCATTGTGTCCAAGGCTACAGAACCACCAGCTCCGTGATTCACAAAAGTGACACTCATCAAGCCCAGCCCTTCCTCATACACAGGTCAAGGCAGAGAAAAAGCCCTGAAGTTTTGAAGCTTCAGCAATGTAAACATGAAAATGCTGTGACTGATACCAAGTGTCCCGCTCCTCAGGTATCACCCAAGGGTGTTCCTTACCCCCGTGACAGCAGAATATTTTCTCATCCACAATAGCTGCAATTGGTAAACAGTTAAAACAGTCTGTGAAGGTTTTCCACAGCTTAATATTGTATCTTCTCTTACCTAGGAGAGATTTGGGAGAAAAGCCAGTCAGTATGCTTTTCTAACACATCCACAACCAACCTAACATGGCTGCCTTAAGTTTACTGAGACTTGCAGAAAGTCAGCATGAAAGCTTTTCCCCAATTTATCCTGTGATACCCACTGACTTATTTCATTGCTTAAGACAGTTGCAAAGGTCTCTCATTGTGGCAGAGCTCTGAGAACAGCACGAGTCTGCTCAACAGGATGGCATTTCCCTGTTGGCAGCCAGGCTCTCCAGTCCCAACTTTGCTTTGGAAAATTATCCTTTGGAGAATTCAATCCATGTCAGAAGATCTTGCTGTTTGCTGTTTCATTCGGAGGAAGATAGCCATTCTTGAAAAGCAGATTTTCTTTAAAATTCTGCTTTACCACATAAAGTCTCTCTCAGCAAAGAAACAGGACTGAAAAATGAAACAGGGACTGAAAAGTGAAACTGCTTCAGTTTCACGAATTTCAAAGGGACTCTCCCAACAGATCCGAACCCTGAACATTTTGCGATCTATGACTAAGCCTGTGATTAATCTCCGAGGAGACAACTCTGAAATACCACACACAGCTTTGTTTCCCTGCTGGAGGAGAACAAGACATGGAGAGCACACATCTTGTAGGCTGCAAGCCAGCTACGTCGCCCCACACAAGTTGTGACATGCTTCAGAGCACAATTAATTGAACAGTATCATCTCCTCTCCATCAGCTGGATTAAGTCACATCCTTTGAAACAGGAACATGCATTGCTACTTCACAGCACAGTTACTTGTTGTGCTCTGGTGGTGTCTCTGCACAGCCTCTGTCACACCCCCGGCAGTGCCGGAGCCGTTGTGGTGACAGCACAGGCACACCAGGTGTGTTCAGAGGGAGCCAAGTGGTGCCAAGTGACTAGGAGCACTTCCTTCATCACAGGCTGACACACCACTCCAAGCAACACCTCCTGCAGCTGAAGGCACCTACTGGCAGAGCAAGGAGCAGCTGCTCAGTGCAGGCATGAGTCACACTGAGGCTGCACAGCTCTGCCCCGGGTATGAAAGGGGACACTGGTTTTGGCCAAAGCCACTGCACACGACTCAGCAGGGCTGCACCCAGGGAAGGGCCAAGTCTGGGGGGTCTCTTCTAACACTACAAAGCTACAGGTCTTAATATGAAATGGGCTGCATAAGATGACCTTATCTTCTGAATTTTACCACTGAGAACTGTTAGTTAACATAGCAGCCAAGAATAAAATTACCCAGCTTGGTTGCTGGTTTGTATGTGAGGATCAGACTCCAAGAGAATCAGGTAAAGGACACACTTCCCTTGCTAAAATAGGCCAAGGGCTCCTCTAAAGAGCACAGAGGGCCCTGCAGCACTGGCACCCCATCCCCTGCTGCCCCCAGCCAGAGGCTGTTACTGCAACACATCTGTTACTTACATTCATCGTAAAACCCATAAATTCTATTGATGCTGGCACATTCGTGGTTCCCTCTGAGGAGGAAAAAATTCTCTGGGTATTTAATTTTGTAGGCCAGTAGAAGACAAATAGTTTCTAAAGATTGTTTTCCTCTGTCAACGTAATCACCAAGGAACAGGTAGTTGCTTTCTGGTGGAAAACCTCCATATTCGAAGAGTCGGAGCAAATCATAGTATTGCCCATGGATGTCACCTGCAATGAGATTCAGACACAACACGTGTGAGCCTTCTCTGCATTCTTTGGTTGATTCCAGAGAAAGACCAAATGAAAGATGCTTCAGAAAGAAAAAAGCCTGCAGCTACATACTGCCCATAACATACTTAAAGTTACAGTTAATGTATATAAAATTATCACATTTTAAGTTCAACATCCATGCAATGCAATGGTGAACAGCATCACTAAGAAGCATGTAGCTACTTAAAAATATTCACTTGTATAAAACATAATCAAAATTCCAAGAAACCAACTGTGTTTTCTGGAAACACTCAGTAATTCAAATTCTAGCAGTGAAGCTGCATCAAAAATGAAATTGGTATTTCTGCCTTTGGTTTAAATCATGGGTTTGTTTCTGACAAGCAGAACGCTAAATCATGATTTTACATTACTGATGTTATAAATATTGAACAAGCTACTTCAATTTGAAGTAAGTCCTCAGTGTTAGAGTAGGATAAAATACTGTTTGCTGGAAGCTTTCAAAAGTGCATTTATTGAGGCTTTTATGTTGACATTCTTCATTCTTTCAGCATAAGTAGGCATGTATGTATGTGTACAATGAGCACGTACTGCATGCAAGTATGGTGAAACCAAACTAGAAAGTAATTCCAAGAAACAGGGCAGAAATTGAAGTTTCCAGCATGATTTTAAACCACTGTTACAACCACTGTTCAACTCTGCATAGCAGCTACAATAAACTACTGCAGTTTCTCATTGTTTCCCCTTGTTCAGTCATGACTGGGCCAACCATTTAATTGATACAGAAACTCTCTTCCAAAACTTCATGTGAATCCTTTCCCCCAGACCTGGTGAAACTGGACTGGTTACTTTTTGGGTTTGGGATACTTTGATCCCCACTCCAACTCCCACACGTTACACCTCCTCCCCGCTCCTCTGCCCTATGTAAATACCAGCAGGGTTTTATTTTGCATTTTGCTACAATTAGTTATTAGCTCCACTGTTAGTAAGTGAAAGTAGCATCCAGTATTTGTTCTCTCCTTCAGGTCTGCATTTACCTGATACACCCCCAAAGGCCAAACCAAAAATCACTGTACTCACCACAGATTTTCAGTGGAGCTTCAAGTTCTAGCAGAATAGGCTGACTCAGAAAGATTTCTCTGGATTTCAAGCACAGTCCTCTAATTTCATTCTCTTGAAGTTGGACGTTTTTGCCTGGTTTTGATCCTCGCACTGTCAGAAGGAGTCAGAAGTCAGTAATCCAAAGCAGCAACATCCCCAGGGTTATTTTAGGAGCCTGACTAAATGCCAGTGTAACACTGAATGAGAAGGGAACAGGGTAGGATCAGGCTGCTGAGGTGAAACGGCATGGCTGTGCTGCCAGGGAAAGGGGAGTGTGTTCTCTTCCAGCCTGTGTTACTTTAACAGAATTCATGGCTCAACACTTCCCCCGTTAAATGTCACATTTTAAATAGCAGCAGTTCAGTTCTATTTAGTTCTAACCCATCTTGGACAATGTGGCTATATATATTTTATTTTTTTAGCGAAGCAGTTACACACTTGTTCTCCGGAAAGCTGTCTGAACTTGAGAAAAGGGCGTCTGCCATTCAATCACCACCATCACAGCTCAAATGTGCAACTGCCCTAAAAACTAGCACATCACCTTGCCCAAGACAGTGCCCACACACACAGTACCAATAAATCCCATCCTGCCCCATTCTACACTAGAGCTGGCAAACATGGAAGATAAAGAAGCACGTGACTGGAAGGCCAGGACTATCGTTAAGGAAACAGTTTTAGATCACAAAGACACAACATCTCTCCTTATCACTCCCCACCTCTGAGCACAGTAAGACAAGGGAGTAGGAGATCTGTGTCACAGCCCCAGGCCACTTCACCCTCTCACCTCCCATCTTTCAACTCCTCCATTAATGCTTCAATTTCCCCCACCGCAACAATTCACCCTAGTTGGTTCTCTTTAATATCCATTAAAGTTTCCTGCTCTGGACAAGGACACCAACTTGGCCCGAACAAGTTTGACACCCCGCTTTGTGTTGTCCAGCAATGCTGTAACTATGGTTCAAGTTGCACACAACACCATTTATCAGGGCTAGGATAAGACTAAATAAAAACATTTCTGAGTATGCCATTACCAGTGAAGCTTATTTTTATTTGGCATCAAAGCCAGTGACAACATGGAACAGTGATAAGGCTGAAGAAAAAAACAGGAGTAGGACCAGCAGTCATTATCCACAATGCAGCCACTGGTTTAGCCACATCAAAGCCAAATGAGCTGAGAACCTGAGCCTCAGCTGCCTGGAAACACTCTGCTAACACCTCAGAAACGAAATCACTGCACTGGTAACGCTCCCTAGTTAGGCTGACTTACTGTGAGCAACTTCCACTGCACTGAGACTGAAGAATCTATGCTCTTATTCACACAGGTTTGGTCCTTAATTTTTGCAAGAACAAAAAAAAAAAGTAAGCAACAAACCTGAATCCTTTCCAATCCAGGAACCTATGCAGCATTATCCTCCTGAATTCCTGAATAACCTCTTAGCCAGCTACCATTTCAGTCTAATTCCCTTGGTACCATTTAACCTCAGCGAGAAATCTGGAAGGTGCAGATGACTCAAATCCCTGTGCTGTCACTGTGGGCCTTGTGTTGTACAAAGCCAAGTGAGAACCACAGTAGGAAAGGCTGGGGGGTGCTTGGGGCATGTTTTAGGAACAGGAAGAACAAAAACAGTTGTGTTCCAATTTCTCATTAGCACAGAAGCTTCTGACTTTTATGCAAGGCTCTGATCAAGAGCAGAAATCATTGTTCAGTCAGTGTGCATCTTATCTAGCCCATGAATAAAATAAGGACTATGCAATATCCATACAGAGACTCATGTGCCATCCATCAATCTCTCCCAGCACTCGCAGTGTTACTGCTAAAGCAGCTCTTCCCTGACTCCCAGAGACCCCAGGCACGGTGGCACCAGCTGCCCTACCACCACTGACAACACCCCAAACCACAGAACCTCTCCCCAAACAAGCCTCCAAATTAAACTTTAGTTCAAATTACAATGTAGACTGACAGTGACATTATTGTAGGTCAGAAGTCATGGCTTTAACACTGTTATCTTTCAAGCAATACGTGCTCCTTTATTCTTCACTGCCCACCACTGACATTACATGCCAGCACTGGAATTACCACTGCACTTCATGTCTTCCATTAAAATATCCGAGGTAATGAAGCATATAAATGGAAGTTAAATCTTTGTCACAGCAGTTTATCACGCATGAGGCTTTTCAGCCACACAGTAATTTTTTCATCCATACAGTAATTTTCCAAGGACTCCTGAGCAACAAGCAAGTCTCTCAAAATGCCAAATATCCAGAAGCAATGAAGAACAGAAATTTTTAGAATTAAGTGATAAGTTCACTGAATTGTAAGTGTAAAACTGATTTCCCCTTAATATTAAATTTTACAATCCACCTTTGTTTTTGAGATAATATACTTGTACTTAGTTTTCTGAGAAGCCAAAAATCTAATTTTCCATGATTTTGGTCTTGTTAGAAACTGCTAAAACTGAACTCTGTATTTCACATCCATAAATTAAAAAGTACAAAATATTATACAGACTATGTAATGCACTGAGTCACTAAAGCTCATGAATAAAGCATATGCATTAATTTTTGCTGAAGATTAAATGAAGATCTGAAAATTGACTGTTTCAGACGCAGGTTTTCTAGGTTTCTCCAATACATTTTCATTGGGCTGGTATAATCCTCATGCAGTTTTAGTCACCTGCTTCTAGACAACCTTGACAAGATGAAAGGATGCTCTGCTGCAGTTCCCAAACTCACTAGCACAGACATCACACAGATGAAAGAACAGGACAATTTGGTTCAGCTCTGCCTGCCAGTGACATTTTCACCACTTTGTCCAACATGGAACTGGCACAGAAGAAACGAGTGTGTTCATTTTCTTCTAACATTGACCTATATATCCTGAAAAGCTGGGAAATAAAGTGGTTTTGACTTCAGAAGAATCAAATTCGCAGAAATGCATGTTGGTTTGAGGAATCTGTATTTTTAGCACAAAGATTTTCTCATCCACAATGAAAGAGCTGGCACAGAAATGCAGGATGTTTAGTCTAATGACTTCTTAAAAGGTTTCTCCGAGTCTTCAAGTTACTTAGGCCCTCTAAGAAAGGCAAAAATCATATACTATGAAAAAGCTGTCTTGTTTACAGTTTCTTTTCTCTGCACTGGACCAAAACAAGGCAGCTTGTAGCCATCAGACAGTATGATACTAATTGACAGCTTGGTCATAAAGTCAAAAGAGCAGCTCAATAATACTTTACAGGCACATTTGTCCTTTCAAAGCATAAAAAATAACCTCTCAGAAATGACAGTCTGGAACTGACAGTGAAACAAGCTAAAGATTAATCAGCTGGGGAAAAAAAGCCAGCCCATTCCAAGTACTATTTTATTTGTGTCTGAACAACTGCTGCGGTATTTCCAGACTGCAAAACATCCCCACCCTCTTTTAGGCAGAGATGCTCCTGTTCTTAAAAATAATTTCTTGAGAGTCTGAATTTCAATGTCCAGTCTGGGCAATCTTCTAACAACTTTTCTACTGTACAAATAAGAAGAGAAGTTTTGGGCAAATAAAGCTCTCCACTGAAGAGGAAAGACTACAGAAAACATTCCTCCCTGGAGCCTGGATGATCTCTGCAGAAGTACTGCCTTGAACACAGATTCCACTATTAAAATTAATGTTGGTTTCCAAGACAAGGACAAAAACTGCTGGAAAACAACAACAGACACCAACTCTAAAATGAGTGTATTATAAAGAGTGCAGTATGACAGGCGCCCAGCAGAGGGGGAAGAGGAAGGAAAAGGAAGAGCAAGAACTTAAGGTACTCCTGTCATTGTGGTGCGAGCAAATAGAGCGAGTACAAAGTGTAGCTGCAGCTGCCAGGAGTTAAAACACCACCTGACATCAAGCAGAACTGTTCTACATTTCCTTGGGAAGGGTACATGGGTCAAGAGCTGACTGCTGGACGTTGTAGGTCCCACAGACCACATACATGCAGAGCACACACTCCCACCCCACATCCCATCCCTGGCAGTTGCCAATACTCACTTTGGTGCCACAGTCCTTTACGTCATTCAAGGTTAATATCAAAGGGATGATAATTAGGAAAGTATTCAAAAATAGCAGAAAGTTCAAAAATGCCAGAAATTTCAGCGACCTAAACATCTAATTTCCCTTCAGTACTGCATTAAAAGCAGCAGATGAAATGCTGTCAATTGAAGTGTGAAAATTAACCCGTCCTACAGAAAATGTTTTTAGGAAAGCGTTCTATCTGCAGGTCAGTCCATTTTTTGGCTTATTAAACAAGTCTCTTAGTTTTACCATATTTTACACTAAGATGTCTGCAATCCCAGTGACATTTCCAAAAATACTGCAGGTTGGTTTTAATCTTTTTAGCAGTTCCCAATGACAGTTTCACAGTCAGTTTTGCACCACAGGCACAAAGGGAATAAATAACTTGAAAGTGGTTGCTGTAAAAAAGGTTTTACTTTACTGCAGGCACTACCAGCTTTGATCAGATCACTTCAAATTCCAAACTGAAAGGGAAAAGCAACTCCCCAGTGTAAAAGCCTCTGAAAAGTTCTAGTCTGCTTTCTAGTATGTCAAAAGTTCACAGCAGTGTTATCAAATGGAAGATTCTGCATGACTGCAAATTTTTCATCTTGTAATGTACTTCCACATGCAGACAGATGGGGAGCAACAGGTCACAAACACTCAGAGATAACAAATGCCTCCACTTCACTGACTGGGCACAAGCACTGAATTTAACAGATTTATTTGAATCTGTGACGTCGATAAGAATCTCATCCTCATTTTTGGAATTAAGAGTTTCTATTTTCCACTCTTAGAAACTGCTGCACCACAGCATGAAATAATTAACAGTAAGCTATACAGACTATGGAAAATTACATGATTAGAGGTCAAAAAGTGCTGCTTGTCTATGAGAAACTTCATCACAGCATCCCAACTCATCCCCGAGTGAAATGTGAGCACATTTCAAATTAACATCTCTGACAATCAGACTCTTATCCAAATATACAAAGCCAAAGAACAAGCAACCCTGCAGACCCAGTTAATGCTGTATTTAGCAGAAACATGACAAAAAAAATTCAGAGAACTGCATTTGTAAGAAATTGTGTTCTCTGTTGTCAGCAAAAGTTTATCCATGCTCTTTAGCTCAACTATTTTTAATAACTGGATGATAATCTTTCCCCATTTAAAGCAAATTAGAGAATATCTCTCTGACAGCTCTACAACGGGCTTTACTGGGAATAGAAATCTGTGGGTGTATAAACAGAAATGTTTGAGGATTTAAGAGTCTTTTTGCTGATTTTAGTGCACTAACCAGGATTTCAGCTTTCACAATGGCTGCCACCATTCTATCCTTGCATGGCTTTATCCAGAGTAGCCTCCATTCATTAGTTAGGTTTCCCTTAACAGTGTTTGCAGAGGATGCAGCAGAGGAAAGACTTTCAGAAGCATATTTTAACTTGGTTTCACTTAGGTCCGTTGAAATGCTGTTATTTTACCCTGTTATTTATCGTTACCATGGTAAGACCAATACACTTGAATCCTGTTTTCTAAATATGTTCCTATGAGCTCCAAACCAGACCCTACTTATGTGGAGAAGCTGCCAACTCACTAGATGAAGGAAATGGATAAGGGGTTCAAGTTACAGGAACGCCATCTGACATGACACAGAAAGGAAGCCACACTCACACTCAGGGAATCTCGGGATTTGTCACTCATTCTTTACTGGGAGCCAAGCAGGAATTCTGCCATTTCCTGGGACCCCTTCCAAGACCATACAGGTGCCACTGATTTTTTCTCTCACAAGGAGCTTGTTTAAGATCCTCTTGTCTGCTGGAGTTTTGACTCAGCAGACACACACAGCTGTGAGCTCAGAACCACAGTTGCTGCCCACAGTGTTCCTGCTAGAAGGGGAGTAATTTGCTCTCCTATTTGCAATCACGTTTGTCTGTTCTTATTCCTCAGGAAAGCAAGTTAGTTCCACCAATATTGAAGCCTTTATCCACGCTCAAGGACACTTAGGAAACATTTTAATACTCAGTGCAGGATGCTATCAGTTACTATATTTCAGAGGCCTTATTCTTGTGATTATTACACTTACCAGAAGTGACAAAAGTAGACATCCTGTTCTCATGAGATTGCTCCCAGCAGAACACAACCCTCGTTAGTAAAGAAGGGAACAAATACAAATTCAACTACAGCAAAAAAAATCAGCACGTTCAATGTTTTAACTGAACGTTTTGCCAAGGTTGAGGACAATGTTACTGAAAACTGGTTTTTGTGACATTTCAATGCCAAACGGCTCTCTTACTATAAACATTTGGAGCAACAAAGACTCTTCAAATATTTACCTTAGAATGAGAAGCTTAAGTATATACCTCCAGGCCTTTTAAAGAACAAGCTAATAATTTCAGCCAACCAGCCTATCGTGGGTGGGAGCACGTCCACAGTTTGGGGGAAAAGTAAGAACAACATCCTTTGACCAGAGAAGTCAGCACAGAAAGCAACTAAAATCCCTCACAAATACATTATTAATACCCCATATTAAGGAAAAAGCAAGAGTAATTTATTATTCACCCTTCACTTTGCCTCAACCATTAGACTAGAATCACTACTTCTTCCAACCGTGCAATGCTACGGGCATAGGATAAAACAAATAACTGCCTAACTGTATTTGCTTACTGATTTCCACTATTCCATCAACTATCTACTTAATACTTGGGTTTGTTACCTTTAAAAAGGGATTAGCCCCCTGCACCTAAATATTTAAGTATTTAAAGTTTGAAGAGAGCTATAATGAAATATCAAATTGCTCTAAAATTACAGCTTGCACAAGGATTTGGGCAACTCAGTTTGAGAGCTGATTGTTCAACCAGATTTTGCAGTGCTTTCATGCTTGCACACAGATTTTAGCCAGTGTGCAACCCTGTCTGAAGGGGATATCACTTGACACAGAGCTCAGGTATGGGCACACCACACTTTGTAGAACTAACATTATTCAGTGGTTCTACCAGAACTGCACTGAAAAAAAATGATTTCTTTGCACTAATCTAAACAGGATGAGAATACTTACTCAGGCTTCAGATACTTTCCCCCCTTCATTTAATACCCTGCAGATCTCCACGCTGGAAGTTCAGTCCTGTCACCTACCTGACCAGACCTGAATAATTTCAGAAAAAGGATGAGTCAAGCGAATTTTAAACAACCCAAGAGAATGCCATTGGCACGGCGATTCGCACAATTTAACGCTCAATAAAAACGCTGTGTTTGCAAAAATGCAGCATCGTTTTAGGAAAAAAAAAGTATAAAAATGACAGATAGTCACAAAGGTCAATCATTACTCTCTGTCTGGCAAAGATCTTTATAACAGACATTTAATAAAAGCAAAAAAAAAAGCACTAGCACAGGTTACTAACATTGGTAATTGTTTTAAATATTGAAAGACAATAATTGCTTCAAGGAATCCAAAATCCCAACTGAAATATTAGTAAAGGACAAAAATGAATTTCAGTTCTGGCAGCTGATGCAACCTCAGGTAACATCTGTAGTTGAAGGAAGCATCTCTTAAAAGGTGTCAGTAAACCTTCTGAAGCCTGATTTTATGAATTCTTATCTGCTCCAAACATCCAACACTGATATAAGCAGGGTAAGAACATATTGACACAGTACATCTTGCTACTTTTTGAAACTTAACAAGAGAAATAATTCAAAATCATTCAGGGCTCTTTCTAGGATTATTTTATTCCACGCTTTTGATACTAGGAGTTTACACTTTGAGAAAACTGCACTAATTGCACTATGAGAAATGAGGAAGAATTGTAACTAATACCTGCAGTAAAACGGGGCATGTATTAAAATGTCACCAAACATTAGGACATACAAGACCTGACATTTACAAGTTGTACTACTGGAGTTTCAGGAAAATCCTGGTCTAACTTTATGAAAGGAAGTCTTTAAATAATTGAAACCAGGGCAGTTTAAATTGGTAACAGGCAAAACCCAAAACGGATCAGAGGAAAAACCCCATTTACTTTTACTTATTCAGTAATCCCATAACTCATCTATAGGATTTTTAACTCCAAATAATTTTTGGAGCTCTTGTTCCTCTACCTGACCTTTTGCTACCCAAGCATTACACAAGCAAAATCCTGTAAGAAGGAAAGTGTGTAAGAAAGACATTTCTTCATCACTTGTCTCAGCAACATCCCAGATGACTTTGTGCCAAATGGCCAAAAGTTAAATCCCTGACAAAGCTATTTCAAGTGTGTGTCCAGACGAGATGCCCGCCCTAACACACACGAAATGAGGCTGGATCAGCAGAGCTTCCTTCTCTAAATAATTATGATTTTCCTTGATGCCTGGAGGAGAATTTTTCACTGGCGATTTCTCAGCCTTTTGCCCTAAAATCGATCCCAGTCCAGCGCTGACCCCCGCAAACGAAGGGATGATGCTGGAGACGCCCCCTGCAACTTCCACGTTTTCCTTTGATTTAGGAACTCCCAGGCAACTCTTTTCACCCCCAAAAGCACCAACAATACCAGACAATAAGCCCTTCCACAGCCTGCCTGAAAGACCAAAACCCAACCCTCTATTCACACCTAAAAACCCACCATATGTTACGAATTAGGAGCCAAAATCCCGTGGCAGCGTTAATGCGGGCAGCTAACCAAAGCTAAACCCACGGCACACCGAAACCCAGGGCAGATGCCTCCCGACTTGCTGAAAAGCTGCCGAAACACTCTTTAATAAAAACACATCCTATTCCCAGAGCCCCACAAACTGCCCAGCCAAGCACTGACCCCCTGTGCATGTGTGAAAGGCGAAAAGAGAACGCCCCAGGCTTTTTTTTTTTTTTAAAAACAGCTCCCTACGAAAATAACACTGAATTAAGCATCCCCTCGGAGCTGCAGGCGGGCTGGTCGCAGCGTTGCGCTGTGGGATGAGAAGGCAGCAGCACCTCGGGATCACACTGAGGGGAAAGTCGGGGCTGTGGGGCAGAGACCCCCGGCCACACAAAGCGCCTCACGCCCCTCCATGTTGGCGCCCCCTCAGGGCGGGCAGGACGCGGCCCACAGGCCCGACCGCCCTCCCTGTCCCCTCCCCGCGCCGGGCAGGGCCCGACCCTCACCCTCCAGCAGCCGTTGGATGATGCTGTCGATGTTGAGCTTGTCTATATCCGCCATCGCCTCTCAGTGGCCCGCCGCTCCGCTCCAGCGGCTTGGCCGGCCCGGAGCTCTCTCGTCCCGGCTCGTTGTCGCCCTGGCAGCTCCTCGCCTCGCCTTACCTCACCTTGCTTTGCTTTGCTTTGCTTTGCCTCGCCTTGCCCTCGCCGCCCCCCCCGCCCCCCCCGCCCCCTCAGCGCGGACACGGCGCCCAACAAAATGGCGGCCGTCCCCTCAGCCGGCCGGCCCCGCGCAGGGATACGCGGCGCGCGCGCCGCCGCCGCCCCGGGAACCGTTTGTGGGCCGGGCCGGGCGGGAAGGGCGCGCGAGGGTGATGCGGCTCCCTCCCTCCCTCCCTCCCTCCGCGGCGGGTCCTTCCGCCGCCCGCAGGGGAAGTAGTGCGGCCGTGCTGGCGGTGTGGAGGGGCGGCTGGGCGGGCACGGGGTGGGTCATGGCGGGGGGAAAGGCCTCTCAGTTCACCGGGGACCAACCTACGGCACATCTCCGCCCTGCCGGACAGACCGTGGAGCCGGGAGCAGCGTGCGGCCCTTCCCTAAGCACCTCCAGGGGTGGTGGTGCTGTCCCCGCCGTGGGCAGCCACCCTTGTGGGAAGGAGGGAAGGCAGGCCGGCCCCATGGAGGGTCCCAGGGGCTCTGCAGGGAGCCCTCAGCACGGGCTGCAGCCCCAGGGGGGGATGCAGGCAGTGTTTTGGTGCTGTTTGCCCCGTTTTGGGGCTTGGGGGAGTGCATCCCTCACACCTTTCCCCTCACACCCCTCACCTCACACCTTTCACCTCACACCCCTCACCTCACACCCCTCACACCTTTCACCTCACACACCTCACACCCCTCACACCCCTCATCTCACACAAGCCACCTTGGCCGTGTGGCCTGAGCGGCCCTGCAGCCCCTGAGCACCCTCAGACACGTGGCTCTGCCCCTATTAAAAAACCCCTTTAAACCCCTTATGGGTGAAGAGATCACCCTCCTGGCTCCAAAGCACCCTGCTGCTTCACCTCACACTTATTTTATCCCGTATGAAGCCACAAGCCCCCTGAGGAGCCGTGCCCACCACCTGGGGTGGTTCTGCCATGGGCCATGCGGGCCCTTCCCGCTCCGTGTGCCATTTAATTGCTTTATTTACTGCTCCTTCCCCGGCAGGGCAGGCTGTGCCGAGCTCTGCCCTCCTGCTGTCCCTTCCCTGCTTACACAACCCCACTGTGGTTTATGGGGCCCGAGCAGAGGTCGCTCCACGAGGGCTGTGCAGGGTCAGCACGCCCGGCCTGCCCAGGGACGAGATAAGGGATGCACAGAGTCCCAGGAATGTGGGCTGTGCCCCTCGAAACCTCAGCCCCCTGCCCCTCCAAATCTCAGCCTCCTGCCCCTCGAAACCTCAGCCTCCTGCCCCTCCAAATCTCAGCCTCCTGCCCCTCGAAGTTCCTGCCCCTCGCAGCCTCCTGCACCTTGCAGTTTCTGCCCCTTGCAATCATGGGCTTTGTCCCTTGCAATCACAACCTTCTGCCCCTCGCAGTCTCAGCCTCCTGCCCCTCGAAGTTCCTGCCCCTCACTTTCATGGTTCCTTGCCCCTTGAAATTGCAGCCTCCTGCTCCTCGCAATTGTGGGCTCTGTCCCTCTCAATCTCAGCCTCCTGCCCCTTGCAGTTCCTGCCCCTCTCAATCTCAGCCTTTTGCCCCTCTCAATCACAAAATCCTGCCCCTCTCAATCTCAGCCTCTTGCCCCTCACAATCACAAACTCCTGCCCCTCTCAGTCTCAGCCTCCTGCCCCTCTCAATCTCAGCTTCCTGCCCCTTGCATTTCCTGCCCCTCTCAATCTCAGCCTCCTGCCCCTCTCAATCTCAGCCTCTTGCCCCTCTCAATCTCAGCTTCCTGCCCCTCTCAATCACAAAATCCTGCCCCTCTCAATCACAAAATCCTGCCCCTCTCAGTCTCAGCCTGGACTCTCTTTCCCCAGCAGACCCTTATCGTACAGAGCGCCGCCCGAGCTGATATGCTAATCTTAGTCACGCTGGTGTAAACCCAAAGTAACCTCTCTGGAAACAATGGAGTTACTTCAGATTTACTTCAACGTGACAGCCTTTGCAGATTTACATCTATTTTCGTGCTCTGCACCTTCCCCAGGAACGGCCCCCTCCGGCTCTTGCACCGAATGCTTCCTTTCTCTTTCAAATCCTTTCTAATTCTGCAGGGCGAGTTGTTCTCTTGGACTTAGTTGAATTATTTAACAAGCAAAATTGGTTCTGTGTTTCCAGAGGAACCTTCCTGGCCTTGTTTTCCTTGCTGGAAATATCTTCTTATCTCATGCTGGAGAGCTGTTATGCCCTCTCCAGGGACAAGTCCATTGGGGATCTGAGCACCTTTAGTGGGGTGCTGAGTCCCTTTCCCTCCTGTCTGTGCTCTGGGATATGGGATGGAGGGGCAGAGCTCAGGGACTCAAGTGCAACCCAGGAGATGTACTTGGGAATTCACTGGAAATTCCCACTCCCAGCCCTTCAAAAGACACCGGTCAGGTCAAAGACTCTACCTCACTGCCTGAACCTCACCAGGCAAGGTCCAAAGCGCTGTCAATTCTTGTTAAAAGAGGTGTAACTGGGAGGAGAGAAGAGAAATGACAGATAAAGGTGAATCTGTTGAGGCCTCGTCATCACCTTGATAACCAGGGAGCCTTGTTCCAGCTCCAAGTCTCCATCCACAGCAGCTGCCAGTGCTTCGTGTCCTGTTTGGAGGGACTGGATTTTTGCTCAGGGTCTTTCTCATTCTTATAAAACATAGGGACCCTTCCTTAAGAGCCACAGACTCTGTGGAGAGGCAGAGATATTAAAATGCCACCACAAAATTATCTTTTTAATAAGCTAACTTTTCTCTGCTGGAAAAAACCAGCCTTGCCCTGTGCCCTGATTAGAAAAGGGACCCAGCCAAGGTGTTATAAATATCCTGAAAGTATTTTGTTCTCCGGTGTTGCTCACAACAATGATTTATTTCTAGAGGGGGAACAGATTTATTTCCAGAGAGGGAACAATCAGGGAAAATCCCTTTGTCCTTAAACACTGCACATAGGCTTGAAGCATTCCTTAATTTTGAAGCTCGTGGTTCATATACCAACATCTCCACCCCTTCTTTCTATTTGTCTACGATTTTCATTCTACTTTGCTAAATGCATGACACTGTATGAGTTGTCTGGATTGCAGCTCTGAGACCTTTGTGTCTTTTCCTCCTTTCCCCCCTTGAAATTCCATAAATTGCCACTTTGGTAACATTCCTTGGAAACCTCCATGTAAAATATCTTTCCCCAGTGGTTTGTCCTCACTCTCTCATGCATATGCCACTTTGTTATTGTATGGTTGCTAATAATCTGGTTAAGTTTAACTATATACACACATATTTATACACAATACCCACCTACACGCAGGAGAAAAATGAGATTTCATTCTTGTTCTGTATATATATAAATATATATTTATGCAAACACACTGTGTGTCTAACATAACACATATTTACACTATATATACACACATGTACATGTATATATGTGCAGATAATAATGAAACACTCCCTGTTTTATCCCTGTCCATATAGGTGGGTCCTAAAAAATCCACACTTCCCCTCGCCTTAAATTCCATGTTTGCTAAGCCTGTGAAATTCACTGTGTTTGTGTACATTTCAAACAAAGATCTACACGGGCTGTTCAAACCCTGCCAAAACAAGAATGTGTGACTTGTGGGTCAGATGTTGTTTTTCCTAACCTGATCCACAGCCAGCATTTCGATGTTTTCATAACTCCTACTGTTTGCATCCAGATTACTGGGTGTTACAATCAAGATAAAGCCTCGATGCGCTCCCTTCTCGCTTCTGGGACCTGAGATGTTTTGCTAAGCCCCCAAGCCCAGCTGCTGCAGAGTTTTGGGGGCTGGATGGTGCTGATTTGTCAGCCAAAAGAGGAGCAGCTGGAACGTGCTGCGAGGATGATGTGGAGATGGAAGGGCCCGTGAAGGGAGCTGATGACGCACGGGCTGGAGTTTTCTTAGTGTCATGTTTTATTGACGAAACACACGGTGCCACGATCTCCCTCCAGCAGAAAAGCCCATGGAGCGTGCAGGATCTGGCTGCTCCCCAGCTCCACCTTCACCTGGGGGCTCTCCAAGGACTCCAGCCATGTGCAGGAGCTCAAGGAAGCCTCATTCGCA
Organism: Xenops minutus; assembly: GCA_035221455.1. Classification (NCBI taxonomy): domain Eukaryota; kingdom Metazoa; phylum Chordata; class Aves; order Passeriformes; family Furnariidae; genus Xenops; species Xenops minutus. The sequence continues at coordinate 10,849,288 of JAWWEE010000034.1, read as the reverse complement.
GACAACCAGCAACAGGATTCCTGCTGGAGACTCTATTATGTTCCTTCTCTCACGGGTGTCCCCCTGCACACCAAAGCCAGGCCTTGATTTCCACATTTCCCAGCCCCAGCAGCTGCTTTCCATCCGAAATCTGCCCCCAAAGCAGCTGTCAACAGCCAGGGCAAAGTCCATCTCCAGTTTGTTAACATTTTTGATAACTCATGTGAGAAGATGTAGCTCGGAAAATTTTGACACAGGTTATTTGGACATGAGAGAAATATGATTTGCTGTTCCTCCCCCCCCCCCATTGTTGTTTTCATTTATTAAAAGTTGATGTATTTCAGGGGTTTCTGGTGAAGGGTATTTTGAAATGGTAAATTGCTGAGTTTTGGAAGGCTGAAGCCAGCAAAAACACTACCAATAAAACGCTTCTCATATAAAGATCTCATAAGTAACTTTTTTTGTTAATATGGCAGGATTTCTCCTGCTGCAGCTATTTGGATTAAGAAAACACAGCACATTCCACCCTCTTGGTGGATTTCTAATATGACTCTGACTTTGAAGGCTGCACTAGTCACAAGAACCATTTTGCCATGTCCTGTCTGTGGCTCGGCATCCCTGAGCAAGTGTGGTGATGGCTTAGAAAAGGAGGAGAAGCAGCTCCAAAAAGGAGGCTTTGTCCTTCTTGGAGTGCAGACCAGCTGTAGTGGATCAGTTGATGCCACTTTGGCACCGAGTGGAGCCCCGTCTTCCCTTCTTTGTCAGGAATCTCTGTGCTCCACCAAAGCACTTTCATAACCAGCTAGAAAGTTCTCAAGGGCTTCCACAGGGCTCAGCTGAGGGGAAAGGGGGAAACAGCCAGTGCAAAGGGCTTTTTGGCCCTTTTCCAGCTGGTTTGTGGTGGGGTGAGACAATTTGCCTTCTCCTGCAGGAGGGGAGCGATGCTGGGGAGTGGAGCTGCTCTCTACACCTGCCTGTGGTGGTGCAGAGGGATGGGAGGTGTCCTGTGGTGTGGAGCAGACCTTGCAAAACAAAGAGAGGCCACTGCTTCTCAAAGGGGGCATTTTTGTGCAGCTGCAGTGTCATGTGGCCTGAAGGAAGCACCTCGTGGATGTTCCTCATTGCACTGGCAAGGGATGTGTGTTATCAGCCTGGGACACAGCCTTGGATTTTACCCCAGCACAGCCTTGCTCTGATGCTGAGCTGCTTCTCTAATTAAAACTGATGAAAAAAGAGGATCAGGGGGGCTGTCACAGGAGTGGGAAAGTGGGAATAAGATGAAGGTCTGATGATTTGCTGTTGGTCAAAGAGCTGCCGTGTCTCTGACACTTCTGCAGACCCTAGAAGGAGACACATCACTGAACAGGAGATGCAGGAGCATGAAAAAGATCTTCCATGTACCTTGGAGATCCCTGCTTCCACTGAGGATTTGGAAATGCAGGTGAAACATGGGGGAGATCCTACTTGCACCTGTCTGAAGGGATGTGCACCTGGGACAGATAACAAGGGTTCAGAGGGTGATGGCTCTGCTGACTCAGGTTGTGTTTTCCCTTAAAATCCAGAACAGTCCCACTGCTGGCCCTTGGACACCTGGAATTTCTGCTTAGATGCAGCATTTGGAAACATGATCCACTGTAGAGGTAGCTGCCACATGTGCTTTTTTATTTCTTTCTATTCTCACCTCCTCCTTGCCTGGCAGATGTTTCAGGAGCTGCGCTGCTCTTACATAACGTTGTGCCAAAATTGGATTTTGGGATCTGTGGCTGGAATCACCTCTGATCCCTGGATTCCCTTCTGGTTTACCTGCACAGTTTGGGCACACCGTTGTGAGCTGCTGGGGCATCCTCTGCCCTGGCATCCCTCTGGACCCATCCTCTGCCCTGGCATCCCCTGGGACCAGGTGTCCATGCCATTCCAATAGTCCTGCCTTTGTCCCAGGCTGGCTCTCCTGGGCATTCAGCCACTTCCAAGAGCAGCTTCTCCCATGTCTCCAAGAGAGCATGGCCAGAGTTCAAGCCACTTTAATTAATGGTAATTATCCGATTGAGGGAGTGGGCATGAAACGGATTAAACCCATCTGGAATCCTCAGCCTGAGCCGTGCTGAGCTGTGTTCTTGGCTCAAAAACCTGCACCCACATCCAGAGGATGCCTTAAGCAACTTGAGGAATCCTTTTGCTCTTGGGATGGTCTCTCCTCCGTGTCCCAGGCGGCTTCATCCCTGGGACCCCTTGGAGAGGACGTGGGGGCTCAGCCCAGCAGTGCAGAGGGAGATCTTGGCAGGCTCCCCGTGCTTTGGGTGCTGCTGGGAGCTGGTTTGCACCACCCAGGCAGCTGCAATCCCATCTCAGGGTCACAGCAGAGGCAGATCCGAAGGATTGGAGCCTGGCTCTGATCCATGCCGATCTCCAGCCGGGTGCCTTCAGTGATAAATCAGGAGTGGTTTGGTTTGGATGTGGTGATAAATCCAGGGAGCACAATGGTGGGTTTCAGCCAGTCAATTGGCCTTTTATGTAAATGTTCCACGCCCGTGTCCACTGCCAGGCAGCAGGTGAGATTGGAGAGTCAGAAACACCGAGCTGGGGAAAAGGGAGCCTTGGAAACTTGCCACTTTTGTTCCAGTCCCTGCTCTCCGGGACTCCATTTTACCCTTTTTTTCCTCCATGCTTTGCTTCACGTGATTTTTTTTACATTTTAGAAGTAGATTCCTCATTGCAGCAAGAGTCCCCTGGGTGTTTGTGCAGTGGGTGACATTCAGGCTGGGGTTGGGTGGGACTTCAGCATTGCCTCAGCTTGGGGTCAGTGGGACGTGGGTGGCTGATGTTAAAATTCTGCCTCCGAGGGAAAGGCTGTGGGCCTGGCCAATGGTGGGTTCCTTCCATTTCAAAGGTGAAATAAAGATTACAGGAAGGGTTCAGAACAGCCTTGAGGAATCAGTGATGCACTTAGGGTTCAAATGTATCATTACATTCCCATGGGAGCGGGGAAGAGACACCCCAAGGGATTCTACATTCCCTATGAGGATCAGACCCACTTCCCAGTGCTGTCCTTGATTCTGCACGTGCACTGTGGCCAAACCCAATGCAGGGACAGGTCTTTCCCCGCTGTGCATGAGGAGGAGAAGAGGATTCTGAGGCCACAAGGCAGAATTTTGGAAGGGAAGTAGTTTGTGAAAGTTTGTGTGTGCCTGGAGTTATCTGATGGTAACTTGAACCGTTGTAGCTTCTCTGGCAAACCTCCTCATGGGACACCCTTCCCAACACAACCACTTCTTCCCAGGGGTTCAGCCTGGAACAGGAGGGGAAGGAGGAACATCTCCAGAGACAGAGAAACCCTGCTGGGGGTCAGAGGCCCCCCATGCACCTGCACACTCTGCTTCTCTGCTGAAGGTCAATACCTTGGTGGCCTCCAGCCCTTGGGCTCCACTTTCTCTCCTTTTCCAACTCCATTTGGCTTCCCTGCAGAGTACTTGCTGTGAATTTAACTTTTCTTATAGGGGATGAGAAGTGAACCAGTGAAAGCTGGATCCACACCACAAGCTCCCCAGGAGAGGGGTTTCATTTGGGGCAGTGCCTGCATGGGGGATGCCTCACCCCAGCTCCTGGCCCTGTGACCCCTCTCTGAAAGGGCTACCTTTGTCCCTTCTCCCAACACAGCCCCCAACAAGTGCTGGGTGGGTTTTTTGTCACTGGCATGTAGGTCAGTGCAGAGCTGGAGGGACCTGACAGCTGACATTCATCCTTGGTTTTCAATCCGTGTGTCAAGTTTTCTGGAGGCAATAGAAGAGCAGTTGCTGGTGCCACCGACTGCCTTTTGTGTGCCTTCAATTAAATGTCTTTCTTGGTGTTGGGATAGTTGCCAGAGCTCTCTTTTTCTTTTGCTTTTCTTATTTATTTATTTTTTTTTTTAAAAAGGAACAGTTTTATTCAGCTATACATTTAGAAAAAGTCCCACCTGGCTTTTTGGAAGGGTTTCAGCTGGAATGTAACAGATCCCATATTCTTCTATAAAAAGGTGAGCTGTGATTTTCAGCTGAACTTTTCTCCCTTTTATAGCTGGGATTTGGCACACACGAGGCAGAAGCAGAGACAAGGTCACTGCCCTTCCCCAGATGAGGAAGGAAATCCATGGCATGTGCTGGGACCAGTGATATGGGGGAACAATTTGGGGTGGACACAAAGACACGAGATCTGCTCATCACTGGGGTCTGCACAGGAGCCTGGGGTGGCTTGAAGAGCCTGGGGAAACCTGTCCTGGGTGCTGTGGAGCCTGCCCTGATGATGAGGTGCCCTCACAGCCTCTGCAAGAGGATCCATGAGCACAGTCTGTGCCTCCCAGCCATGGAATCCCAGAGTGGTTTGGGCTGGAAGGGACCTTAATGCCCATGCAGTGCCACCCCCTGCCATGCCCAGGGACACCTTCCACTAGCCCAGGCTGCTCCAAGCTCCATCCAACCTGGACACTCCCAGGGATGGGGCAGCCACAGCTTCTTTGCTTGGTCTTCACTGCTCTTTCCACCCAGACCAACACCAGCTCTCTCTTTGCACAGCAGTGTAAGGGTGGGCAGCAGGTTAAAGCAAGGCAAGCAGCCACCATTGCCTGCGTTGTCCTTCTTCTTGCACCCTTTTAAATTTGAAATTTTAAATTGTGATTGCCCAAATGACCTTTTCCAGACCTGGATGCCCCCCTCCCGTGCTGCCCTGGTGCCATGCCCAGGTTCTCCAGTCCCTGTGAAGGAGGAGATGGGACAATCCAGCAGCGTTTTGCTGCAGTGTTACCCTGTTTGACCACAGGCACATTTTAATTAATTTAACTTTTTTTTTTTTTCAGATTGCCCTTATTTTTATCATTCATTTACTTATTATCCAGTGTGCATATTGCAGTGCCTTCCCAACCCCAGCCAGTGGGGCGACCTGCCCAGTCTTCTCCACACTTCCAGCACCTTGGCAGGGTAACATTTGCATGAGAAAGCAGCGAGCGGGCGAGGAAATCAGAATCTAAAGGTGAAGAGCCGTGAGTCACTTGGTGAAACTGCGGTGCCGATGCTGAATTCCCCGCGGCACAAACCCAGGGTGGCAAGGAGGGATGGGGAATGCCCGCGGTGCAAACAGGCAGGGTGAGAACACGCTCCATACTGTGGTGCTGTTTGGTGGTTTTTATTGTGCTCGGATTGACACAGAAATCATCAGTTATGCCCAGGCTGGGGGAACACATCCCTGTGCTGCCCCTGATCCTGCTCTGGAAGTGCCTTTCGGGCTGTGGGGCATCCCCAGCTCCCCTCGGATGCAGTGGCAGCACAAAGGGATGTTTGAAATCCTCTTTTCCGTGCTCTCAGGTTCTCCCAAGCACAGCCTTTAAATGCTGTGCCCTCAACTGCTTGATTAATTACTGCTCTTCTGTTTCACTTGTTTGCTGGTGATGTTCAGGGATGGGATTGAGACTCAGCTCCCAGGGCAGGGCCAGGCTCACAAGCTGGAATGGGCTGGATGGGTATTTTTAGGAAAACAGGATTTCCAGCTCAGGATTTGAAGTTTCTGGTCTTTTTCTCATCCCTCTCCAAGTCACACATCAAGTCCTTTCTGCTGTTTATTGCAGATGTTGAGGGTTAAAATAATCTGGGAGTTAAGTGCTCAGTTTTTGGAGGGAGAAGGAAATGAGCTCTCTCTGCTCATGAGCACCAGAGCTTATGGCCAAACTTCCAGGGAGCTCCAGCTGATATATATTACTACAGAAATAATGCCTTGGAAAAGGCACATGGCAGGATTTAGGGCCATTGCACGTTATTGCTCAGCTCAGCTGAAAGCAGTGAGGGATCACTTTGTTATCCTGACTGGGAGATGGGCACAGCAGGGCTGTCTGTCCATCCCTCTGCCCATCCAGGGCTGCTGCTGGCTTGTCCCAGGCTCCAGGAGCAGCAGAGGGGTGAGCTGGGGTGAGCCAGGGCTCCCTGCCCCTTTCCCCTTCAGCAAATATTCCTTACCGTGTCTCCTCCCCTCTGCCTGCAGGCAGGGATGGAAGCCAGGAAAGCTGTAAGTCCTGTTTGTCCTGGTGGCATCGGCTCACCTTGGAGGTGTCAGCCCTGGGGTGGTGCCTCACCTGCACTGCTGGATGCTGGCAGGGATGGATCCCAAAAGCTGTTTCCCTCCTTACAGCCCAGATTCCCAAACTCTTCATCAGTCACCAGACACTCAGAGCACGGGGAACCTTCAACACGTGGGTTGTGGCTTGGTATTGGCCAGCTCTGCTCTGTGCTGGGGTAGACTCCTGTCCCCCAGCTGTGTCCAGGGAGGATCTTGCCTCCAGAGCAGAGGAGCTGCTGGAAAACCTCTCTGCCAAGCCCAGCAGCCCCAGTTTGCTGTGGGCAGAGGGAGCAGGCTGAGCTCTGCCCATTAGCACGAGTGCTTTTCCCACTCCGGTGGGTCTGTGCTTAACTCACCCCCAGTCACAGAGCAGGACACGTGTGGGGACAAGTGTGTGGCCAAGGGGGCCTTCCCAAGGCGTCAGGAACCTCTGCTGGACCTGGATGGGACCAGACAGGCTGTCAGGAGCACTGAGCATCAAAGGCACCCTGTGTCTGGAGCCTTGGGTTGGGTTCCTCCTCCCTGGGGGCACATCCCGGGGTGTGAAGGGGGTGTGAAGCCCCCCATTTCTGCTTCGTGGGGGTCCACAGCCCTCCTGGTGTGCCCAGCAGTGGGAGCAGGGGTACAAGGACCGTGTGGCACATGGTGCTGGCTGTATCACCTCACCCACTCCCAGGTTTGGGGAGACCCCTTTTCACTGGGTGGCTGGGACCAGCTGGGCAGAGGGGTTTGGGTGCCCTCCCACCCTCCCTGGGCATTTCAGAGCCCGCTGGACACTTTTACAGCTGAAAAAGAGGCTTGCCCTGTGAGAGCAGCACATCCAGCTATGTCCTCTCCTCCTGCAGGAGCAAAGAATTCGGCAATAAAAAAGGAGCTGACGACAGCACTAATTGCTCAAGAGCCACTGTGGCGGGCTGGGGCTGTGGGCATGGCACAGCAAGGGGCTCTGGCACCACAGATGGGTGCCCAGTGGGATGTTCTGCCAGCTCAGAAGGAGATGGGCGAGGAGGAGCCGGGGACTACAGCGCACAGGCGGGTTTGGAGGAGCAGCACAAGTCGAGCTGGGAAATTATAAAATGCCACACTTGAGGTCTGTTACATAACGTCCCTTTTACAGAACCTGGGAGCTAAATATAAAGAGAGTTACATTTTGGGCTGGTGTAAAATGATGCTCCAGAATGGGTTTGTGTGGGAAGGAGCCTCTGCAGCTCGGCGAGGAGCAGGAAGGCTGTTGCGACCCTGGGTTTGCTCTCAGCCTCCCTTGCTTGTTTTCTGTGCATCCCCCTGAAAAGCATGTACTCCCCAGGTCTCAGTTTCCCTCTCTTTAAATCAGGAACAATAAAACCCCCATTTCCTTGCAGCTGCGTTGTCGAGATGAATTCGTGCTTGCAAAGTGACCTGAGAATCTATAGAAACCCGAACAGTATATCATTATCCCGATCTAAACTTGGCACAGAGGATCAGCGGGCCAAATTCCCCTCCCACACTGGAGGAGAAGGGGTTGTGTCAGCAGAGCCGAGAGGAAAATTCCAGCCGCTCTTCCCAACCAAAAAATCCCGAAGGGAAAAGCTTTTTCAGGCTGAGACCGTTTTATTTCCCTGGAGGAAATTCCCTCTTCATTAGCTCGGAGCAGAAGGATCATCTCCCACACAAATGGGCTCCTGCTGAGGTGTGCAGGGGGCTAAAGGGGGTTTTGGGTGGCTCATCCTTCCTCTCCTGGGTAAGTGGTGATGGTGATGGTGGTGCTGGGCTCCTGCAGGACCTGCTGCCACCTCGAAGGTGACAAAGCCAGCAGCATCTCCCATGGGAAATGCAAGCAGGAGTGGGACAAAGTAGAGATGCACAGAGATGCTGGATGTGCCAGGATCCAGCTTTCTTGGCAGTGATTTGGGGCTGTTTTGGCATTTGCTTTCTTTTTAATTCCACTACCAAACCCAGCAATGGTTCCCATTGTTCTCCTTTGCTTGTTCTCCATCAAATATTGGGAACAACCCAGCTCGTCTTCCTTCTCCTTCCTCCCTGCACACAAAGTGAAGACACAGGTGCTGGGCAGTCACAGAGGAGCTAGGTGGGTTCCCAGGGCAGGTTTGACCGCTCACTTTGGGGGCTCAGGGACTGGACTGAAGGATGGCTGAGGCGTGGGATGTCTGAGGAAAGCCTGGCCTTGCTCCTGCAGTGATGGAGAGGCACAAAGACTGAGCTGGGATCAGCCTAGCTCAGCTTCTCCCTCAGCCTAGGGAGCTAATGGGACCAGGGAGAAGCTCACCTGGGCTCACAGCCACCCCTCATTCCTGCCCAGAGGGGGCTCACATCCCAGCCATGAGTTGGGACGTGGGAGAGGGGGATGCTGCTCCATCCCCTGTCGTTTGCTGGGACACAGATGAAGCAGAGCATGGTGGCCCCCGAGCAGAGGCTGAAATGGGGGTGTAGGAGCCCCAGGAAGTCTCATCACCCCCTCCCAGCCCTCCCTGCTGCGCTGTGCCCTTTGGGAGCTGCATTTCACAGCCACTGCATGGCCAGGAGCTGGCCAAAATGGATGTGTGTCCTCTCCAGGTACAGCGTGTGGTACAACGTGCCCGATCCTGCTCCCGTGAAACCCATCCAGATCGCTGGAAAAAATGCTTTCTGACAGGAGAGAGATTTGCAGGGGAGTTGCCAAGCAACTGGCACAGCTCTGACGCCTCCCGAGCCTCTCCTGCCTCTGAGCAGAGAGCAGGGCTGGCTGCATCCCTGCATCCCTCTGCCCTGCCATCCCCAGGTGTGCCAGCCTGCTCCCACCTGCCTGGGAATGTGCCAGTGGGAAAGGCAGGGGCATCCACAGGGTGCTCCCTGCACATCCAACACACTCCTTCAACAACAGGGTTAGAAATGGGCTCCCTTTCCCACCCCATCTCCAAGCTGGGCAGCTCCCTTTCGAGCCAGTCCCAGAAATGTGGTTAAACACCCAGGAGGACTCATTATAACCCAGGCTTTGATTCATGTCACCCCTGTGTTTCCTTGGGAGCTGCCTCAGCTTTACACTAAGAGAAACACACAGCCCAAACCCTCGGGATTTTCTTTCCTAAAGCTTTCATTTAAACGAACCCTTGAGTGCCAACTATTCCAAAAACCAGCTGATGTGCCTTGGAGAGCCTTGGGCTGACAGTGAGAGCTGTGGCAGGCAGGAGGGGAGGCACTGATAGCCGTGGTCTTGCACAAGTGAATGGCAACAAACAGCAAATCCAGCCAGCTTGTAGGGATGGCAAATGGACCAGCCTGTTCTGAACAGGCTGTTCCTGCTCCAGAGCAGGGCTGTGGTGCTGGTGGCAGGCTGGGAAAGCAGCTATTCCTGGCATGAGCTGCTCTGAAACCCTGCTTGGGGCCAAGCCAGGCTAATTACGGGGAGACATGTCCTAAATGAAACCAAGAGGCTCCAAGTGGCTCTGCTGGGCTGACTCCTCTCCAGGGAGGGTTGAGCTGCTCTGCCCCATGCCATGGACCTGCTCACAGCCATGCCCTGAGCCCTCTGCTCCAGCCACTGGGGTAAGCTTGGGCAGGGACTCTGCTGATCCATCTCAGCTCCTCTGATCCACCTCAGGTCCTCTGCCTGCACTTGGTGGAGCATTTACAGCCTCACACTGTCACCTCCTCAATGAGGCATTAACCTCAGCAGACAGAGCACTTGGTGCACTCTGGTTCTTCCATTGCTGTAGGGAGGGAACAAGAGTGCTCAAACCTCTCCCATAAAGCCCAAACTGGGCAGACAGAAAGCTCTGGAACTGTCCAGGTCAACATCCCACCAGGCTGGACCTGGGATGCAATTCCTCCAGGCAGATTTATTTCCCTTGGGGCTTGTGGGTTCCCCAAGGATGCTTTCCTTGTGAGTTCAACCCAGAGTGTCTGGATTTGCCAACAGACTTCCCTGGGGAAGAATGGGGTGTGGGAGGTCACAGTGGGAATTTATGGGCTCATCTTAACCATAGCCCTGCCAGATTTTGGGAGCTGCATATCCCACCCCTGAGCAAAACAGCAAAGAGGCTTTTGTGCCTCCAGAACTGCTGAGGGGTCAGCAGCCCCGCTGAGAGAGTTCCTTTGTGCAGCTTTGCCTAAATCACAGCAAAAAACCCCATGGCATGGAATCATAAAACCACTGAACCACAGAATGGTTTGGGTTAGATGGGACCTTAAAGATCAGCTTATTCCAGGGGGCACCTTCCACTAGCCCAGGTTGCTCCAATCCCTGTCCAACCTGGCCTTGGACACTTCCAGAGATGGGAAATCCCAGGGAACCCATTCCTGGGCAGGCACGACTTCGTGTGACAGCAGTTTCTGTCCTTGAGTCCCCTGTTCTCTTCCTTTAGCTAGAATCATCCCACAGTGTCTGTGTGCTTCCTACACACCAGGTTTGACCTAAGGCCAGCGAAATTTTTGGAGGTCTCTTCTTGCTTTCAGCACATCCTCAACTATTTCCCTTCTGCCTTTCCCCCCTGCAGCAGCCTTTGAGCAGTAATTCAGCACAGAGTACCTGCTGCAGCAGGGAGGGAGCACAGAGGATGAAATCCATATTACTAGGCTCTGCTGTGGCAGAGTTTTACTTTCCCAAAGTCAAGGCCTGGGGAACGTGCTCCTTAAAATGATGCTTTAGATAATACCCAGGAATGCCACGGAGGAGACAGTTCCCTGCTGGAAAGTCACATTTCTCTTGGTGTCAGCAATTGGGAGGAAAGCCATCTGCAGGGAATTAGGATGGGAGCTTCCTCTGGGAGTGAGGAGGAATTCCAGCTGTAAAGGGGCAGGCAGCCAACACCCCCCTTGCCCCTCACTCACACCACTCACTCTTAAACACTTGCAGCCATAGAGAAACATCTCTACCCCACCCAGGAAGAGCGGGCCAGAAGTGATATCATGCAGGGAGAGCACAGCTCAGCATCTGAGGACTGGACGAGTGTGTATTTCGAAAGAAACCTTTTTCTGGAAGAAACACTCGGAGCAAAACTCAGGCCAGTTGCAAAAAGCTGCAGGACCACAACTGTCAACGTGTTCAAGATGGGTTTGGGGACAAAACTGGTCTTGCCTCAAGGCTGGTGTGGTTCGTGGACAGGTGAAGATAACATTCATCAGAGGAAAGAAATAAAAGAAAATGTGTTCATGGGACACTTCTTGCAAGCCAGGCCTTGGAAAGGTGACACCATGAGGACAAGGGGTTGCTCCAGGTCCACAGGATTACATTTGTAAGGGCAGATGGTGGCAGGACAAGGTCTTTAAACTAAAAGAGGAGAATTCAGGTTAGATATTAGGAGGAAATTCTTTTCTCAGAGGGTGGGCACACCCTGGCACAGGTTGCCCAGAGAAGCTGTGGCTGCCCCATCCTTGGAAGTGTCCTAGGCCAGGTTGGACGGGGCTTGGAGCACCCTGGGCTGGTGGAAGGTGTCCCTGCCCATGATGGAAGATGATTTTTAAGGCTCCTTCCAGCCCAAACTGTTTTATAATTCTGTGACTGTGATTGCAGCAGAGGTGGACCTGAATTGACAACCTTCTCCGTGAGGCTTTGCCATCAATCTGCAGGCTGAGAAGATCTTTCCCCATCACAGCTGCCTTAGCAGTTGTCAGCATCTCCCTGCTTCTCCCAGCGCTGCTGCTGGAGCTGAGGGGAGTTTGATTATGATTTAATCCAGGCTTTTAGAGGAGGGAAAAAAGAAAGTTTTGACAGTTCCATATTTAGCCCTCTGACTCACCGATTTTATGTGTCAAACACTAAAGACGGGTTAAGCAGAATTAAGTTCTGGCTTCATTATAAATAGGCATTAAGTAACATGAACGTATTGCATTTGCATGAAAATATGGGCCTGATTCTCTAATTTACCCCAGAGATTTTGTTTGACGTCGATGGGACGCTCCCAGGTGGGAGCTCAGACCAGAGCCAGCCCTGAGCATCCCCTGCAGCCACCACGAGCTGGACCTGGGGAAACAGGGAAGCCTCTGCTGAGATCAGGAAGGATTTACACCCCTAGAACAGGTCCAAATCTGACCCTTGAAATAGTGCAAGTAGTTTTAATTAGCCCCCAGATCTGCAGCTGAAGGGATAATTTCTCTGTGTCAATCAGTGCTAGGTGTACCTGTTAAATCAGGGAGGATGGATTAAGGTGAAAATCGCCCAGAAAGTTTCTCCCAGAAGTTGGAGATTTGTTGGACTCAGATCTCGGGGATGATCCCATCCTGCTCCAATTACCTTCTGCTTCAAGGTCCATCCAGACAATGAATTCAGCCTCCCTCAGAGCAAGGCTGACAGTGGGGCATTGTCTGGGGGAGAACAGTCCCCTTCAGTGAAGTCAGTGCTTCTGCAAGGAGGGTGACAGACACAGACTCCACCAAATCACAGCCCTCAAGAGCTTAATTTACTCACTGGTGTGTTGCTAAACAATTGAGAATTGGTCCATGGAGAGGAACACAAAAAGGCCAGACAATGTAGGCTGTATTTTGAGGCTGGCCTAGTCCAAGCCAAGGAAAACCAGGGGTTTGAGCCACCCAGTGGCTTTGTTTCTGTAAAAATGATGTTCACCCCTGCACCTCTGCCTTTATGCAGAACTGGAGGCTTGGCCCTGTTTCTGCTGAGGGTGAGGGAAAGGGATGTGCAGCAGAACACAGCCAGGGCCACGGGGACTCAGTGACAGCCTCATCCCTGGAGAGCTCACTGTCATTATCCCTTGGAGCTGTTGATCATTCAGGAACAGCATGAGAAGCTCCAGGAGCTTCCCCAGCCCCTGGTGGGACCCTCAGGCTCCGGTGCCTTCCCAAGCATCGCTCTGCCCTCACTTGTGAGTTTTCTTATCAAACACCACGTTCTGCTCCCTGCCTCTGGAATGATTTCCAGTTAAATGCCTCCTCAGAGCCTGGCTGGCTGGGGATTAGCCTGGAACTTGGTGCCTGGGCTGGTAGCTCATCAAAGTCTCTGGGAGAAGGGGAGGTGCTGCCTCTGGAGCAATGGGATTTTGCTCGTGGCTTTGAACTCTCTGCAAACTGGGACACGGGTGCCTTTTGCTCCCCTTCAGCCCCTCTCTGCTCCCCTTCACCCCACAGCTGAGTAAGTGACTTCAGGGCCACCAAACCCATCCCTGTGGCAGCTCCCTGTGCTCCTGCCCTCCAGGGATCTCAGTATTTGAGCTCCAGCTCACAGGGAACTGATTAGCACAGCTCTTGTGACTCAGGCCACAGCTCCCATGTGTTTCCCTGCATGGAAAGAAGCCTCAATCTGCCCCCTAACCAGCCTCTGTCCCCAGGGACCTTCCCCAGGCTGGCAGTGCCAACCATTGCTCTCTCCTGACAGCGGGCACCTCGAGGGGGTTTGGATGCCAAGGGGGATGGCAGTGGTGTGGTGATTGTTGCCTCCTCATGAGCAGAACAGATAACAACCAGGGAGCCCAGAAAGCTGGATGTGGGGCTGGAAAAGGATGGGGAGGGAACAGCAGCTGTGACCCCAAAGAGCTGCTGGAGATGGTGAACCCCTGGATGGTCCTGCTGGAGCAAAAGGCATCCAAGTGCCAGGTTATGGGTCAAGTCAAACACTGTAAAGAGGAGAACTGGCAAAATGGCAGTTTCTTCTTGCTGTGGACATGAAGCCAGAGAAATATCCAAGCATGTGGCTCAGGGCTGGCTTTGGGGCATGGAAACCCCTTTGGTCCAGGTAGTGTGGGGTCCCAGCATCATCCTTCCTTGTGACCCATGAAGGACCATCCACACTCCATTGTGATGCTGCTGCCATGGCAACCAGCCCAGTGGCTGTTCCACAGGGCATGGGGCAGTGCAGGGCACAGCATGGGACTGGGGCCTCTTCCCTTCTAGGTTCTCACCTCTCCTGAGTTCCCACCTGGAAATAGGGGGAGATCTTTGGGAATACCCAGAGACCTCCACAGTTCTGTCTCTCGGCTGCAGAGGAGCTGCAGTGCCCTGTGGGGGATGTCAGGGGGGTCAAGGGGGGCTGCAGGGTGGCTGCTGGGGACCAGCTTTGGGGTGAGGGATGCAGGGTCCACTCTAGTGCCCGCCCTGGCAGCAAGGGGGCTGAATCCAGGTGTTCTTTAGGAATTCTGCCCCCTGGCACGGGGTGGGGGGCACTGACCTCACTGGAATTTCTATGGAAACCCAGGTACTGAACGGGGTGGAATAGCTCAAGCCATCTGTTCCTCCCCTACTTATAAACTCGATCATCTCACGATGACATCACTAAAAATGCTCTCTTTTCATTCCTCTCGCAGCCATCTGTGATGGTTTCCTCATGTGCCAAACACGCGAGCGGGTGCTGAGGGCTGGGCAGGAGGACACAGCCAGCCCATCACTCCTCTTTCATTTCTTCCCTTGGAAAGCAATCCTGCCCCTGTGGAGTCTCCCTCGTCCCCTTCCTGAGGCATCCACGGAGTAACTGGCTGAGTGAGACGGGAAAAATGAAGGGCTCAAAGGTGAAAATGAAGCACAAACTGAAGCTGAACTTTGCAGGGAGTAGAGAGATGCTGTTGTAGGGATGTTACCTGTGGAAATGCATGGCCAGCTGGGGGGAGCCAGGCTTGCTTCTGCCAGTGAGGTTGCAGTGGGGCTGTTTCTGCCTGCCCTCCTGTGCCAGGGAGGAGGCCATGACTTGAGTTTGGGTGTTGGGGGAGGCAGAGTTTGGCAATGTGGGCCAGCTGAGGGCACAGGTCGAGGTGGATCTGCCACAGCTTCAGTGCTCACCTCTTGGGCAGTTTCTCACTAGAAGTCACCTTCCTACACCCAGGGATGGGAGCAGTCCTGCTCCACTTGTGGGCAAAGTCCCCTGGGTTCATCCGTGTCCCCAGCACGAGTGGGTTTGGTTCTGACTCCCGTGGTCCTCGCAGTGGTGCTGGCTGATGGAAGAGGTGACCACCTGCAGTCCCCTGCCCTCCCCGGTGGTGGAGGTCTGTTCCCCATGCAGGAACTGAGGTTTCAGAGGTTGAGGAGCATCTCAGGTGCCAGGGAAGAGCTGGGGCTGGCGATGCCATTCACCCACTCCATGCCCAGCTCCACTGCCTGCCAGTGCCGGTTGTGTTTGCCCGAGTGACCAAACCCTCCCTCTCTGTGGCAGCAGAGAAGACACTCCAAGAGCCAGGACCTTTCGGACCTCTCTGAGCATGAGAAGGAGAGGAGGGACAAAATGGAGATCAGGAAGCTGCAGACACAGTACCATCACGCAGCCTACAAGAGGAAGTTTTACGATGCCGATATCTGGCGCCAGATACAGGCTCAGCAGTGAGTACAGCTCCTTGGGAAGCTCCTCCAGGAGCTCTAGAACCACACAATGGTTTGGGTTGGAAGGAACTGTAAAGCCTATATAGTCCAACACCCCTGCCAGGGGCAGGGACAACTTCCACCATCCCAGGTTGCTCCAAGCCCCATCCAACCCGGCCTTGGACGCTTCCAGGGATGAGGCAGCCACAGCTTCTCTGAATAAAGATCTAATCTAAATCTCTTTCAGTTTAAAATTGTTCCCTCTTGTCCTATCACTACCTGCCTGTGTAAAAAGTTGCTCCCTCTTTTTTATAAAGAGTTGTGGGGACCACAGTGGTGAGGTGGGGTGGGGATGTGCTAAATGTCACTTGTCGTTCCATTTTTTACAGAAAAGAAATAGATGATCTGAGCCAAGAACACAGACATGTGTCATTAGTGCTGAGCCAGATCTATTCCCCAAGAAATATGATGTTGGAAAACAGAAATCGTATCAAGGTCCAAACCCTTTGTCAGACCAAAAATCAAAATGATGCCCTGATCAAAGAGAGAAAAGCCCAGCTAGAGGACCTGACCAAAGAGGTAAGAGCATCTAGACCACTCCCCAGCTGAAACTCCCCCATGTAAACCACATTTAATTCAGGCCTTGGAATATTCCTCCTGGCAAATGACACATGGCAAGTGGGTAGAGCCCGGCTCCCATTCAAGTCAGCAGCACTGACTGGAAAAGGAAGGTTGGCCTCTCAACCTTGTCCTTCCACCAGTCCTTGCAGCCCCTCTGGGATGGCACACACCTACCTGGGGTCACCCAACATCCCTCTGCTTCTCCCTTCACCTTTTTTATTCTCCTGAAAAAGGCAAAACTGGAACAACTGTGCAGCCTGAGATGTGGCAAACAGAGGAGCAGCAGCTCAGGGATGTCCCATCTGTTCTCCCAAGGACATCCTGGTTGGATTTGGGCACCAGTGGGGTGGGAGGGCAAGGGAAATGTGGAAGTGACAGGTCTCTTCAGCCTTCTGCTGTGAGCCAGCTGCCCGTGGTGGAAGTCAGGGAACATGCTGGGATGGTTTGCAGGTGCTGGAGGTGCTGCAGAGCTTTCCCAACAGGGTCAGCTTTCAGTCAGGGGGCTCTTGGCTCGGTCACAGCTCCCCCACCTGCCCCCTGCTCCCCTCTTCCCCAGCTACTTCATTCTTCTGATGGATTTATTTGCTCTGGCAGCTCCTCATTTCCTGCAAAGTTTTCCTCAGGTCATTCCCAGGGAGAACCCCACAGATCCCTGCCTGGCCAGCACAACAGCCCAACCAAAACCCCATCCTCATTGCCTCTTCCACTCCACAGGCTGCTGCTGTGCCATGCTCAACACCTGCTGGGGTTCCCTCCAGAGGCAGCTGCATTTCCCTCATGACATGAAAATAAACCCATTCCCAGTTACTGTTTTTGTTTCTGGTGCTCAGGATGGGATCCTTTGGGATTAAAGCTGCTTCTATAACTGCGAGCTCATTAAGGACATGGTTGCTGTAGCTCAGGTCAACAGAGGGTATTTTCTTTGGCTGCGTGTCCTGACAAGAGTCCAGAACGTAGGGGTGGAGGTTATAATCCCTTTTCTTTTTATCTTGTGCAGGTGCTAGAGTTGGAAAAAAAGATTACAAAGCAAAGAGAGATAACAGTGAAGGCGCTGGAAGCGAGGAACCACAAACGGCTGCAGGAGAAGGTCGACGCGCTGGAGTTCCGTCTAAACCGAGTAAGCAAATATTTTGGACACTTTTGGAGAACAGGTGTGGGGCCACAGAGGGGCCTGGGACCTTTTTGGTCAGGACAAAGCGCAGTGGTGCAAATGTGCATGGTTGACACAAGCTGCATGAAGCACCTGCCTGGTTCCCCTGGCCTAGATTGCTCCCAGAGGATCTCAAAGGCTCCTTCAAGCTTGGTGACCCAAAAGCAGCGCTTGTGCCGTGCCAAAAGCCTGAAGGTGTGCACCTGTTTAGTGATCAAACCAAGCTGCCTGGAGCCACCTTGCCTTGGACAACACCAGATCCAGGTCTCTGCTGTGACCCTCCTGGTCTTCTCTTGCCTTTCTTCCCTTGGGGAGGAGGATAGTGCAGGGCCAACTTCAAATCTCTTGAGCTGCGTTTGTCCCTGTCTTAGTCCAGGTCATTGAGCAGAAACCTGAGCCCCTCAATCTCCCCCCGGTTCCAAACCTTTTGCTTTGCTCTCCCCAGATCACTGTTCGTTACAACACCATCATGACCCGAAATAATGAGCTCCGGGAAGAGACCAGGAGCATGCAAATCCAGAAAGCCATTTTTGACAACTACTACTGGACCTACGAAAGGAAACTGACCCAGCAGAATAAAATGTTGCACTCTTCTGTTGAACAAGCCACAGAAGACTATGAGCAGTGGTACGTGGCCTTGCCAGCCCTGTGGGGGACCCTTGGTGCTGATGGGCAGTGCCAGTGATGAGTATTGATGTAAAGAGACCTGTTGTGTCTTCAGAGAGAGGACTCGCTGCTCTCATGTAGAGCTGAGTGCTGAGGGTTGGGTGCCTGCTCAGTGCAGGGACATTGGTACCTCCAGGGTGTTTTATTCCATCTGTCCCGGGTGTTTCACATGATGGGGTGAGTTGCCCCATGGAGGAGTCCCTTTCTTCTGTGCCCCACCTGAGTTGGGCACTATGCCTGAGTGCAAAACCCCACCAAGAGCTATGTTGGTTTGCTGCCAGCCTTGGACTAACACCACTACAGCTGGATGAGAGCTGGGGACAGGCACAGCATCCCGGGGGCTTTGCTGGGCCAGGCATGGGGACACATGGGGATGGCCAGGAATGCAGAGCCTTCCATGTACACATGGTGAAAGTGCCACCCTCTGTGTGCAGGATGGAGTACCTGTCGAGGATCTCAGACATTAAGGAAGCACGCTACAAAGACACCATCCAGTACAACGTCAAGATGCTGGAGCTGAAGTGTGTTCTTCACCAGGAGACCAGACTGAAGAACTTCTTTCTCACCAAATGCACAGACCTCTCTGAACTGAAGGAACAGGCCAAACAGAGAGAAGGTACCAGAGGAGAGAGGATATTGCAACCAGGACCACAAACCCTGAGTCCACAGAGTTGATGGGGGATTGGTTGGGGTGGTTTATAGCCCTGCACCCCTAAGGCAGCACCTCTGCCTTTGGGGTGGTTTATAGCCCTGCACCCCAAAGACAGCACCTCTGCCTTTGGGGTGGTTTATAGCCCTCCACCCCTAGGGCAGCACCTCTGCCCTGCCTGCAGGTTCCCTAACCCAACCCTCACCCTGAAGAGGCTGAACAAAGGGCAACCAGGGCTCTCTCTGTGTCTGTCTCAGCTTTGATGGCAGCGGAGAGGGCCAAGCGCAGCCAGGCAGAGAGTTATGAGGTGGCTTACAAGCGTCTGCTGGAGCTGGCAGATGGAGACATCGACCAGCTTTTGGATGACTTCGTTGAAAAGGACAGGAGATTCTTCATCCTCTTTGCCTACGCCATCAGGCTGCACGTCTGGAATGAGGCTGCGAAACTGAAGATCAAGGACATCCAGGTCTGCTCCAGGCTCTTCATATCTCCCCTTTCCAGGCAGTGCTTTTGGGCTGGGGTGGGTTTGTTGAGTGTCCAGCATCGCTGCCCACACCAGGGCATGGCTTGCAGCCACACGGGTGGGATTAGGGGGACGCTAGAAATACAATTGGGAACGCTGTGTTCTCAGAACTAATCGTGTCTCAATGCTGCCACCGTGTCCCCAGCAAAAATACTGCAGCATCCAGGAGATCCAAGAGCTTCCCCCAAGTGTGTGGCTGGAGCGACATGTCTGGTCACCCATCCCCTGCCCTCCTGGCCTGGGGACAGCGGTCAAGAGGGATGTCCCTGCTCCCAGGGTGGAGGGATGTCCCCAACCCCTGTTGGACATATCTGGGAGGCATTCCATCAGCACCCCTTCCATGGGCTTGTGTTTACCCAGGATGACATGACGAGCATCACGGTGGAGCGGGAGCAGGCAGAGGCAGCCCGGATTAATGTCATGCGGGAGCTGGAGGTATGGCTGCCAGGAATTCCCTTTGGAAGGGCAGCAGATCCCTGTCTGTCCCGGCACTTCCCCCAGGGAGTCTGGTCCTGTCATCGCTGCCCTGGCCACTGGCTGGAGGGGTGTGGGTAGAAAAGGGTCCTGCCCAGGTTTTGGCAGCTCCCAGTGTGTGGTGAGAGGGTGAGTGTGGGACTCCTGCCAGCCCTGCTTCACCATGGGGAGGTTGGGATCTCCTTCACAGACCCTCTCCCTGCAGGGATGGGAGCATCCCACAGCCTCTCCTGGGATGTCTTCTTTGTGTTTAAAGAGTACTGTGTGGGTGGATCAGACTGCCCAGAGAGGAGGTGGAGTCTCCCTCACTGGAGGCATTCCAGAACCATCTGGATGCAATCCTGTGTGATGTGCTCTAGGATGAGCAGGAAGGTTGGACCCAATGTGGTCCTTCCCAACTTGACCCGTTCTGTGACGCTGCCTCCAGTGTCCACATTGAAACTGGGCAGCACTGGGGTGGTGGGATCAGCGAGGGGCTGGTGTGACCCCTGCCAAAACCTTTGCTGATAGGCAAAGCTGACAGAAACCATTGAGGAAACCAAGCAGTATGAAGCCAAATGCAAAGAGACCAGCAAGCTACTGGGACAGCTCCGGTCCCGCATGGAGTCCATCCTGTCAGGACTCGACTGCGACACTACAAAGAGAGCAAAGCCACTTGGGAACAGCTTGCTGATGCTTTTTGGTAGGTCAGGAGCCCATCTTCCCATGCCATGTGGCCTGAGCTCTGTGTGTCCACCACCCTCTGTGTGTCCACCACCCTCTGTGTGTCCACCACCCTCTGTGTGTCCATCACACTCTGCGTTTTACATGAGCTGGTTTTTTCCCCCTGCCCCACCAGGCAGGGTGACCCCAAGGTGAATTTGAGGCACTAAATTCCCAGTGAATTCAGGAGCTAGCATGGCTGTGTAGACATCCCAGTGGACCCCCAAGCCCTCATCTCGGCTCTGGGTGTTGTAGAGAGGTTGGGGGTTGGCCTCTTGTCCCAGGCAGTTGGCAATAGGACAAGGGGAATTGTGTCAGGGGAGGTTCAGGTTGAATACTAGGGAGAATTTCTTCACTAAAAGAGTGGCCAAGCATTGGGACAACCTTAGGTCTGGAACAGGCCTTGGGACACTTAGGGAGGTGGTGGAGTCACCATCCTTGAAGTATTTCAAAAATGAGTGGATTTGGCACTTCCTGATATGGTTTAGTGGGCATGGGGGTATTCATGATGATCTTGGAGGTCTTTTCCAGCCTTAATGATCCTGTGATTCTATGATTCCATGGCCCATCCTTGGCCCCTTGTCCATGGGGAGTCCAGTTGCTCTGCAAACAGCCAGGGGTGGGCTTGGGGCTGGGTTGCCCCTATGGGACGCTGCCCCTTGTCCCCCAGGTCCCGTGGAGGAGAAGGTAGATGAGTTCCTGGTGCTGGAGTCCCTCCTGCGCTACACGTCGATCGACCGCACGCACCGGTCGCAGTCCTTCATCAGCCCCATGAGGGGAAATTCCGGGCTCCTCTGGGTGCTGGATCGGGGCAAGCTCTGCCCACCACCCCCCGACCTGGACAGCACTGACCCTGCCACTGGTGAGTGTGGGAGGTGGGAGGGAAGGGCCCTGGCCAGGCAGTAGCTGTTCCCCAACTCCCCCATGGCCAACCCTGCTGTCACACACGTCCTTCCCAGTCCATCCCAACCAGTCTGCCCTGCCCCACCGGGTGTACAAAGCTCGTGATGCCATGTGTGATGGGGTGGCCATTCTCTTGGGCAGCAGAAGAGCCACTGGACAAGGACCAGTTGCGTCAGATGGTTATCAAGAGGCATGAGGAGGAGTTGGCCAACCCCCCCAGCACAAGCAAGAGGAAGAGGAAAATCCGATCAAAGAGCCCAGCAAAGGGAAAATAAAGAAGCAATTTCATTCTTGAGCTTCTGTGTCCTGGATATTATTCCATCTTCCTTCTCTGGATGGAGCCCAATGCTTTCTGCAGGCTTCAAAAGCTCACTGGGTGATATTTTGGCCAGGTTTCACCCACTGCTGGCAGCACCCAGTGCTGACAGCACCCACAACCACTGATGGAATCAGCTGCTCTCTGTCAGGGTGACATCCCTGTCACACAACCCAGTGTGCTTCCCACAGCTGGATTTGGGGACCACCACCCCACTCCTGCACTGTGGCTGCCTGAGGGGCCTGGGGACAGCTGGTGGGGTGCAGGGGCATGGCTGTGCTTGCTGGGTGTTCCCTGCTGAGCTGGTAACTCTCTGCTGCCTAAAGTAAACCTGAGCTCCGTGCTGGTCCTGGGCTGCTGGGGCTGGATGGGATGGCCACAGCCCAGTGTGGAACAGGCTCTTTGGGGCTGGAAGAAGGGACACAGGGATATCTGAGGGTGACATGCAGAAGGGCTGGGAGTCTGGGGGCAGTGGGGTCTGGGGGGAATCCAGGGGTTTCTGTGGGGCACAGACACATCACCCGAGCCCAAGCACTGCTCACACCAGTGGCTGCATTTCCTCTTGCCTAAAGGCAATTTAATGTGGATGCCATTCCCGTGCCAAATTCCCGGGCAAGTGCCTCTCCAGGGGAAGAGGAAAGGGAATCCCTGTGTGACTAGGGAGAGGTGATCTCCCAGTGCCAGCCCCAGCCCTGAGCGTGGGCTAGTCCTTCTCCTCGCCGTGTGTGATGACATGGACCAGGTTCTTGTAATCCAGGTTGCCAGACATGTCTGGAGGGAAGGCTGCAAACATCTGGTCGATCTGCCGGGGAACAGCCAGGTTAAAAAGGTGGTACAGAGGGAGTTTGGGGCCAGGGATGGGAGGAGGGATGAGATCAGCCAGGACAGAGGGCATGGGAGGCTGGCAGAGGGTGGGAGGCAGCTCATACCTCTTCCTGGGAAAACCTCTCGCCCTGTGTCATCAGCATTTCTTTGATGCTGCAAACAAGACAGTGTGGTGAGCACGAGGGAGGCCTCGGTGGGGACACCCCCTCCTCCTCCCCTGCACTCACTAGGCAGATTTCAGGCCTTTCCCCTCGGGATCAAACACCTTGAATGCGTTCAGGATCGTCTCCTCCGGGTCGGCACCTGCGGGTGACACAGCCGTGGCCATTGGAGGAGGCAAAGCAGGAATCCTCCTGCTTCCCCCAGCCTTTGGGGGGGGGACAGCAGGGTCCCTGCAGGAATGCTGACCCTGCAACTGGAGCCTGGAGAGCGGGTGGTGGCACGTGGAGGAGCAGACCCAGGGTCGTGGTGTGAGCACAAAGCAGGCGGTGTCGCCACCGCTCCGGCATCCGGCATTTATCTAATCTTTGCAGTGTATTTATAGAGCTCCAGGCTCAGCCCTTGGGGCCCTGCAGCCTCCTGGAGATCTGCAGGAGGCTGCATTCCTTGGGTTAAGTGCATGATACAGGGGGCAGCCGGATGGGTGGGGTGATGGGTCGAAGTCTGGCTGTAGCCAAGGTGGCCACTGGTGCCACTGTTGGTGTTGGAACACTCAGAGGTACCACAGGACCTCCTGTCCCCCCCTTCCTATGGGGGCAGCAGCATCACAGCCATTTGGGCTAGTAGAAACTGAGGCATGGAGACCATCTCATACTCCCTCAACAGGTATGAGATCCAGGTCTTTGGAATTTGGTATTGCAAGTCAGCAAGAGTTTGAGGGCACAGGAACACCCGTGGGGACAGTTGCTCAGGGTACATGACACTAAATTTGTCCTTTCTGTGGTGTCTTGGGATGAGGAGGCTGGAGGAGTGCCCAGGATCAGGATTTGGAGGATGAGCAGTGGAGCTTTTGGGGAGAGAGGTTGTTGCTGGTGCTGCTCCCACTGAAGTCTCTGTTTCTGGAGGGGTCCTTGTGCTGCCACTGGGAGAAGGGGCACCAAGGGGTGATGGAGGGATGGGTGAGGAAGTAATTTCAGAAGTATCATCATGTTGTCCCCAGGTGTCACCTCTTGGCAGTGGTGGGGGAGCTGTCTTTGCTCTGACCCACCCCTGGGCTCTGCACATCACACATGGCACTCCTTTCCAAGGAGCCTTTGACAGGTCTCACCTGGAAGGGTCTGGGGTCCCAGGAGCTGGGTGGCTTCCCCAGGTGCAACAGTGATGCTGTGGGTGCTCACTGACCACCCCTCCAGCCCCCCAGACTCACCCTTGAGCTTCTCCCCGAACATGGTGAGGAACACAGTGAAGTTGATGGGGCCGGGAGCCTCCTTTATCATCTCATCGATCTCCTCGTTTTTCACATTGAGGCGCCCTGGGGAGAGCAGTGTTGGGTCAATTCCACATCCATGTTTAACTGCTCTGCTCTGTGCTGGGGGCTAAAACACACCACAGGACCCTCCCTCTGGGGGTTCTCCCCCTACCCAAGAGAAGCAGCACATCCCTGGGGAGCCACCTCTGAAAAAGAGCAGCAGCAGCAGGAGAGAGGTGGGAGAACCACCTCCAGCTCTGGTTTCTTGGACTCCAGGATCACAGAAAAGAGGGATGGAAAAGACTGAGCTGGGCTGCTTCCTTCCCTCACTGTCCCGTGGATCAGCCTGCTTCAGTGCTCCTCAGAAGGTGTCTTGGGTCAAAACCAGCAGCCCTGGGGTTCCCTCTGGTCCCCAGTGCCAGGAGCTAATGGGACTGAATGTCTCCATCCTTTTTCCCAAGATTGGATTGTCCTTGGGATTCCCTGGCTCCATTGCTGATTCGTGGTGACCTCCCTGATGGGAGAGCCAAGCTCACAACGCCACAGCCTCCCCAAATCCCATAAATCCCCTTAATGCCCACACCCCCTGGGATGTCATGGGATGGGCACAGCCAGGTGCTCCTGAGCTTGGGAAGGGGCTGGGAGCATTTGGCTGAGTGTGATCCAGGAGCTGGGTTACACTGGTGGGATAAACCAGCACTGCTGCTCTGAGCCACCCGTGTGGGGTCTCATGGAATAACAGCCTGGGGTTGGACCAGGAGGGTTTGGGCAAAACGGGAGCTCCAGTTAATGATGGGGGCTTGGTTAGGTGGGGGCTGCCCTCTCTTCTTTCACTTCATAGGTCTGATGTTGGCAAAGCTGCTGGGGAGGGGAGGGTGCTAAAAGGGGGCTCACCGAGGGCAGCAAACGTGTCTCTCAGATCCGCCTTGTCGATGAAGCCATCCCGGTTCTGATCCATGATGGTGAATGCCTGGAAGCACAGGAGGAGGGAGCACAGGCAGAGGGAGAACTGTCAGTCTTTGCAAAGGCTTTAGTGCCCTCCTCCTCCTCCCTTCAACTCGGATGGGACAAGGGCACTTTGAGCCCTCCCAGGATGGGGCTCTGGGGGTCCTGACCCAGCGAGGGAGCAACAACCTACCCTAATCCTTCATCCCACAGAAATCCTGGCCCCTGCACCCCTGGGCAATGGCAAACCAAACCCTCATGCTGTACAGACCCTTTTCTTGGCCAAAACCCTCTCATCCCAGGAGGAGACCAAGAACAGACACCAGCCTGAATCATCAGCTCCCCTACTGGGTCCAGTTACCCCTGGAACTGGAATCTCCCCAGCACCATATGCCTGCCGTGCAGGGGGCAGGAGCTCCTGGCACAGTGGGTTGGAGTTGACTGGGAGATGTGCTCTGGCTCTCTGGGATCCTGCTGGCTCCTGTGCAGGGGGCAGGTTCCTTGGAAGCTCAGAGGCTTAACAATGTCACTGAGCTGCTATTCTCACTTTTAAAATAAAGAGACCCAAAGCTGGGTGTGCTGCCCCTTGCTGAGAACCAGCTGTCACTGATCTGAGAGCACCAAGGAAAGGGCTGAAGGTCACGTTGCACCGAGGACCCTCCGTCCTCCCCACCAAACCCACCTACCTCTTTGAATTCCTGGATCTGGGCCTGCTCAAACATGGAGAAGACATTGGAATTAGCACCTTCAATCCTCTTCTTGGCTTTCTTGGGTGCCTGCAGGGGTTCAAGGATGTATCATTAACTCACTGGCTTTTTATGGGGTGGAATAAAACACGAAATTGCTCTTAGTCGTGACTCCTTTGTGGTAGCTCCAGGCTGGGGCTCTGTTCCCTGGGGACTTCGTTGTTTCCCCCTGCAGGTCTGGGATACTGAGGAGCATTAAGATTCTTGCTTAAATTATAGTTCTTGATGAATTTAGCCAAATAAGTCCAAGGAAAGATGAGGTGGGAAATCTCTTTTCCCAATGACAGGTAAAAGGCTTGGCATTGGGGTGAGATATCCCTGTTGGAACCCTGCCTTTGGAAGTGCTGCAGTCATTAGGTGCTTCCTTACCCTGCTGCGCACTTATTGAAGTGTTTGATTAATAAAATAATCTGTCTCCTCCTGAATTGAGGCTTGAAACAACCAGAAATGGCTCAATGTATGATGTAAAGAGGGGTGAAGGACAGACCCCCTCCCAGTCCCACCCTGCCCACCATCCCTCATTCCAGCACCCAGGAGGGTTTGGGAGGACACAACAACCCTTCCTCTTACTGCATGAAGATAGGGAAAGGAGAAAAATGGCATTTGGACCCCAAAATGCCCCAGTTAGAAAGCTCTGCTATCATGGGAGACACTCTCTCTTCCCTACAGGATGCTGCTGATCCAGCTGGATGCTCCCCAGCTTGCTCACCCCCTTTGCAGGGCAGGAGGGACCCTTGGCCCTCAGCTCCCTGTCTCCTCCAGTGCTCCTTGTCCATTAAAGCAATCCTGGTGGGAAATCTAGTGGTTTTTACCTCTCCTTGCTGGAGCTCTGGGCTCTCAGTACTCACCATGGCCTTGCAGAGCTGCTGGTGTTGCTGTGAGGGTGTTCCCGAGGCTGTGTCTCTCTCTCCCCCTGGCTCAAACAATAAATACACCCCCCTCGGGGTTAAAAATAGCCCCATGCCCACTTTTGGCTGTACTAGGTGAGTTGGCCGCCCCCAGCCCTGTTGTCTCTGCCTCTCTCTGTCCCTCCCTCTCTCTAATCTGGAATAGCAGCTTGTTGTTGTCACCGGCTGACGTGACATGTGAGCCCCGGAGGGTTTCAAGGTTAACGAAGTGCCAGGTGGCCCCCCGGCTCCCACCCTGGGGATGCTGACCCGGGGCTGCACAGGAGCAACCCCACCTGCCTTTGTCACTCGGGCTGGGGCCGGGCTTGTCCCCTCTGCTGGGACATGCAGGGAGGGCTTGGCCCCAGGGGACCCCCCCCTTAAATCCCCCAAGGCTTGTGCAGTTTTCCCTTAGCCCTGCCAGGCATCTTTGGGATGCTTGTTGCCCCATGGCTGCGTTGGCAGGACAAAGCTGGGCTCTGCTCAGCTGCTGGAGGCAGAGGAGCCCTCCTGCCCTCGGATCCCCTCGCTTGGGATGCTCCAAGAGCAGGAGCAGCTGCCTGGTCACCCTGTCTGTGGTGACCATCCTGCTGCAGCCCCATCCGAGAGCACTGGATGAAGCTGGGCAGGCACAAAGGGCTCCTCTCTCATGTGTCACCGCCCACCGAGGCACCTGTCACCCAGCTAAGCCAAACACTTGCTCGCCCTGGTCCCAGGGATACACACATTTAACCCTACACTTCCCGGGTTCTGTTTTTGGGACACATCCTGCAGCACCCCGGGGTGATGGCACTCACACCACTGGAATGCCATGACTCACCAACTGCACATGGCACAGCTACCTTGGCCATGTCACAGCCGCCTTGGCCATGTCACAGACACCTTGGCCATGTCACAGACACCTTGGCCATGGCACAGACACCTTGGCCTTGGCACAGACACCTTGGCCATGGCACAGACACCTTGGCCATGGCACAGCCGCCTTGGCCTTGGCACAGACACCTTGGCCTTGGCACAGACGCCTTGGCCTTGGCACAGACGCCTTGGCCATGGCACAGCCGCCTTGGCCATGGCACAGACACCTTGGCCATGGCACAGCCACCTTGCCTTGGCACATCTGCCCTGCCCACAGGCTGCATATCTGCAGCAGGATCCATGGAACCTGCGGGCAGGCAGGCAGGCAGCAATCCCACAAAACCTCTTCCCTGTCCACTGCTCTCATGGAGCAGCACCGATGGCTGTAGGGACCAAGCTATTTAGTAGGTCCCTTTTGTCTTCAGTATTTTTAGCCTGTTCATTATCTCCTCTCCCTCTGCCTTGCCCGAGATGAAGCCGAAGGTGGATGTGTGGGCACGCTGGGGTGGGACTGGTGCTGGCAGCCCAACGATGCCCATCAGCCCCCCAGCTCTGTGGTGCCTGGCACGGCCATGACCCGGTGCCTGGGCACAGGCCTGGCTCCTGGCATTGTCCCCTCCACATGCCGAGGAGGTTGGAGGGCTGGGACAAGGCTGGGAACAAAAGGCACTGTGAAACCAGATCCCTGGAACTCCGGGCTCTGCCCAGACGCTGCCCTTGTTCTCCCAGAGGACACAAATGTCGTGTTCAATCCCTGGCACTCAGCACTCCGTCTCACCTCGCTGCCCGGCTGCCGGCAGGAATGGCATTACAGGGAGGATTTCAGCGGGCAGCAGGGAAGTGTCTAGGGAAAAAGTGCCCGGAGAGGGGAAAACTCCTGCTCCGGGAATGAACACCTTGCCTGGATGGAGCTGCAGCTCAGGGAAGGGATTTCAGGGTGGGGTTTGGGGGCTCTGTGAGCAAAAGGGCAGGGGAGAGAGCCGTGGGGGCAGAGCTGGGGCTGGGGGATCAATCCCGGCACGGCCGCTCCCTCCTCCTGCCAAGTTCAACTGGATTCATCGGCCAGCCGAGCCCAATTACCTTAATTTGTGGCATTAAGGAAAAATCCATAAGCATGAGGGAAGTGATGCGCAGTGGTTTCACGGGACCGGGTGGCCGTGGAGCCGCCGGCGCCGCCGGGGCTGCCAGTCCCCGGCTCCGTGTCCGTGCTGGGCACGGCTGGCGGCGTGGGAGGCAGCCCTGGAGACACCGACATCTCCCAGAAGATGATTTTTTTTCGGGAAGCACCATTTCTGCCTGCCCAGCCTGGAAGAAGCCAGCCCGGAGTGTCTCCCCAGTGTTACCCACAGTGGGGTTGGGGTGAGAGGGTGGCTGGGGGTTTTGAGGGGTCGGTGGTGCCAAGGGGGCACTGAAAGCCAGGGTGGGGTGCAGGTGGCTGCCTGGATTTCTGCTGTCATTTTTCAGACTGCTCACTTCTTGCAATGCCCTGTGCTGCACGGGCCAGATCCTGCTCCCCCGTGAGCATCCTGGTCCAGCCTGTGCACGGAGGCACCTCCAGGAACATCGGCTCCTTCTCCCGCTGTGGATATCGGGGGGCTTATTGGCACCCAGGAAAACCTGAGGGCTTTAATGTGTCTGCGTGTCCTCCGGAGCCCTGCAGTGAACAAAAGAGCCGTGCGAAGTGGCTGCAGCCTGGGAATGGATAGCAGGGAATAACACACGTATCCGTGCCACGGCAAAATCAAGCATCGTCCCTCCTTATCTGCCAGAGAGCCCGTGTTTTACATGAGGAAAAAAAAAGCCTTTCTAATGAATAGGCCAGCCCCTCTCGAGCTCGATAAAAAATGGAGTCAAAAGGATTGGATTAACCCCCGCCCTTTGCCAGGCGTGTGCTCAGCCGGAGCCAGACGTGTCCCTGTGCCCGGCGCTGAGCACGGGCACCACAGTGGTACCCCGAGTGGGGGCACCCCCAGACCTGTTTTTGGGGTGCCAGGGTGCCCCAGAGCCAGCCCGCAGCGCCGCCCACTCCGCATGGTTTCCTCAGGAATATCCCTGTATTTTTGCCTGCGATCAGCCCCATTTGACTAAGCTATTACATATGTATACACACCAGGACGTTCCCGTCCAAACCAATGGAAATTACCTCTGACCAATACATTTTCCCAGGAAATCAATGCATTTTAACACTGGATAATATTTATGAAATTGAATTTTTTATTGAAGCTAATGCAATTCCCTTCTGTTTTATGCATTTTTATTAAACTAATGCATTTTAAATTAAACTGTTGTATATTAACTACAATGGCTGTTGGTACTTACAGTAAAATAATATATGTTTGCTGAAATCAATACATATTCCAAACCCAGGAATTTCCAGTTAACAAGGCCATATCAAATATAATAAATGCATGTAGCTACTTAATTTGATGCTTATATACACTGGCTGCTGTATTTGTTTATTGGTAATGATTATTTTTAAAGGGAGAAAGCTTATTAAAGGTAGAAGGATGGATTCCTGTGCAGGTCAGAGCTGCAGTCTGAAGCACTGGGTGGTCACCCTGTCCCCATCGAGGGAGGCCATGGGGTGATCTGTGTGTCCCAGTGCTGGCTGGGGGCTGAAATTCATCTCCTCTGTCGCAGCCCTGTGCCTCAGTTCCCACTGCGAGGAGGTTTGGGGACATCCTTCCCTTGCTCGTCACAATCCCCCACAGCCCCTCTCTGCTGGCAGCGTCCTCGGGATGGTTTGGGATGGTTTTATCCCTCTCCCCTCGGTGTTCAGAAGGTGTCCATGTTTATCAGCTTCTTCCAGACCGATTTAATTCAGCAGTTTTCCCTCGGAAGGATCCACCACGGTGCTTCTTGACAGGAGGCTTTGCCCAGCTCGGGGCTCTGGGGAAGAGCAGCCACCCATCTAACAAAGCCGGGGGGCAGCTGAGGATGGGGACAAGGACAGGAGATTCCCCATCCCTGAGCTCCTGGCCTGTCCCTGCGCTGGGAATGGGATACATCCCAGGGGACAGGTCTCTGTGCCGGCCTCCCGAGCCGCGGCATTGCCAGGGAAAAGCCGTAAATAGCAGCGGGACCCGCCGAGCGCACGAGAACGGCGCCAGAGTCGAGATAATTCGGGCGAAGCAATAAAGGAGGAAAATTAATTAAAGAGCATGGGATAATTGGAGAGAGAATGCGCCTGAAAAGAAGTAGCCTTGGCTGGAAGGGCCAGGGCACCCTCCCCGCGCATCCCTGGGGGGCAGCGAGGGCTGAGAGCGGGCACAGCTCAACACACATCCCGATGCCACCCAGGGGACATGGAGGGGTGCTGTGCCCCCCGTGTCCCGCTCGGGGGGTCCCCTCCGTGTGCCCTTTCGGGGGGTCCCCTCCGTGTCCCCTCCGTGTCCCCCCCGTGTCCCCCCGGCCCGGCCCGCGGGGACGCGCTGCAGTTGCCGCGGTGGCCGCCAGGTGGCGACGTTGTAACGGGAGCTGTGCGGGAGAGAGGGGAG
>JAWWEE010000034.1:10788942-10807740 GCA_035221455.1 Xenops minutus | reverse complement strand
TGCCCAGGGCAGTGGGCACAGCCCCAAGGCTGCCAGAGCTGCAGGAGGGTTTGGATGATGCTCTGGGGCACAGAGGGTGACTCTTGGGGATGGGCCTGTGCAGGGTTGGATTTGATGACCCTAATGAGTACTTTCCAAATCAACACATTCTGTGATTCTGTGAATAACACACACAGCACCCACTGAGCCCCTAAACACAACCTTACAAGCACAGGATAGCTGTAAGCTTATTCTGTGCTTACTTTTGTTGCTTTTACACAGCAATGTTTTATTCCATGTTTAGGTCTCACGTGTCCTTTGAAGGGCACTTTGTACTCACCCCACAGTTTGGTAAATACCCGGTCAGAGAGATTAGCAAGTGAGTGCACAAGAGCACAAAAAGTGACACAAAGTTGATTCATTATCAAAACAAAAACAGAGAAAGGAGCTGAAGGGAACCCTAATAACGGCCCAGCTCTTGCTGCCATGGAAATACAGTGGCTGTCACTCCAAAAAGTGTCACTGCACACATGCACAGAACTTTTTTTTTTTTAAAGTAGCCAAAGCACCAAAACAATCAGCCTCTGAAAATGCACTTATTCATGCCTTCACGGTGTTTTTTTAATGTTACACAACATCTTAGGAGCAGAAATGAAATTATATTGGGAAAGGATCTTCACAATGGGAAATGCACTTCAAACAGTCTGGATGTTTGCAACCCTGATATAAACAGCGAAAAAATACCAAAGAGAAGAAACCCTGACCCTTTCATTTTTGCAATATGAATACGTATTTTGTCAGTAAAAAATAAATGGGAAAGAAGTACCCCTAGGAACAGCCCTGTCCCAGAGAGGGCAGAGCTGGGTGCAGGCAGAAGCCCAGCTCCGAAACGGAGAACAGCTCGGGCTGGTGCCTGGGCAAGACATGCCATGGGACAGGGACCTCTGCCACTGAAGGATCAGCACTGTGTCCCACTGCCTGAAGAGCTGCATCCACAGAAGCTGCGAGCACAAAGCTGCTCTCTTTAGGACAGTGGGGAGCCAGTTATATTGAAAATTTTTGCCCTCATTTCACAGTTTCTTAATACACTAACCAGTTCATGTCAGGGTCTCCCAAATCCTGGTTAACAGAACAGGCACACACCTCATGCCTCAGCTGACAGCAGTTTTGCCCAATGATTCACTAAGGTAAAGTTGCCATCCTGAACTGAGACACTTGCTGCTGTTATCCCCTGAAAGAGGCATCCTGCCACTTCTCAGTGGGTTACAAGAGAAATTCAGACACCTGTGTTACACTCCTTTCATTTACAACAACCAAAGGATCTGCAAAGCATCCCTCTCCACTACACACCTTTGATCTTCCAGTACGGAGAACAGCAAATGCCTTTTTCTTCTCAGAACAAAAAAAAACACCTTCAGATTAAAGAAGTTCTGAAGCAAAAAGAAGTGCATGCACAGCAGAAACCATCACCTAACGGGAGAGGACAACAGTTCCATGTCAGGTCCAGCCAGACCCTTCCTGCCCACTGCAAGCGCCACCAGTTTCCCCACCAAGTTACTGAGCGCTGACTGAGGACTTGAAAAAAATGAATTAATTAAAACCCAATAACTCCTGTCATTCTCATTAACATGACCTACAGAAATTGCCTCTGAAACAGTAAGCTGTTAAATGGGTAAAAGACTACACAAAAGCATTAATGCTCCTGTCATCCTTTCCTTCAAAATACATGTGACATTTGCATGGAACGTGCACAAAGTCAGCAAATACACTCCTAGGAGTTTAAAAAGAGGTTTAAAGAGAAAACTACAATTAAAATATACTCTGGGGTAATTGAAGCAAACACTGTCACTACGCATCAGTCAACAGTGTTTTTAATGGAAATACTCAACATCAAAATCTGTCTTTGCTGTAAATCACTTTTGTCAGGAACAAATGGGGTTTGTTCTGTCAAAAGAATCTTCTTGAGTGCTTTCCTAATAGCTCATTTCTTAATTCACCTGGTTAAAGTCTGTAGAGGAAGAGTCCCCAGCTACTCACAGCAGCTCTCCAGTCACAACTCCGTTAGCAGGAAGATCCCAGATCCAACCCCCGTAGCAAATTGCAAGCTCCCCCCAGTCCCACCCGACAGGCTGAACAAGGCCCCCCTCCCAGCTGCTCGCTCTCCCAGCACCTCATCATTTAGCTTCAACTTCCTGCCAAGGAAATTTCCTCTTTACCTTCAAGGGTTTTCAACTGTCAGAGGATAGGATTAACATAGACATGAGGAAGAAATGTTTAACAATGAGGGTGGGCAGGCCCTGGCACAGGGTGCCCAGAGAAGCTGTGGCTGCCCCATCCCTGCAAGTGTCCAAGGCCAGGCTGGACAGGGCTTGGAGCAGCCTGGGCTGGTGGAAAACATCTCTGCCCATGGCAGGGGGTGGGACTAACTGAGTTTTGAGGTCCCTTCCAAGCCAAGCCGTTCCATGATTCCATGAAACCTCTGCCTTGGGGTGGAGTGGAGCAGCTGGGACACTCTGCACCCACTTGCTGCCCTGGCTCGTGCCTTCGTGCCTCAGTTTCCCTGTTCCTGGGGCACCAGGGATGGACTATTTTTGCAAACCAGCCCCTTGGGGTGAATTGCCCCCAAAAGGGGTCTGGCAGCACCGTGGGGGTTGTGCCCATGCCCTGGGTGTGTGGCTGTGGGCTGGTCCATCAGCTCCTGCAGCACAGGCCCCTCACAAGGCTTGTGTGTCCTTTCTGTTCCCACGCAGAGGATTTCGGGGGTATCTCTGTGAACAGGTCCAGGCTCATAGTGAAGAGCTGGCTCTCGAAGTCAGCAAGCTGTGGGGGGTCATCAGCAAACTCTACCCAAAAAGCTTCGCTAGCCTGAGATCTGGAGTGCTCATTATGAGCCAGAGTGGTTTTAATGAGCAGGGGCACAGCAGCACATGCCCCTTGGTGGGTCAGCCCCATCCGGCTCTCACAGATCCCAGCTCAGGATGGGGGGAGAGCCCTGGATGATGGGGGGCAACACCTGCTCACCCAGGTTTGCCCCGTGGAGAGCAGTGTGTGATGATGGTCTCCTTCAACCGCATCTATGTATTTAAGATGAATTATTTTGGCTGTGTCTGCCCAAGCCTTTGCAATATTCAGCATTCCCACAACCAGTGGCTTTTTTAAGCTGATCTTCCCCGAACGCGCCAACCCCTCCTTCCAAAATTGTTTTGTTACCTTTTATTCTTTAACGTGGCCTTGCTGTTTAATTATTTTTTGGGCTGGTTTGTTGTCGAACTCGGTGGTTACCCCAAACCTGCACCAACCCCCTTCCTTCATCCCTGGGTATTGACTTCGTTGCGGTTTAAGCAGCTCTTCGTGCTCGTGGGGCCGTTTTAATATTAACAGCTCGGCGTGTCGGTGCCAGCCAGTCCTCCTGCAGCCAGCATTCCTTAAAAAGTAAATAACCAATTTGAACCCCGGGTAAATATTCCTCTGGTGGGAGCTGTGCCGTGCGTCAGCCGCTCCGAGCACGCCGCCGTTGCCTTTGGTAACGCTCCCGTGCTTTTACACCAAAGTCAGGACCTCGAGCATCCTTTGTTTTCTTCCGTCGGGATAACATAATAAAGTATTACCTGGCGCTGGCAGCGGGGCTTGTAATGTGTGCTGTAAGCACGGAGCCAGAGCCGGGCTCTTATTGCTCAGCCTGGCTGCAGAGGACATTTATTCCTTATTAATCACTCCGGAGGGCAGAGCTGCCTCCGTCTGCACAAACACTGCTCCATCCCGGGGAGCTGGGTCATTGTTCCCCCTCTCAGCCCCCCAGGGTCTTAGCCGAGGGGGGAGCTCTGCTTTGGGGGAGCAGCGTTGCTAAAACCCCCCTGAGATGCCCGGCATGGGGGAGGATGGATGCTGCAGGGACCCCCAGGCTGGAGCTCTCCCTGTACCCCCCAGGATGGGGGGGATGAACTCCCTCCAGGGCAGGGGCAGGGGGGATCTCAGGGAAATCTCTTCACTGGGGATCTCTTCACCCCAGAGGGTGAAGAGGGCACCCAGACAGTGGTGGGCACTGCCCAGGCTCCCCAGGGCAGTGGGCACAGCCCCGAGGCTGCCAGAGCTGCAGGAGGGTTTGGACAACAGGAGAGGGGCATTGTTGGGGTGTCTGTGCAGGGCCAGGGGCTGGATTTGATCCCTGTGCTCCCTCCCCACTCAGGATATTCTCTCAGTGTCGGGGGTCTCTCCCCGGAGTGACTCCTGGTGCCACACCAGCTGTGCCAGTGGGATGCTCTGGCTGTGCCACTCCGGTCCCCTTTCTCTGGGATGGTGACAGGCTGTGCCCTGCTGATCCCCACCACGTCCAGCCCCCTCCCCAGCCCAGCCCTGGCAGAGCTGAGGGCTGGCAGGTGCCCTACCAGGTGCCAGGGGCCAGCAGGACCGTGTCCAGCCAGCCCAGGCCAGCAGCTCCCCCTCCACGCTCCGCACACGCCGCAGAGGTACCGTCTCCTGCCACTGCACTTTTCCTTCAAATAAAAGCGGCTAATTAACATTATTCTTTAATTATTGCCTCTATCAACAAGGGGTCTGGTTTTTACCAGCAGGATAGTCGCTTTCCTTCCCACTACCCAAGCGAATGCTTCAGTTCCTGTTGCTTTTGAAATGAATTTGATGTCATCTGCCCATTGTCACTTAATGGGGACACTTGGGTAATGATTGCGCGCTCCAGCCCTGTTAGCAGCACTGCGAGCGTGTAATTTAGCCCCTTAGGCAACGGTACTTTTGAAATCTCTGGATAGTTTTGAACTCTCTGTTCTTAATTAAATATGCAATTTTTCACGGTAACCAGGTTAATTCTTTTGTGTTGTGTTGTAATACTGTTAGGAATTTTCATAGTTCTTATTAAACATTATTCAGGCATTGTGAATTCCATAATTAAAAAAAATGAAAAGAACAAAGCTTGATTCACTTCTTTCTTTTCCCTGGTTAATTTATCAAATGAATTTTGCAAATTTTTCTTTTTCTCCCCAGACGGCGTGCCAAGTGTTTTAAAGGGGAAGGATTTAATTGCTCTGTAGGGATTGGTTGGTTATGAAGGATTTGGCTGTTTGATTAGTAAACCCTATTGGGAATGGTTTAATGCTCCATGATCTTAAAAATTGTCTGATTGTGAGGCTCTCCAAGGATGTTTCCTCTCTTCCTTATGTACGGCAATGGCTTTGCACAAGTGTGATTATGAGACAGAGGAGGGAATGGAGGTCGGTGCTGGGTGAGCTTTCCTGCCCTGGCCCTGAGGAGGAGGAGGGTGGTGGGGAGACAATCCCTGCAGCTTTTGGGAATGGATCTCTGCCTGTGCCAGCTCTGGGCTGGATCCACCACTTGGTTTCTCTTCCAAGACTCACTTCCCAATACCTACCTTGTAATATAAGGAAATTTCAGGGAATATCTGGTTTATTAAGAGGCAAATCCCTGCTGTGTTCTCCATAGCTGAATCCTTGTGTTATCCCACTGGGCAGCATCCCTGTAGGGTGCTGAAGTGCATGGGGAGGTCTGGCTGGGGGACCCACAGAGCTCTGGGCAGGGTGATGCACAAGGAGGGAGGTGGGGATGCAGCTCTGGGGGATTTTATCCAGGAATCCCAAAGCAGTGGGGATCACAGAGCCCCAACCCAGGAGTTATGTGGGTGATCAGCCTTCTCCAGCTGCCTGGGCACATCCAGCCAGGAGCCTTTACCCAAGGAGGTTTAAAAAAGAGAAAAACAACATGTGTTTTTTGCTGCTGGGATTGGTGTCCCCTGCAGAGTTTCTGCTGGATTTTTGGTTCTCCCACCCCTGCTAAGAAGGGTCTGTGCTCTGCCCTCACACCTCCAACCCCCTGTTCTTCACCTGAGCTTTGGATCCACAACTGGTGGGGGTGATGGGTGTCTGTGCACTGGCACTGGGGCTGCAGGGTGCTGGGGAGAGCACAATGCTCCAAAATCCCTGCTGGGGAAGAACCTGGGCTTCACTTCCAGAGTGTCCAGGACCAGCCCTGTCAGCACTGCTGCTGCCAGCAGTGCTCTGGGTTGTTCTTAAAGCCCTTTGGGACTTAAAGGGAGGGTAAAAAGTCAATAACTGGTGTTTTAAACCACATGGTGCCAGCTGGGGTTCCCAGCTGGGGGGTGAAGGATGGTGATGGGCTCAGTGTTAAATAGCAGAACAGTGTGCTGGGGGCAGCTAGTGGGTTTTGGGGGGAGCAGGAGGGGTTTCACCTCCCACCCAACGCCTGGAGCATCCCTGGGAGATGCAGCCCAGCCGGGATCGATCACAGCCAGTCTGAGGGGGCTCCCCAGGGCTTATTTGGGCTTTAAGGAGAGGTCAGAGAGTCATTAAACTTATAAATATATAACAATTTAAGAGAAGAGCTGTCATTAT
This sequence comes from Xenops minutus, assembly GCA_035221455.1. Taxonomy (NCBI): domain Eukaryota; kingdom Metazoa; phylum Chordata; class Aves; order Passeriformes; family Furnariidae; genus Xenops; species Xenops minutus. Next base: position 10,801,381 of record JAWWEE010000034.1, on the reverse strand, counting down.
CTTTGAGCTCGGTTTATGTGGCGCCAATTTCCCCCCATTCTGATTCAAGCCAGGAGGATCAGCCAGGCTGGGGCAGCCTGGGCAGCTCAGGGGAGGAAATAAAGAGTTCAGTAACATTAGGCAGGAGGGCTTTGCCCAAAAAGCATCAAAATCTACACTTAAAACTGCCAATTTTGCCCCAAAGAGCTTGCAGAAAGATGTTGGTTTGACTTGTGGGGAAGGCAGTGATGCTGTGGTGGCTCAGCCAGCAGTGACCCCGGTGTGGGGTTGGAATCTGTGGCAAGGCTGGGGCTTCTCTGCATCATCTTTTTGGGGAGGGGCAGGTCAGCAGCATGTGGTGCCCATGGTGTGGGCATGAGCACAGCCCCCTCTTACCAGGGGTGGGAGAACCCAAAAACCCAGCAGAAGGTGGGCAGTGGGTACCAAGCTCAGCAGCAAAAAACACAAACAGGGCATTTCTGTGGTGTTTTTACCCTTTTTTTCAAAGCCTCCCTGGATAAAGACTCCTGTCTGGTGATGGCCATGGTGTGACCACATGAGGGGACATCACCAGCCCTTAAGGCAAGATCCAAGAGGCCACCCAGCAGTGACATCAACCTGCTGCAATGTCCCCATCATTGGGCTCAAGCAGGACTTGAAAATAACCATTAAAATCAAGCAGATCCCAGTTGTTCCCTGGATTTTCCTGTTCCTCATGACTGAACCAGCAATGCAAGGGGTACAAACCCTTTGCTCCATGAGTTTTCCCCACGGCGGTGACCGAGGCTTTGAGCAGAAACCATTGGGGCTGCTGCCCCGGGGTTGTGCCAAACCCAAAAAAAAGACAGGAAAAGGAAAAAAAAAAAGGCCCAGACTAGACATTTGCAAGGCAGAGGCGAGCAGATGCCTGTAATGTATTCCCAGGCATGACACGGAGTGGCAGCGTGTCGTGAACCGTGTCCCCAGGGTCCCCCCGGGCTGTGATATTGGCTTTAACCCCCACGGGCTCCGGGCACGCTGTGAATTCATCAGCCTTATGGCCATTGCTCTTGGCCTACTGAATAATTTACAGTTGCAGAGCCCAGCCAGGTTCAGGTCATCGGGGTTCATGGGTTAATAACAGGTTTGGTTTTTGTTGTCAGCAGCTGCCTTGATAACATATGAAAGAATCCTATTCTGTTGATTAGATTTTGAAATGGATCAATTTTTAATCAGCAGAACATCTGACTCACTCAATAAGAGGAGCGTGGTGGAGACAGGACGAGGGGCTCGTTATTTACAGGATTGTTTGGTTTTTAACTCATACGCAAATCCTCGTCGGGGCTGGACCTGGCTCTGCCTTCCCTCTCTCTGCTCACCCAAAAGAAATTCCTGGGATTATCCTCAGCCTCGTGGCAAGTGTTTGATCCATCCCTGGGTGGGTAGGAAATCCGTGATGCTGCTCAGGAGACCCGAGGCCACAGCAGAGCTTTGATTTAGTTGTCTTGTTATCGGTGGGAAATATTTGCTCACCGATCACCAAATGTTCTAAAAGCATTTTCGGGGTGGGGGTTCCCTTCTCAGAGGGTCACCAGGATGGGCCTGTGGGTGCTGGGAGAGCAGGGGACAAAGCCTGGGAGGATGCAGGAAAATCCTGGCCAAATTCAAGGTTTCACAGGGAATAGCTTTGATTTCGTCGTCGAAAAGATGGATCCCCATGAAAAGTTCAATACTGAGCAAAGACCTGGGCTAAAGCTTCATTCATTCATTTATTAATTACTTTGTTTGACTACTTGGGGGTACAAAAAAACTCCAAAGTTGATGCATTTCACTGCACCTTGAAATGTGTTTCTCTCTGTGAAGATGTGCATGAAGCAGCTTGGTTTTTCTAATAATAAATTATCATTTTTTGATTGGAATCCTCTGGGTCAAAGCTCTGGCTTGAAGCCAACCAGGTGGTCACCAGCCACCATCACAGCAATGAAATGCAGGTTTTTTAATAACAGGAAAGGTTAAAACCCATAACTTTGGGAAGAGTGTCACTGGGGTGTGGTGGCTGGGAGGGGACACTGTCACTGCCAGATGCTGATATAGGTGAGAACTCATTGGGATGACAATTTGCATGGGTTTGCCCCAGCACTTTGGGATTTTACTTTTCAAACTTGTGCCTTCTGGCAGGCTCCTTAACCCAAATAAATATTTTCCCTCCGATCAATTAAGTCCATGGCTGGGGGGTGAGGAATTGCTCCTGGTGGATTGTTTTTCTCTATTCCTTTCTTGAGAGCGCTGCTGCTTCTTTAAAATTCAGTGTATTCCTGCATTTGTAGGTACAGTTTTGCTGTTGGTTTGAGGAGGTGGTGATTTGAGCACCAGGAAAATGGGGATGTGAACATGGGGATGAGCCTGCTGGTCCTGTTGGCCACCCACATGCTCCGTGTTTGGTGACACTCCAATGTCTCCTTCAGAGCTTTTACAGCCCCACAATGCCAAGAACTCACTCCTATAACCTGGAAATAACGCTGCAGGTAAAGGGTGTTAGCTCTCACAAAAACAGTAGTGACACCAAAAGGTTAAATATGCATATTCTGTCGTCCCCTGGCGGGTTTATTTGCAGGAGAGCAATGGGTGGCACAAGTTCACCACTTCAAAATTAAGTTTATTTTAGTGATGGAAAATGTGCTGCTTCTACTGAGCATCTGCTGGATGTTTGCTGAGGAGAGTTGGGAGAAAACCAGTTTTTGCAAAGAGCAGAGGGGCAGCTGGGCTGGTTTTTGTGTGATAATGGGTGCTTAGAAAGCCTTGTTGGAGATGATGAGGCTTCAGCCCCCGTTGTGGGGCACTGGGGAGTTGCCCTGGGGATTTGCCCAGTTCTTGGCTTCTCTGGTAACTTATTAACTCTCAGAATTGCCCTCGTGTTTAGCAGCTGAGTAAATTAATTGCTGGTGGATCCCTGGGTTTTGGTGTCATTGCTCTGGCCGGGATTGACCCAAAGTGGGGCTGGGGCTGGTTCTGCCACCCTGTGGGAGCCAGGTCTTGTGTGATGGGAGCAAAACCGGTGCTCATGGGGCTGGAAATGGTGCTTGGCCACTCCCTTTGTAGTTTAAGCACATGCAAGGGGTAGCCCCTTTGCAGCTCAGGGCTTTTGCCAGGGTTCCCACCCCTGGAAGTGTTCAAGACAAGGTTGGAGCAACCTGGTCTAGTGGAAAGTGTCCCTGCCATGGCAGAGGGTTGGAATGAGATGATCTTCAAGATCCCCTTCCAATCCAAATAATTCTGTGATTCTGTGATTCATTTTGGCTCTATGAATTTGTACCCCAGCTGGTCCCAAGGCCGGCTGGTACAACCTCAAGTGTTGCTGAGGTCAACACCCCACCCTGTCCTTTTTCCTCCTTGATTTTTAAGCCATTTAGCCAAGTATGATGCTCCAACAATTTTGGGCACCACGGGGTGTTTGGGTTCATTAGGACTCCCCGTGGGGCCCATAGAGATTCTGCCTTTTGGCAGCAGTGCTCTTCTCCTTGCCCATCCCTCCTTCCCTTATTGAAGGACTCCCCTTCCCACCAGGATGCACAACCTGAGCCTGTGTTCTGGTCTTTTTTTAGGCTAATAATTAAACCACACTAACAGAGCCCAGCATCTCTTTATTTAAAGAGCAGATGGAGTGTCCTGGGTATTAGCACAGCCCTGGCTCTGACAGTGCCAGCGAGTCCAGGGTCTCGGGGTCTGGATGTGCCCCCCAGGGACTGTGTTATTGGGAAGGCAATGGGGAGCACCCCCAGAGGACACCAAAATTGCAAGGGCACCGTTAAGGAGAGGTGAGCTGAGATGTTTTTCCTGCCCAGCTTTCCCACCCCATGGCTGAACCCTGAGCTGCTTCGAGGAGCACTTTGGGACCCCAGTGGCCCCTGACTGAGCTGGCAAACAGGGCCATCCATGTGCTGGGCAGCTCTCTCTCCATCCCTCCCCATCCAGGAGCTGCAGCTTTTATGGTTCCAAGGGGGGTGGGGGTTTTTGGGGACATACTTTATGATGGATAATCCCAGGCTGCTACTTTACAAAGCTCTGAAGGAGCCTAGTGCAGGCGTTGGTGGCTGAACTTGCCCGGAGCTGGTTCTCCCTCCTCATCATTGTGATGTGGAGCCACAGAGAAGGTTTTGGGGCTGCAAATGCCACCCTAAAATGCCCACATCCATCACCAGCAAATCCCTGCCTTTCCCCATTCTGTCTCCACCTGGCATCCCCAGCTAGCCACAGTGTTGCTTACCTCCCACCCCGATTTCTCACTGAAACACCCTCTTTTTATTTTTTCCTTAAGCAGCTACAATTGATAATTCAGCTCTGGATAAAGCAACCTTCGAGCTTTTTCTTTCTCAGAGGCCAAACATTGATGTTGTGTGAAATGGGAGCTTTGAGGAGGCTTTGTATGGAACTTAGCTTCCTGAAAAATTTATTTACTGCGACTGTGATCCGCAGGAGCGAATTGATGTTTATCTATAGTAGTCCTTGCCAGAAAAAAAAATGCATAACTGCACTTTCTTGGGAAGCCTTGAAAGGCCTTTTAAATAAGTGTCTAATAGTAGGCTCTCAATAGCAAACAGCCAGCTTGATAGACAGTGGACAGTATATTATTAACTATAAGCAGGCTTAATCTTTTTCTCATGTTTTAGAGAATGCTTTATAACCTCGTGGCTGAAGGATTCGTGATCACCAGGTATTTGAAGCTAAGCAAAAACGCTGCCAGGCGTTGGTGCTGGGAGATCAATAGTGCTGGGGAGCACTGGGGGCAGCAGCTCCTGCCCTGGGCTCGCTGTCCCAGCCACGTGGGGTTTGGGTGGCTGCTGTGTCCCGTGGGAGATTCCCGAGGGAGGGATGCTGCCTGGGAGGGGTTATTTGTTGGGGCTCCTTTGCAATGGCTCTGTGGGAGATGGAGGTCCTGGTGTTGTGCTGGTGGGTCCTGCTTGGTGCTGGGATGGAGTTGTGGGATCTTGAAGGCTGGAAAAGACCTCTGAGATCATCGAGTGTGGCCATTAACCCAGCACCACAGTGCTCCTCACTGAACCATATCCCCAGGGGCCACAGCCACGTGCCTTTTGAACACTTCCAGGGATGGGCATTCCAACACTGCCCATTCCAGTGTCTGAAATTCTCCTTAATATCCAACCTGCCCCTCCCCTGTCCCAGCCTGAGGACATTCCCTCTGTCCTGTCCCTGTTCCCTGGGAGCAGAGCCCAACCCTCCCTGGCTCCCTTCTCCTCTCAGGGACTTGCAGAGCCAGAAGGTCCCCCTTGAGCCTCCTTTTCTCCAGGCTGAGCCCCCCAGCTCCCTCAGCTCCTCCAGTCCCTTCCCTGGATACACTCCAGCTCCTCAGTGTCCTTGTAGTGTGGAGTCACACATGAAGGCAGGATTTGTGCCTGATGGGATGGAGCCCAAGGACCCATCCCAAGGACCACCAGAATCTTTCCCATGCTGAAGGTGGCAATAAAGGAGCAGTTTTCTGGCTGGCAGCATTTACCCCATGGTGAGGCTGTTGATGTCCCTGCTGAGGCTCCAACCCCCTTGCCTCGTGTTTTGAGGTGATTTTGGCCACATGGTTTAGTGCCCTCCTTCCCAGTCTTGTTCCTCTGCTTCTCCTGCCCGTGCTGTTGGATCCTGGGAGCTCTGGCCGGGAGTCAGGGAATCGATAGATGGTTAAGGTGATAAGTGGCTTTGCTAAAACCCAATTTTGCAAGAGGAGTTTGCAAAGAGGTCAGTGGAGAGGATCTGCATGTGTGCCCCAACCAGCTCTCCCTGGCCAGGAGCTCGACCTGAATTAACCCAGGGAGCATCCTCAGAGCAGGATGCAGACACTTTTCTCCTGCTTCTGCAAATCCACGTGGATCCTGTGGCAGGGTGAGCCTGAGCAATAGGTGTCCTTGCCCCAAATGCAGAGCATTTTGGGGAAAATCAACGAGGTGACCGTGCCTGAAGGCAACAGAAAATGAAACAAGGGGGATTTGCTCAGCTGACAGCTCCTGCTGGGTATCTCCACAGGGCTGGAGTGTTCCCATAGGCTCCTCAGCGTGGCTGGCTCTGGGCAGGCTTTGCCCTGATCCCCACCATGGCTGGATGCTGCTTCCATCTCTGTTTCCCCTTGAACGAACATATTTGTTGCACCCACTGCTGAGAAGATCTGTCCCGTTTGTGGCACGGCTTGGTGACATCAGGGGGACCGTGTCCCCTCCTGGTACTAAGCACGAGTGTCCCCTGGGCTGGTGTCACCATGTGGGCCCCAACTGTGTGTTGCTGTAAGAGATGGATTAGGGAGGAATGAGCAGAAATAGGGAGTAAGAGATTTTCAGAGTGTTTCCCCGGAGCGTTTCCGATCACTCTGTGGACTTTCCAGAGATGAAGCTCTTGGAACCCAAAATCTTCCTTCCCAACTAAATTTTGCAGCTGTTTTTGGCTGTTCCACGTGATGAATCTCTTAAGGCATGACTCCACTGGCTCCTCTGCTATATCCAAGGGGTCCCAGCTCCCTCCTGGGGCTTTGCTGACCCTCTCCTGGTTTCACAGGGGGTTCCTTGACCCTGTAGAAGTCCCCAAGCCCTGCCTGCTCTTTGGGGCTCCCTGATGGGGTGTTTTTGGTGGTGCCCTGTGGGAGAAATCAGCTTGGGCTGCAGTTCATTGGACTGTGGATTTATTTGAGGGTGTTGTAACTTCCCTCCAGTTCATCCCATCCCTTCCAGATGAATCCTCATCTCCATCGTGCCCACGCTGCAAGGTGAAGGTGTGGGCTTTCCCACCTGTATGTCTGATTTTCCATGGGCAGTGAGATGGGTTGTTTTTAGGCTTTCTGACATTTCTCAGCCTTGAATCACCTTTTCCCACCTACAAGGCCGGGGATATCCCCCAAACTCCATCCTCAAACGTGAAACACCAGCTCTGACAGCGGGATGAGCCGCCACCAGAATCCCCTCTCCCTTTGGGCAGCAGTTCCTTATTTTCCCTGCTCTTTTCCCTTTTATCAGGTGGAATTTCCCCTTGGCTGGTGACCCCAGAAAGAGCACAGTGAGATGCTCATGCCTTGCTCTTGAGCTTTGCTTTGGTGCCATTATTTATCACTCCAGCCCTTCCCTCCCCGGCCGCTGTTCGGATGCTGTGGCTGAAACCACCCCATTATATTATTATTTTTTTTAATCATCATGGGGAGGCTGTTTCTGGATGCTGATTGACTGCAACATCTTATCTCCTCTAGTCAAAGTGTCTCTGCTTTGCGTGGTAATGAAATAGTTTGACACTTTGACACGAGTGTCGAGCGCTTCTGCGAGGATACAAACAGTGCAGGCTTTGATCTAGGTGCAAACTGGCTTCATTACAGCAAACAAGACCCCCCCTTTCATCCAGGAAAGGAGGCAAGGGCTTTCAGTTGGTGCCAAGCTGCAGCTGCTCATAGTGGTTTTAAATGTAAAAATAAGAAAAAATATAATACTAGAATAGCAAAGCTGTTATGTCATGTTATAAACTGGTCCTGGTGCTGTGCAGTGGAGTAAAGTGAGGGTAAAGCCCACAGTGGGAATGAGAGATGGGAGAGAATCCTCCTGAAATACAACTGCAGAAATTTTCCCTTTTGGGGCATGTTTGAATTTGGTTTCCCCACTCAGAAACACCTTTTCTGGAGGAAATGCATCCTGTTTATCATAAAAGCGATATTTTTATATTTTTTTTTTTGTAGAAAAGAACCACTTATGCTACTAATTTGGGTTTTTTTTAAGGAAGAGACAGACAGACAGCTCTTTTGGGTGCTCTGGGGTTTGGGGTCTTTGCCAGGATTCCGGGTCCTGCCCCGTGGCCTCATCCAGGACAGCTCCAGGAGGTGCTGGGGCTGTGGTGGGATCTGCAGCATTTCCACACTTCCCCATCCATCCTTTCCCTGGGGATTGTGGCTTTGCCTTCTCCCTCCCCTGATTTTAACCTGTTATTTATTATAAGGTGGTATTTATTATAAGGTGATAAATATAATCATTATTGTGGTATCTCCTGGCCAAGCCTGGAGGTATTTTAAGTCCTGGTGGGAGGGCTGGAGGGAGGAATCCCAAACACCCCCACAAGCTGACAAAATTCTCAGTCATGAGCTTTTCTTTTCCAATAGTCAATTTTAAGCAGAATTGGGTAAAATTCCTCCCTGGCATCACTATGTTGGCGTTAGGCTGGACTATGCCTGGATTTGGCCCAAGTTTGTCTAATTAAATGCAGCAGCACCTTCTCTCTATTTTGAGCCTGGAGTTTGGGCACAAATTGGCCTGTGAGCAGCTGAAGAGAATTGATGTGATGTATGGAAATTGTGGAGTTACAGCAAATCCCGAGGCTTTGCAGGTTGTCCCTTCCCTCTGTGCCTGTGTGGCCACGAGCAGTGCCAGCCCTTCATTCCTCTGCCTTTGGGAGTTTTCCTTTTCCCTAGTTGCTTGGAAAAGCTTTTCCCTTTGAGCATCTTGGACTAAATGGTCCTTGTAGGTCACTTTAGACTAAACCACCTCTGTCTCCCATCCCCATCTCTGAGCACAGCCTGGCACTGGGAGCAGGATGCCCCTTATGACACCCTGGGTCCATGTCCCCTGTCCTGAAGAGGGGCTGTACATCAGGGAAGCTCATCCCTGGTTTGGGATGCTGGGGGTGGTGCCCTCCTTGTTCATCCCACGCCATCACCAGCTTGGACCCATCCCATCTGCACTGGCTGTCACTGCAGGGGTCCCTCCATGGGCCGTGGGGATCCCTGGAGGGATCCCTGGTGACCCCAGTGTTGGAGCTGTCCCCTGCCCTGCTTTACCTTTGGGAATTGCTCCCCAAGGTGTCTCTGCCCAGAGGGTGAGGAAGCACAGGCTGGGCAGAATAGCTTCACTCAGAGCAGCAATTCCTGCTCCTTGCCCTCATCCCTGCCTGCTCCATGCCAGGCCACTGGAGCCCAGCAAAACCCTCCCGGGGAGACGCTGGATTGGGAAACGACAGAGGATTTGGGGCTTCATTTTAGCCAGAACATGTGGCTCGTTTTGTGATGCCTCTCAAGTCAAGTCTCCGTGGCTTTGTCACAGTCAGGGAAAGGGAAGAATCCCCCCAAAGTGGAGAGGAGCTGTGGCTGTGCCCGGCGAGCCCGTGTCGCAGATTAAACCTCCCAGTTCATTTTTATCCACTGTGCTTAATCCAATAATGACTCCGTGTTCCAAACGGCAATAATATCTTTCAGCATAGTTAATCAGAAGAGACTTAATGCTGTCACTGTTTATTAACCTTTGTTGAAAAGCAAGAAGTTTTCCTCCTAATCTGTGATTGTTGCTCTTGTCAGGCTCTGTCAAGTGCAAACCAGATTTGGCATTCGTTCCAGAGGGGAGGATGTTCCTGCCTTCCTTCCCAGCCGGCTGCTGCATCCGGCCCCACGCAGGGACACGGGCACATGTGGCAAAGGGGCAGCTTGTCCCCCCTCAAAGTGATTTTTTGGCTGCCTGAGCCGTCTTCCTGCATCCGGTCCTCCCCACCTTGGGGGGGTTTGGGGCAAAAAGGCAACTTGGTCCCTCTTCAGGGCTGTATTTTAGCTGTCTGAGCCATGTTCCTGAATCCAGGCCCCCAAATCCCAGGGGTGTTGGAACCACATTCCTAAATCCAGGCCCCCCCATCCCGGGGCTGTTGGAGCCACATTCCTAAATCCAACCCCCCCATCACAGAGCTGTTGGAACCATGTTCCTAAATCCAGGTCCCCCCATCCCAGAGCTGTTGGAACCACATTCCTAAATCCAGGTCCCCCCATCCCAGGGGTGTTGGAACCACATTCCTAAATCCAGGCCCCCCATCCCAGGGATGTTGGAACCACATTCCTAAATCCAGGTCTCCCCATCCCAGGGGTGTTGGAACCACGTTCCTAAATCCAGGTCCCCCTATCCCAGGGGTGTTGGAGCCTCCAGGCTCCTGGCATGGGAGATGCTCTCCTGGCCAGCTGGCACTAGGGCATCACCCTTGGTCTCTGATGGTTTGTACTGGTGTTGTTCCAGCAACTTCCCAAAAACTCAGGGTATTCCCCCAGCTCACTCTCTGAATCCACGCTGGGGGGAAGAAGGTGTTGCTGGGTGGCCCAAGGGGGATTTTGCCTGGATACTGTGGCATGTCAGGTGGCTTGTCCCTTCTATCCAGAAAGTCATCCCTGCATCCAAACATCACCCCAATCCCTGGGAGAGGCAGGTGGGATGCTGTCCTTGGAATCACAGCCCGTTTCCCAGGCTGCTGACTCCTGTGGCTCCACGGCACCAGGAGCTGGTGTGGGTTTGGGGCTGTGGGTGTGTGGGGTTGGAAGCTCCGAGCTGATGAAAGGTCAGTGCATGGAGGAATTCCAGCCTTCCATATCCTCCAATTTGGCTCCCGTGGTGGGGAGGCCAGTGCTGGAATTGGCTTGTAGGAGCACCTGGGATTAATGAGCCAGCTTGGTGCCACGCAGAAATCGATGCTTCCTGCATTAATTGTGCTCTGCTCGAGCTTCAGCTTTTTATTCTGACTTATGGAGTTACAGGGAGAGATGTCTCTCTCCAGCACAGCCCTGGATCCCACGGGAAAGGGGCCTTCCCATGGCACCCATCCTGCCTGGAGGGGGTGGCACATCCTGCCCTGCCATGGGATGGGGTTCCTCTGGAGAGGGAAAACCAAAAACCACGACAAAAATGAACCCCAGCTCTCTGCTTCCTTCCTGCGTGTCAGCCAAAGGAGGACGTGGGTGGGGATGGTCAGGCTGGAGTGGGAAAACCACCGGCACCACCTCTGGGTCCAGCTGTGTTTGCTGGGGGATGGATGGATGGAGGGATGGAGGGATGGATGGAGGGATGGATGGAGGGATGGATGGATGGATGGAGGGATGGATGGAGGGATGGATGGATGGATGGAGGGATGGATGGATGGATGGAGGGATGGATGGAGGGATGGATGTGCATGTGCAAATACACAGGGAGTGCAAGGGGTCCCCAGGGTCTCTCCTATCTCTGACAGCCCCAAAATCCCATCCATCAATTGCTCAAGCTCTGTCTTATAACCATTTTCCCCTTGCTGGTACATGTTGAAAACGTCTCCAGAAGTTTGTGGGTTCTTGTAGCAGGTTTTAAGCAGGTTTGAAAGCTTTCTGGGTTAGGCCATGGGCAGAGGGTGATGGAGAGCAGTTCTTCCTGCCCTTCTCTCACAGGATATTGAGTTATTGCACATCACTCTTACCTGGCTGTGCTCTGCAGAGCCCCTGGCACTTCACCCTCCCTGGGGTGCTTTATGCCTGCCAGAGGCAGGACTTTGGTCCTGGAGCTCAATATCCCAACTGCAGCCAAGGTGAAGCTGCATGTGCCATGCACAGGAAAAAAGCTGAAGAGGTCAGTGGGGCCATGGTGAAGTTTCTGCTCTCTTTTTTGGGCAGTGTGGAGCAAAAAGCTTCCCTTTCCTTTGGGTTGGGACCGTGGGTTTCTCCACAGGGGCTCCTTGTGCATGCAAAGAAGAGCAGCAAAGCAGGGGAAGGGTCCTGTAAAGGAATGTGGTGGATCCCCCATCCCTGAAGGGATTTAAAAACTGTGTGATTGTGGCATTTGGGGACATGAAAATTATAATGGAGAGCACTCTTTTCCTTGGGATTTGACTGCCTGGGATGGGATTGCCAAGCCTTACAGCATCTCTGCAGATTGCAGGAGAGCCCAGCCCTGGGAATTTGCATTGCACACTGTGTGGATTCAGTAATGATGGTCAGCAATCAGGGGCTAATTAGGTATCACCTCAGCTCCTCCAGGCTGTCCCTAGCACACATGGGGTGAGGGATACAGGGCAAGCCCTCCTAAAAATCAAAAATCCTGTGCACAGCAGGACTTTATTCCTGCTGTTCTGCACCCCTGGGGAGAACCAGGGCTGGCAAACTCTGCCAGTGCCTCCCAGTTTGTGCCCAGGGAGCAGTGGGCACAGGAGCCAAGTCAAGGGTGGGCAACAGAGTTGGTCATCAGCTCCCTTGGCTTGTTTGCTGCCAGAGGAGCTTTTTTGGGGAGTGGTTTTTTTGAGGCACTGGGGATGGATGGAGTGCTCTTGGGTCAGTGGGAATTCCTGCAGCCCTGCAGGGCTTGGGGAGGTATCCAGGGAGTTGCTGTATGAGCTGTTTGCTTTTGCAAAGGGAAATATTTGCCTGCTGAAACAGAAATGAGGAGAATCCTTACTGTCTCCCTGTGTCAGGCAGGGCTCTTTCCCAAGCCTTGGGGTGATGGCTTTCCCAAATCCCACCACCTTGGCTCCATCACCTGCTGTGTGCAGCAGCAGGGTCTGGGCTGTCCTCCAGCAATTCCCAGTGGTTCCATTCCTCTGTGGCTGAGAGAAGGGGCAGACAGGCTGGGAGAGGCTTTAAAAGTTGGGAAAAGCAGAGAAATGTCAGGGTGTGGAGCAGCTGAGGGAGCTGGGGGGGCTCAGCCTGGAGAAAAGGAGGCTCAGGGGGGACCTTCTGGCTCTGCAAGTC
>JAWWEE010000034.1:10741668-10788842 GCA_035221455.1 Xenops minutus | reverse complement strand
CACAGCCACAGCCACAGGCACAGCCACAGTCCCAGCCCCAGCCACAGCCCCAGCCACAGCCACAGCCACAGCCACAGCCACAGCCCCAGCTACAGCCCCAGCCACAGCCACAGCCCTGTGTGGGGGCCACGGAGCCACAGCAGCCCCAGTGGGCAGTGTCACCCCATTGCCACAGTGCGGGGTAAGGTGGCCTGGCCCTTTGTTTTCCCTGGATTTTTGTTTGGCTAAAGCCCAGAGCTGATTTCTAGGCTGCTCGGTATTGTTGGGGTGTCTCCCTGCTCCAGTGCCCTGTCCTTCTGCAGCAAAGCTGCTGCACTGGCACTGCCCGGCCCCAGTCACAGTGCCTGGGGGGCTGTGCTAATGCCAGGGGGACTGCAGCAGTGTGCCTGGCTATCCCACTGCCTCCCACTGGCCCCAGCCCTGCTGTCCCACCTGCCTCCTCTGGTGACCCCTGCCTGGAATGAGGTTTGTTCCTGAGCATCCGGGCCATGCCCTGTGCCAGAGAGACGACAGCCTCACAGGCATCCCAGAAAAATCCCTGGATGTTGCTGGCTGGGGTTGTTCCCAGCAGTTCCCTCTCCCTGCTTGGGGTGTTTGCCCCGAAGTGTCTGTTTTCCAAGGGTTAAGCTGCTCCCAGTAGCAGTTTTTGGGTTTTCAAGCCCCCACAAGGGAGCTCGGAGCTGTGAGAGGGGCTGCAGCTCACCCTGAAGGGTGCCAGGAGAGGAGTCAGCCCAACTCCGAGGGCTTTGGAAGCAGCAAAGATCCGAACCATGTTCACAACTGTTTCCTTGGTACCGACAAAATGCAATGTGGCCTCAGCTCCACAAGTAGAAATTGAGAGCAAACCCCTAAGGATCAGTCTTTTACCCTAATAAGCAGTGGGTTAATTTGCTGGGCATATCTGTAGAAAAGTTTTGTCAAGTAAAATTGTTCCGTTTGACAAAAGCATCAGGCTCTTGCTGGCATTATCAGAAAACAGGTTTTTTCAAAGGATTTCTGTGGACCACATTCCCCTGCTATTTCTGCTGCTCCACTCCCCTGTATTGTATTCAGTATCTCTGACAAGGTTTTCTCAGTACGTCGTGCACTGAAGTTTCTGTTCTGATACCAAATTTAGGGAAGGCTTGTTATCTGGAGTTTTTTCTTCCTGGCTTGATAAGGTGCTGATTAATTTAATGCAACTCTCTTTCCTTATCTAGTTGAGCTTCAATCAGTTTTAGTATAATCTTGGAAAAACGCGATTGATCTTTAATGTTTGTTTTTAAGGTTTATTCCAAAGCCTTTTAGGCACGCTGGATGTTCTTCGCTCTTTTGTGAAGTTCTTGGAGAATTAAGTGAAAAAGTAACAATTACAGAACAGGTTTTGAATGTAGATGAAGCATTTTAAAGCTGCTGGAAAACAAGAAAGAGCATCCTTTAACTGGCACTTGGCTCTGATGAGGTTTTAGGTGTTAAAATAGAATTGTCTTGCCCTGGTGGGATGAGTAAACCAGGGAATGTTCATGGTGCCCGTGTGTTGGGGTGTGTGTGTATGTGCCCTGATGCAGGGATGAAGGAGAGGGCCTGTTTGTTCCCCCTGCATAGGTGTGTGTGAGGTAAGGAGGGACAGGAGCAGTGTCACCTGCCCCTCCTGTGGGGCACAAGGTGCTGTACTGGGCCATTGTGCCCTGCCTTTGCCCAAACACACAGGCCATGAGGAGGAGACAGTGCAAGGAAACTCAGCTGTCGTCAGTGGAGAGCGTCTGCCTTGATTTCGTGATCAGGAGTTGACATCAGGATAGATTTTCAGTCTGCTCTGGTCCAGGGGAGATGGATCTCTCATCTGGTGCCCAGCAGCAGATCGATCCCATCTCCTGGATACTGAGGGTTTTGCAGAAGCATCAAAAAGTCTTTCCTAAAGAATTAAAAGTGCACACATGCATAGAGCAAAGAAACTAAACTTCCCAAACCTGCAGGCTGGGAACAAATTTGCTTAAGACTAACTGGCTGCCTTAGAATTATAAATCTTGAACCTGGAGAAGCCTGGCTTCCTCTGTGCACACCCCGAGTGTGTTCACAGGCATTAACAGGGGAGACACTGTAGGTTTCTGGAATTCAGAAAGCACTGGCCCCGCTGCCCCAGCACCCTCTGCAGGGGTGGGTGCTGCTGAGCCAGGTCCTGGGCCACCCCTGGATGGCACCCTCAGCCCACTGCCATTTGCAGGTTGCCACAGTGGCCCCAAATGCCACAAAGCCCATTTTCCCAGCTACATTTGAAGCTCACTTTAAGCTGTGTCTCATCCCCAGGGCCCAGGTTTGGCTGGAGGTTGTCGGCAGCGTGTGCTGTGCTTCTCTTCCTTTGCCATCTCCCCCTGTGGCTTCCTGGTTCCTTGTTCCCCTCCTACACTGTGTTAAGGGTTGCTGTGTTTTTGCCCCAGAAAACAGCACTGGTTTCATCTCCCTGTTATTTAAGCAGGTGCCAGGCTGTCCCTCCCTCTCCTCCCCACACACAGCAACGTGCACACGCGTGTGCAGGGCTGCACCTCCCTATCTGTTTCCTTCTACATGGACAGGGAAACCTATGGATTAAAACACATGTGCATATGTTTTCCTTCCCAGATGTATTTTGGAAAATATGAGTCAGCAGCAGGCAAGAACACATTACATAATCTCTGGGAGTGAAGAAAACCTCACAGTTTATTAGGAGGGAGGCTTTCTGCAAGGAGCAGCTTTTACCATCATTTTGGTGCCATGCATTGCCCTGTGCCCCTTGGTCGAGTGGCCTCATTCCCATCCTACACTGCTGTGTCCAGTTTAGGGAAGGAGTCCCAGTAGCCTTGGCTTTTGCTGCATTTTTAAATCCCCCAGTAGCAGTAGCAGAATCTCAGGGCTGTGATGATGATGATAACGACTTCTCTCCTGTTCCTTAACATGTTTTCCTGCAAAGACTCTGTGATTTTCCTTTTTGGTTCCCCCCACTCCCCACCTCCTGCTGTTTTCTATAAAATCTCAGCACGGAGAGAAATGGCACATGAGTGCAGCTGGAAATAGCTGCTGCCCCCTCCGCCTCCCTGCTGCTCACGGCCACCCACCTCCTCCACCTACACCCAAATGGGAGAGTGAAGTCAACATCCACTTTTAGCCCTGGGCTCCTGCTCCTCTGCTCTCCCCCTCCCTCTCTGTGCCGCCTGTGCCCGCACAGGGGAGCTTAGGAGGGGGCTCAGCACCATTTTAAGGCTCCTGCAGCTGGCTGTGCCCGGGGTATCATGTGCCTTAATATCAGGGATGAGGGCGGGCACGCTGGGCAGGGAGGGGGGAGCAGCGTGAATTGTGGAGACACAGGGCAGCACAAACAAAAAGCCAAGGAAGATGGATCTAGAAGTCAGGCAGCAGTACCATCAGGGGTCTGAATCCTCCGCCCTGGGCTCCATCCCACATCCATGTGGCTTTGGCAGTGGTGGCAGGGGTGGGGAGCAGCGGGCACGGAGCCCTGTGTGCCACGGGGAGTTCCCATCCTCTCCACAGTGCTGTGTTTCTGTGTCTCCATCTCCGGTGCCAGGCTTATTCCAGGCTATTCCATTGATCCTGTATTTCTGCAGGATGCCTCGAATGCCTAGGAGTGGAATGGGCATTATCAGAGTGAAAGGCAAGAAGGGAAAGGACTGGCTTGTTTTTAGTTTGCCCAATAAAAGTGAAAGGTTCTGAACTGCTTTGGTCTCCCAGGGCACTGCAAACACTTCTGCTGTGCCGGAGCCCGTGGGTGCCTTTTGAGCAAAGAGAAAGCTCCGTTGTGGTTTTGCAATATCAAAGCCTTCCCAAGGAGGCAGTGAATTGCCACGCTGGCTGCAAGCAGGAGAGCAGGCAGCTCGTGCCCTGTCTGGGACAGTGTCTGAGACACATGCTGGAGAGCAGCTGGAGAGATGGTGACAGAATAACCTGTTTGTGCAGAGCACTCTGTCTTCACCCCCATTAGCTCTCGAGTTCCTGATGTTTGGAGACAAGAGAATTTAAATCCTCTGTATTTTTAAACCCACCAAAATCTCTGTTGCAACCAGCACTTCTCATGAGCTCAGCAGAGGGGATGTGCTCTTCCATCAGGGCTCTCCGTAGATTATTCAAAAGCCTGGTTTGAGCTGTGTGTCTGCCCAGAGTCTGGAGCACTTGGGGAGTGATGGGGTGCTCCCAGGGCTGGGATTTGGGGGAGCTGCTTCCCATTCCCACCTCTTGACAGCCCCGTGGGTGATCCTGCAGGGGCTGTTTCATCTTCCTACGTCTTTGTTTCTCTTTCTGTAAAACACGCAGAAGGAAATTGCCCTTTCCTGTTTAGGCTTTGACAGCTGAGGATGGAAATAGCTATATTGAAGGCAGGTAGGATTGTAGCAGGCTTGGGATTGCTGGGAAAAGCCTCTCACCCTCTGTGGCAAAGGGGAGAGGGGCTGTGTGGTGGTCCCTGGCAGAGCAGAGCTCCCAGCCAGGCTGCTCCCTCCTTCAGTGTAAAACAACATCTTGAATTCCACCCGAGATCCCAACAGTGATGTCAGCAGGGCTCCACCAAAGACTAATTTGGCCTCAAGTATTGTGCATGTGCAGCATCAGATCCCAGCCTTATTATTGCCCCTGTTCTTCCAGCATTCACCTAGAGAAGGGCTCTGCACCTCCTTTGAGCCTGCAGTTGTTACTCAGTAATAATACGCTTGCTCTGCGTTATTAATTGATCCAAATGAGGCTTTTTTGTTTCTCTAAGCCTTTTGTGGTATTTCTGTGCTGTTAAGAATTTAATCTGCGTTAAGCAGAAATACCGAAGTAAAAATAGTAGCGTTGGAGTAGGAGCTGTTCAGCCTTTCCTGGGTAATCATAATCTTGGCCTCAGAGCCAGCAGGGAGAGCCAGGAGAGGCTCGGGGTGCACAAAGGAAGGGCACAACAGCCACCCAAGGCTGCCCAGCCCTGCTCCGGGTGCTGGGATCATCTGGGAGTGCTGTCTCTGGCTCAGTGACATGAGCTCACTTCTCAAATCCTGCCTTTTAGAGCTTCTGGATTAGTCCATCCTCTCCCCAAAAGGAAGGTTGTGCCCTGGGGCACATTCCCTCCTGTTTTGTCAAACCTGGTGGGAGATGTCCATAATGGTTATTCTCTGCTGGCTGTGGAAGGCTCCTCCTTCCTTTTGAACGTGTCCTCCACATCTGGCAACATCTGTGGGATTTACTGCCCTTTTTACCTTTCTGCTGCAGACAATTTTACCTTTGCAAGGTTTTTCCAACTCAGGTTGAAATTCAAACGATAATAATACATGACATTCCTCGTTCTGGCATCTTAAAAATCTTTTCTGAAGTTTTAAAGCCTTTAAAGCCTTTGTGCTATATAAATACTTGAGTACTTTTTCTATTTTAAAATGAAAATGGTGCCTGAAAACCCTCAAAAGTCAAATGAAGATCAAAGGCTTGGGAATACCAGCAGTTTTCTGTATTATCCAGAGCAGCTCAAGACTGAGGTTGTATCAGGCAGGTGCAAAGGGACTGCTGTGCTCATAATCATGGAATCCCACAATCATGGAATGGTTTGGGTTGGAAAGAACCTGAAAGCCCCATCCCACGGGCAGGGACACCTTCCAGTATCCCAGGCTGCTCCAAGACCCATCCAGCCTGGCCTTGGACACTTCTAGGGATGGGGCAGCTGCAGCTTCTCTGGGCAACTCTTCCCCACCCTCCCAGGGAAGAATTTTTTTCCCAATATCCCATCTAAACCTTCTGTCTCTCACTGGGCTCTTGTAAGAGCCCAGTTCTTCTGTAAAACTCAGCCTTGGTGCTGTGAAGGGCTGGGCTGGGTGTCTGACATTCCTACTGCTGGCCTGGCTGGAAATCCCATGTTTTGTCATGTTTTCATGTCCATCCTGGTGCAGCAAAGGGCTGGAATGGTGCTGGTGGCAGCACTGCCCCTTTCAGTGGCAGCTGGACTGGCTTTGCAAAGTTTTCAGAAAAGTAAATCTCTTTTCTGTCCAGCCTTCCTCAGTGCTTTTCCTCTCTCCCCGTGGCTTCTGAGCAGGAATCAGGAGAAGAGATGGAAACTGATGTCCTGGAGGCATGTGACAAGGGTGTCCTGGGGGTTCAGGGAGGCTCACAAATGAATTGCTCCTGGTAAGTGCTCAGAGGTTTCGTGGGCTTTCTTGGCAGCTGCACTCAGAGCTCACAGTGGGGATTTTCACCACTGACCAGCCATTCACAGGGCATGGTTACAAGTCTGTGTAAGCCACCCCCAGCCTCCTCCTTGGGGTAAGGAGAGGTAAAAATGGATGCAGAGTAATTTGGCCAGAAAAAAAAGAGTGGAAAGGAAAAGATAGTTAAGATCCAAGGAGTGGCTGTTGAAATGCAAAAGGATCTAGAAAGCAAAGATGCAAAAATAAGATCTGACACGGAAATGAGTAACGTTTTTACAGCATTGTGTAACTCACTTTAATTGCAATCCATCTAGAGATCTATTTGAGGCAAGAAATCAATGCAGAATTGTAGAGCAAAGCATTGGTCTTGCAGATGTTTGAGCTTTCTGGATTGTTATTTTCAGCTTCCTTCCAGAGTTTCTTTGAATCCCTCCTTCCTTGCGGTGGCAATGGAATGATCCCCCCTGGCTGTGTGGCAGGTGAGCAGTAAGTGGGGTGTCCTGGGGCTTCCTGCCCTGAATTTCCCTCTTCTTGTCTCTAGAGGAGCCCCATGAGGTGGTTGTTGTGGTGAGCACAGGGCACTGGAAGGTGAAAGCCCTGGGGTTTCTGTAGGATCACCCCTCTTTGGAGAAGACCACACTCCATCTCCCAGGCTGGGCTGAGGTGTCAGCATGGGCTGTTGTCCACACACAGGGAGTTTTCCCTGGACAATAATTCCCTGTGAGTGGCAGAGCTGGGGCCATACTGTGCTATTTACTCTGCTCACCTCTTTTAAATCCATGAGATGAGGTCGTGCAGCACAGGCATTAGAGCTGCCTAATCACCTGGAAGTTCCCTTTCACTGTCCATATTCTCAGCCTGCTTAAGAGACTGGTTGAAGTCCATCAGTGTTCAAGGCTTCTGGTATTCTGACTTGGCAGAATTAAGTCCTGACTCTTAGCAGATGCCATCAGTGTCATTCCCAGCAGTCTCCTGAAAGGCCAGCATGACATTTCTCTTGTATTTGGTGGCATTTGTGAGGGAGGTTTCTTGTTCCTTGTCCATCCTCAGTGTTCAGAGCTGCTGATGCTGCCTTGCCTTGAAACCAGTTCTTGGCAAGTGCCGGGCAGAGGCTGAAGCCAGGGATGTGCCTGGGCTGAGCTGGCTGCTGGGTGAGCATCCCTGTGCTCCTGGGAGGGAAGGAGGGAGGGAAGGAGGCTCTGCTGCCATGGCCTTTGAGGAGCTGTGGCTTTCCCAGCACAGTTTGGCTCTGGGTTGTGCAGCTGCTGACCGAGTGTCTCTGGCTTGTGCAGCTCAAGGAGCTGCTCCCTCGCTGCTTCCAGAGAATCCCTTAGCCTTGGTCTCCTCCTGCCCCTTGCCCAGCTTGGCTGCAGTCCTGGGAGCTGGGCTGGAGCAGTGGGGCAAGCAGGAGGTAACCCAGGAGGCCAGGCAGGCTCCTCGAAGATCAGCCATCACATTTACAGACAGGGGAGGGTTTGAGACAGGACTCCAAGGAAGCAGCTGGATTTGCTGACAGCCAGACACTGAGATTGCCAGCAGAATGGCCCAGAACATGAGCAGTTGTCTCCAAGCTTGCAGTATCTCCTCTGACCTCCCCCCTTGCTGCCAAGCATGTCCCCTCCCCATGTCTCAGAATGTCACTACAGGGTGTTAAATGCATTCACGTTTAGAGAACGGGCTTAGAGCAACAGAGAGAAATGGGAAGAGACTTGCAGTAGGTTAGGATGGGATTCATCCTTAGGGTTGGGATGAATCTGAAGAGATCACATTGCAGAGGAACCATCTGTAGTCTGGGCAGGAGACAAGGAAAGGGGAGATGCAGGCTTTTCCAAATCCAGAGAGTGCAGGTGGAAGAGGGAGAAGGATACGATGCAGGAGGTAAAACTAAGAATAGAGGAGTGTGTTATAAAGGGAAATCTGGGACTGGAGATCAGAACAAAGTAGAACATGCAGGAAATGTATTCCACTAGGCCATGGATTTGTATTTCTGGAAAATAACTGATGTGCCTTCACGAGGGGCAGTTCTCGTGAGATTAGAGAAGATACCAGAACAGGTTCTCAGAGGGACAGTCTGCCTTTGGCTTTGGGCAGAACAGATGGTTCAGGTCTGGTTTTTGGAACCCCGAGCCCCCCAAATTGCAAGGAGCATGGTGTTTCCTCACGTGCAGGCACCTCTGGGCACAGCCTAATGGAGGGGCAGCACCAGCAGGATGTGCCCCAAGCAGAGTTCATTGTAATTATAAGTGCAGAGGGGAGCAGCAGACCACCCCAGCACAGATGGGTTCAGGAGGAGAAGGATTCTGGAAATGGGCTGTTGGGAATGCTGGAGCAGAGGAAGGGAGTGTTTTATTGTTATTACCTGGAGTGGATTCAAGCCTTTAACAGAGGGGAGGGTTTGCCTGTTTGGCTGAGCCAGGGAGATGGGAGGTGCAGATGTGTGAGCCAGTCAGCCCATGCAGCAGTTCTTTGGGAACCTGGAGGGACTGGTGGATTGAAAGGTCAGGGTTTCATTTGGTGGTAATTCAGTGCAGACTGTGCTTGTAGGTGCCAGGAGCTGCAAGTAAGTCTGGGGTTTGGCTCTGGCTCTAAAGACAGAGAAACAAGTAAGTGAGATAGTGCAAATGCTGGAATCAGTGTTTTGATTACTGCTTTTGAAAGATTGATAGAGGTGGAGTTGGCTGCAAGAACAGGATTTATCTTGGCAGTTCAATAGCCTATTCCAGCCCTTCCTGATCTCTATAGCCAGAAGTGCTCTGGATTTA
Organism: Xenops minutus; assembly: GCA_035221455.1. NCBI lineage: Eukaryota > Metazoa > Chordata > Aves > Passeriformes > Furnariidae > Xenops > Xenops minutus. The sequence goes on along the minus strand of JAWWEE010000034.1, from coordinate 10,779,949 downwards.
TGGATGACCTTAGAAAGCACAGGCAGTGTTTGGTGAGCTGGGGTTCAGCAGAGACAAAGCTGTGGAGTCTTATCTGTGTCCAGCAGCTTCAATGTCTTATTTTTATAAAGGCTCCTGTATTCATTACTGAGAGCATTGGGTTCTTCTAACACACAAAAAAAGTGCCTTAATTCTTAAATAATTCTGTTCCATCCTATGCTACTTACTCAGAAACTCTCCCCACTTTACACTGAGGCATAAATATAGAGCAGACATTTACCCCCATTTGCTTTTCCTGCAGTAGCTCCAGCCATTTTAAAACTCTGGGGTGAAACTCCAGGGATCTTGCTCATTCTGATGGGGAGGACACTGGGGAGGGATTCTGAGAGTTTGGACACAAACCCAACACCTTCAAAACAATGAACCACATTCTTGGTCAGCCAAGGCTTCAGAGCTTTCCAATTGGATTGGAAGTCACAAGATTTTTGTAGCCATCAGCTTTTAAATTTTTTTTATCCTAGACTGTCAGTCACTGACTTAAGTTTTCAATAATTTAAACCTGTCTGCTCTACTTGCAGGAGAGTAATTTTTCAATAACACTAAACATGCAACCAGTTTTGGGAGAGAAACATAAAGGTTTAGTCTCTCCGGAGTCTGTATTAATGAATATGGCCAGACATTTGTAAGGTGCTTTCTACACATTCACTGCCCATCCAAACCCAAGGAAAGACCAGATTTTCACTCCCTGCTGTATTTGTAAGCAAGAAATAGACCATATCTCCAGGCTTGTTGCATGCTCAGACACACACAGGGTGCAGCAAGATGCTGATTTGCAGCTCCACACGTTAGGACTTACCTGCACAGGTGCTGGGGGGGTGTGATCCTGTGGGATCCCAGAGCAGTGGAGAGGTGACTCTCTGTGCATGCAGGGAACGTGGATTGTGTGCAGCTTCAGAGACTCAAAGAAGTGTCCATTGCATGAATTTGGACAGAGGAGGCTCCTCTGGGTTCTCACATGTACAGGCAGAGCTGTGCTGCCCACTCTGACTCACAGCCATGGCATTTTATTGTTGCTGAAGACTCTGTCTAAAAACTCCCTGGCATTTCTCCAAACAGAGTGCCAGCAGCCCTTAAACTCAACTCATTTCCTTTACATCAAACCACAGAGCTCATCAATAGCAATCTCAGACTCCAGCAGGGAACACGGAGGCGTTTGGGATTTGACACCCTCCACAGCCTTGTGGTAAATAGGTCATTACCAATACAACAGCAGTAATAAACCATGGAGGGGGAATTCAGAGAGGGAGAAGAATGGTGTCTGTGGTCCTTTCCCTTTGGGAGCTGATATTATTAGCCAGCAGATTTATTTAGGTAACATTTACCTGTTACTTTATGGAATCAAAGAACAGCATCTTGTCATGGGTTTGTGTCTGGGGATTGAGAAATGCTCAGGTGCTTTTGCACCTCTGTGGTTACTTTTATTAACTAAGGTGAGCTTAAAAGGCAAGGTGAAGCCCAGGAGATTCACTGCAGGCTGGGCTTCTAACCAGGAGGTTAGAAGGCTCACTGGAGCCTTTTCCCAGCAAGTTGCTCCCAGAACCCTTGTTGGTTTTTTTATTTTTCCAGCAGGAATGTCACATATGATAGAGGGACTCAAAGGGGCCAGTTTTACCTTTAAAGTCTAGGTTTAATTTTTTTTCTGTTAAAAAAAATGTGTTTCGACAGTTTGTCACATCGGCTCAGCCTGGCACGTCGTGGGCAGTGAAGTGTTAGGAAGGAGAAGCAAAAAGTATTTTGATGAAGGATCAAGTCAACTCCCTAGTGTTTTTTGAGCATCTCCTGTGCTGACCTTGGTCCACGCAGACACCCGCCCGCTCCTGCCGCTCTCTGGGCTCCGGCATTGCTTTGGGAGGTGCTGAGGGAATTGCCAGGCGGGATCTGGGGAGCTTTCAGTGGAAGTTCTTGCTGGAGGTCTGTGCTTTGCAGCAGAGACATTTGCCAGCTTCTCCTGAAGTCTCCATCATGTGTTTATTTTTGAGCTGAGGAGGAGGGAAGGAGGGAGGGAGGCATCATCATCCTTTCGGTAGCTATGGAGAGTGGGGAGGGCAAAGTCTGTGCTGCACAAGAACCCCCAGCTCTGCACGCTCGGCTTCCAGAAAAGCCCAGCCCAGTCTCTCTTGTGGGCCTGTTTTTTTGCACTAGACAAACATTTAATTATTTTACCTTCGTGCTGCTCTTGAATCAAGTGAGGGAACTACGAAAGATAACGTACTTCTATTTTTATATCCTATACTAATGAAGCTGAGGCTGGAATTTTCCCCTGCATGATTGACTGAAACAAGGGAGGAAAAATTCCGAGGGAGAGGAGGAGGGAGCGAGAGGCTCAACATTCAGCAGCGTGCACGGATGTGGTTGGGAGCAAACACACAACACCCCAGCGAAGCAGTGCTTGGGGAGCAAGGAGAGGAGGGTTCTATCCGTGGAAAGTGATCCCTGGGGGATCTGAGGGCCACTGGTGGCACAGGGTGGCTGGAGGTGGCGGCAGTGCCAGGGCAGTGCTGCCAGCTCTGGGCTCCTGGCACGGCTGTGGGTGCAGGGCCAAGCAGCAGGTCTGGGCTGCAGCCCCCAGCCCCCAGGCTGGGCTCGCTTGCTTGCTGTAAAACATCCTCTGGGACTTGGCAGGAGTGGAGCACTCCATCAAAACTTCATGAATATGTTCAGCTGGAGACACACAGCCTGCTGGGGAGAGGGGCAGGATGGAGCAGGCTGGATCAGGGAGAGCAAAGCACACAGAGAGGCTGCAATGTTAGTGCAGGGGCAGGTGTTGAGGCTGCCCTGTGCTCACAGGTTAGTCTGAGCTGCAGGCTCTGGCACCGAGACCCTCTCACTGCTGAGCTGCAGGGATGGCTCTGGATAAAGGCCCCGTGCCCAGCTTAGCCAGGCTGGTGTTTGCAGCTCAGCATCAAGATGAAAATCCAGCCTAAAGTCTCCCTATGTGATGGCAATTCCAGTCCCAGGCAGTGGAGATTCAGCCTCGCTGCTGGAAACGGGGAGTCAGCCTGGAAGGATTTGGATTGCGGTGATGATGAGATCAGAAATGAGATCTGGGGTTGTGTATGGAGCAGCCCCTGTGAGCTGGGTCTTTGAGAGGTGAGGAACTGCTTCTCAGCTGCTCAAACACTCCTGAAAGACTCAAATGAAAGGATTTGACATTTTCCTTCATAATAAAAGAGAGGGAGTAATCAACGCACAGAGCTGTGAATGGGTTTATTAATTTGCTGAACTGCAGTGCTGTCATTCAGGGGAAAATAAGACACTGGTTTTTATTTGTGAAACACGAGTGGGGAAAGTAAAGGCTAAATCCCCAAAAAGCAGAATTTGCTTATGTTTCCCAGCAGCTGATTTGAGCTGACCTGAGCGCCATGGGTCCTTGGTGTCCTTGCCTGTGCTTTGGGAGTGATAATGTGTAAGATCTGCCCCCCAGAGAAAGCAGCTGCAATATGTCAGAGCTTGACCAGTTGTGTCATTGGTTTGACCTCCTCTGAAGGGGATAAAAGAGGATCTCAGTCCAGTGAGGAGAGCAAGAGAAGAAAGGGAGAGTGCTTGAAGAGTTGCCCTCAGATACCAGATGGTCTGTGTAGAAATCTGTCCTCTTAAACGGGGCCCAGATGTGGAATGGTGGTTAATGGTGCCTGGAAAAAAAGCTGTTAGTAAAATTAATCTGGAAGGGAAGGGCAGCATGGAAAGAAAGATGAAATTTTACAACCTCTACATACAGTAGATGAAAAGTGCAAATCCAGCCCCAGCTGGTGGTGCCTGGAAAGCCACTGTTGGAGCCCAAGGAAAGTGGCAGCTTCAGTCCAGCTGGACAGACCCCACAGCACCAGCATTGCCATAATTCATGTCCCTGCCTGAAGACACAGCTGCCCTGAGCCCTGGGAATGCCGTGGTACCCATCAGTGAATTGGAGTGGCACAGCCTTGGGCAGGGCTTCAGTCTTGTCAGCAGAACAACAACGTGCCCATGAGGGCAGGGGGAGGGAGAAAAAGGCAAGACAAACCACTGTGGTCCATTCAGACCACGCTTTATGGGAAATAGGGACCAGCATGTAGGAGATTTATGGAAAATGTGCAGCCAAGGAAGTTGGCAGCATGATCCCACAGGATGCTGAGGTTCATCCTCTGATGCTCTTCAGCCTGAAGTGTCCCATGACAGGTTATTTTGGCTTTTCAGGAGAAGTTTTATGTCAAGAATGCAAAAAGAGCTTGCAACTAGAGCTTAGGGCACGGTTACCCAGAGAAGCTGTGGCTGCTCCATCCCTGGAAGTGTCCAGGGCCAGGTTGGACAGGGCTTGGAGCAACCTGGGCTAGTGGAAGGTGTCCCTGCCCATGGCAGGGGGTGGGATTCAATGAGTTTTAAGGTCCCTCCCAATCCAAACCATTCCATGATTCTGTGATTAGGAAAGCTATAAAAAGCTGCACCAGGTTAATATGGGAGTGGGTGAAGCCTTGTGCACAGGGAGCTGGGAAGGATGGCTGGGTCTCTGAGGGGAGTTGAAGGCTGGGGCTTCCCTGGCTCACAGGAACAGCTGGTGCCTCTGGCCTTTTAAAAATGGAACCTCGGAAATCTGGAAGAAATAGACCTTTTATTTGGTTAGTGGTTTGGACCTCTAAAACTGAAAGTCATAATACCCTGTAAACCATTTGAGGCAATTTGGGAATATAACATTCCTTATTAAACTCCGTGGGTTTTAGAGACTTCTTACATTTCCACAGCGGCGCAGGGTCTGACCTCTGTAATGTTCAACAGGATCCTTGAAAAATTGAGACCAATTTAACAAGAATAGCTGCTGCCTTGGTGCTCTGGCTCTTCCATTCCTTTCCTGGCCGGAGTTAAGTTCATAATGGTTTAGCAGAACCTTTTAGTTGTTAAAAAAGACTGTTGTGATCTGGGCATAAGGGACTGGTTTGGGACAGGTATTTTAACAGAACCATTTGTCCTCAGCTGGAATAACAAAGGGAAATGTCATAACTGCATTATTTTGAAGGTCAGAAATCGTCAGTCTTTGCATATTTTCCCAGTTATTTTTGACCATTATAACAGGATATGCTGTTATTGGGGGGATCAGGGAATAAAACCCCCTGTGGATCAAGAGGAGACGTAGCAGTTGTTTGCAGGTGATGTTACCTGGTGTCTCAGGGGTGGCAGTGTGCCTGCACCAGACCCAAAGGGGGGACCCAAGCCTGAGATTCTGCAGCAGAGATGTTTTCCTATAGCTGGAATGTCTGAGAATCCAAATCGCTTGTTGGTTTAAGCAAAGAGATGGTGCACATCAGAATTCTGTGGTACAATGATTTTTGCTCTGGGATGCCAGGTCTGTCTTTTATCTCGTGTTCTCTTTGTTCCTGAATTAACATTGCCCAGTTTGCTGCAGCAGGCAGAGGGTGCAGGTATTGTGGCATCTGCAGGTGGAATGCTCCCTTTCCTGCACTCTTTCCTGGGAATTTTGCTGCCAAAACTCTGTGTGTTTGCAGGCTGAGCACCAGCCCTTGTAGCACCAGCCTTTGTAGCACCTGCCACCTGGCAGTGGCACTTTGGAAGAGCAGGCAGAATAAATATTGCTGCCTTTCCTGGATACCTGGTATTCCCTGAGATGGAATAAGGATGTGGCTGCCCTTCTATAGGAAGCTCAAGTGAGCTCTCAGAGGCTGGAGCACAGCGTGCCATGGGAGCTTTTGGTCTTTAACCTTTCTCTGATTGATGAATAATTCCTTGCTGTTCCATGCAGACAGTGAGTTCCTTTAGGGATCCCACGGTACCTCCCTCTTTTCAATGTTTCCTGACAAGTGGAGTCTGAACTGAGAATTCCTTACTATAATACTTTGTTCCTCTGTCCTTGAGGCTGGTCCCTTGCAAAGCCCTGGAGTGGGCAGCCTTCACCCTCTGGTAGTGATTACTCAGGACTGGTGCATGTTTAAACCACAGAATTTCCAGAGGTATCGTGGTACACGTGAGAAGGGAGAAGGATTTCCCCCTCAGGACGGGTATGTGGTTATTTCAGAGCTGCTTGTCTGGGTGCTGGTATTCCCAGGAATGCCATGGGCCTGCCCACAGCAGGACATGGGGGGGAGATGCAGTGGCACTGCTCACCTTACCCATCAGAGTTAACATCCTGGGCTGCCATCCACGACGCTGGATGCCAAGGTTTGGAAGGTGCCATCCAAGGAAGTGGCTCGGTCTGAAGCTTGTTAGGGCAGAAATGCTTTTCTGAAAAGAAGGGATATGCCAAGCTGGGGTGGGATTGGATGCTGGTGGTCTCACAAACCCCAAACTTCCTTGCACACAGCTGGACTCATCTGTGGGATTTATCTGTGTGCTCCGGAGTGAGCAGCACAGTGCCATGGAGCTTTGGGTTGAAAACAGGGATTAAATGGCATACATTTGCAAACCCAACCACCCAAGCCAAACCTACTGGCTGGGTTGTTTGGGGGTGGAGGGGACTGAGCAGCAGGGTGAGGTGCTCTCCCCATCGGTGTAGTGACCACAGTGTGAGATCCTGTGGGTGATGGAGAATGGGAAAGATGGATCTGAGGTTGCTGTTCCTCTCAGACAGAGGATGTGTCTCTCAGGCTGGCCTGGTGCTCCCCACACCACAACCCCAACATTTCTGACACACAGCCAGGCCAACCTCCCTGCTGGGTTTGAGCTTGGTGTGCTCTGGGTTATTAATATGTTAGACCTCTGGGAGGCTGCTCTGGTCCCCTCCCCAGGCTCCTGCCTGGTGTCTGTGGCTGCTGCAGAAAGAAGGTGATTCCTTTCTATGTCACCAGCATAGTGCAGGGAAGCTCTAAGGTGGTGGCAGATCTGGATGGGGGAGAGGTTTTGCAGGTGTGTGCACCCTTTCTTTGGGCCCTTCTGTGTAAAACTCTTGAGCAGCTGAATGGATGATGACTGAGGAATTGCTGTCGTGGTACCTGTGGTCATTCAGAACCAAGGCACGCACACAAACACAGACCAAAATCTTAGAGCAGTGTTTGCAAATTAATGCAGGCAGAAGCTTAAAAGCTCCGAGCAAATCTCTGTTGCTATTTTTCCAGAGTCGCCACTGAAAGAGAGAGAATTTCATGCAGGACACTGAAAGAAAAAAAGAGAAAAACCACTCAAAAAAGCAAAAATGAAGGAAAGTCCCTCCAGGTTTCAGTTCCAGAATTACCCCCATGTATCAGCTGCCCACGGTTTTCTCTGCAAAATATCCCTTGGGTCCCTCTCAGTCTGGCATTATTTGCAGCACAGAGGCTGGGAAGTGGAGATGCAGCCAATAAAGCACCTTTGCATCCGGAGCCACCGAGCTGTGCTGCAGGAGGGAGGCTCAGCATCCCCAGGGCTCCGGAGCCTTCCCAGGGCACCGTGCCCCCCGTGGGCACCTGAGGGGCTGCCAGCTGCTCTGCAGAGCTTGGCAGCTCTGAGGTCTCGGGCAGCAGAGCTTAAAAGTAACGGGAAGAACTGTCCCTCCTACGAGGCGCAAACACAAAGAGGATGGTTGAGATAACAGTGATTTAAAATCTCCTGGTACTGCCTTGGGCACTCAGGGGGGAATTGCCTGGGCATGGCAGGATTCCCCATGGGCAGCAGGTGCTGTCCAGCTGGGGGAACCCAGTTTTCAGTTTCGTTTTTCTTTAGGTTTTCTGCAGTTTCTTGCTTTTTTCTTCAGCGTTCTTAGGCTTGTCCCGTGCTCATAAGCCCTGCTACAGTGGGTCTGTAGTGTGAAAAAGGCAAGTTTAGAGGGATTGTATTGCGTTGAGCTTAATTTCTGCTAGAGGAAAGGAGTTTCTGTCCTGGTCGAAGCAAGGAATTTGGGATGAGAGGCTGTAAAGTGCTCAGAAGCTGAAAATGCAGGGTCTGTAGCAGTTCATAGGTGTGTGACTCGGTGAGCTGTGTGCCTGCCCCTGCAGCACTTCTTAGGCCCTGTGGAGACGTTTGGGAGGGGGAACCATAGACAAGCAATGCTGAGTGATGCTTTGCAGCCCTGGGGGAGGCCAGACCCAGCCACGGTGCTGCTGTGAGCCTGTAGGATGTGAGAGATGGATGGAGGGATGGATGGAGGGATGGATGGATGGAGGGATGGATGGAGGGATGGATGGATGGATGGATGGATGGAGGGATGGATGGATGGATGGAGGGATGTATGGAGGGATGGATGGATGGAGGGATGGGCAGGTCTCCACAGAACGCTAATATTTCCTTACAGGAGTGTTTGCAGAAGCTTTCGTGTTTATTTACAAATTAATTTGCATTTGATTGTAAATTATGTTTATTTCTTTGCAATTGTTTCTGATTTCTGTAACGGAGCTTCCATGTGGATGGAAAGGAAGGTCCTCCAGCCCCTCGGGGCTCTGGGAGGTGTTTTGGAAGAGCAGGAATTGCTGATATTTGTTATTTTTAGGGTGGACTAAGATGGAGTGCTGTTCTGGTCTCTCTTGGTAACTCCAGCAGGTGCAGTTATTTTACACACAGCCCCAAAGAATCCTGCTCTGCTAATATTGTTTCAGCCTAAACATGGTATTTATATTTTTAGCAAATTGTTCTTTCTGGTATTGATTTACATGTGATGTGGTCCTTGCATGAATAACTACCATAAATCTGGAAGCATTTATTAACCCAGATAGCTCCAGACTCAGTCAAATCCTGTGTGTGCTGGACACGATTGCAGAGCTTTAGATGTAAAGTAGGAGAGTAAAACATAAACCTCATGTTGTTGTGACCAGCTCGGAGTTTCTTCCAGCTGCTCTGTTGATCTGTGGTCAGAGGTAAGGGTTAAGATCATTTGGCAAAGTGAAAAAGTAGGGAATAACTAACAAGAAATGGGATTTTGGATGTGGCCTGTCGATACTTGGGCTGGTGCCTGCCTCTGCCTTCCCTGCCTAGCCAGAGGAATTAACTTTTGAACTCGATGGCTCCAGTCTGTTCTGACTCCATCCTTCGTGCTGATGGGCAGCAGGGACAGGCACTTACTTGTTATCCCATTGATACTGAGCCCAGCAAAGCTGGGCTTTGTGGAGCCAGGGCTTGCAAAAATAGTGTAAATCTTGTTTGGTATTTGTGAAACAGTGATTGTATTAAAAAAACCTCGGAGCCCTCTGTGGTGCCAGACGTGGAGGGCTGGAGTTCGGAGGGCTGGAGGGTTTCTCGTGCTAAATTTAGCCATTTAAAAGAAGATTATGGACTATGCACTTGGGACTTTTAAAAAGGCTTTCACAATAACTCTTGAAAGCCTGATGCCTTTAATCCTAAACTTTAATTTAAAATAAAGAAATCTTTTCAACTCGCCTCCCTCCCCTCCTCCATCCCACTCTTCCAGGCTGGGGCTCTTCCCAGCCTGCTTACGGAGCAAAGATGTGCTCAGCTCTTTTAATTTCTTATGAAGATATTTATTTTTTAATAGGAAGAAAATCAAGTCAACACTCGAGAGTATACACAGCAGTTTACCGCGATGGGAGGAATTAATCAGTCTATAAAGTTCAAAATGTACAAAGAGGGAAGAAAAAAAAAACCACCCCGACTGATCAAACACAAGGCTCTTCTCTGAGATGTGCAGATAAAAGCCTTTTCCTCCGCCGGCTTCTCCACTATTGGCAGCCAGTGGGATCAAGATTATTTTTTTTTGTTGTTATGGGAAGCTCGAGATAATTAATGTTGTTGAAAGAGGACCGTTGGGTTGGCGTCTCGCAGGCTGGCCCCCAGTCTGGCATCTTGGGAAGCAGCAGCCAGTCAGGGGGGGGAATGTCCCCCACCGAGGGAGCTGCCACTTTAGCGGAGCAATAAATAACACGGGGAGATAAAAAAGAGCATTTAGAAAGGGTTGTGGGGCTGTAATCGCTGCTGAGCCTCTTCCCTTTGCCTCCTCCCGCTGTTACTGCTCAGGATGCTCCGGCAGGGCATGGGACCTGCCAGCTCCTGGATACTGGGAATTGCTGGAGGAGCTGTGTGGACCTGCCTGCTCCGTGTCCTGTCCCCTAAAGCTCGCTGGGCTGTGTCCTGTCGGTGTTCAATCTGCCTGCCCCGATCACAATCGATAGCTGTGTGGTCACCCAGGCTGTTGGTGCATCTCCTCTATCACAGCCCTGACAACACGAGATCAAGATGTGAGCGGGCAGGCTCATACATCGAGCGCTGCTTAAAAAGCAGGATGAATTAATTACCGCCATTAACGGCCGGGGAGAGGCTTTAGGAAGATTCAGCTGATGGTTTGGAGCCTTGAGAGGGAGATAAACCGAGTAGGTGGCATCTTGGGGTGCTTTGGTGATGTTCCAGTGATGTGGTCCATGTTCCCCATCCACATGAGACCCGCCAAGGTTGGTAGGTCTGATGGGTCCCTGCAGACCTGGCAGGGGAGGGACCTGGGGGAAAGGTGTCTCTAAGTACCCTCATTCCTGCTGTTCCTAGGCAATGCTGGGAGCAAGAGCATCCCCAGTTCTTTGGTCCTGCATCCCCCAACCCCCCTCCAGCCCTGACTGAGCATCCTCATGGGATGTGCATGGTCCGTGGGCTGGGATGGTCCCCAAACATCCCACCAGTGCCCCAGGGTTTCAGTGACATCACTAAATGATGCATGGGTGGTATCTTCCCCTCGTTGCTGATGTTTCAGTCCAAGTCCAGGACGATGTGGTCCATGTTCTCACCTCAGACCAACCAAAAACTGTAGGGTTTGATGAGTCCCTGCAGATCCAGCAGAGAATATTTCTGGCAGAGGAAACTCCTCCCTAGGCATGAGGGCATTTAGATAAATCTTTTCCACAGTCCTTTGGTCCTGCATCCCCAAACTTCCCTGACTGAGCATCCTCATGGGATGATGCATGATCCATGTGGTGGGATGGTCCCCAAACATCCCACCAGCGCTGCATCAGCATCTTTACATGCTGCATGAGTAGGTGGCATCTCATGGTGCTTTGTTGCTGATGTGTCAGCTCATGGCTGGGACACTCTAATCCATGGTACCTCCCCTAATGAGAGCAATCCAAGGTCATAGAATATGAAGGGCCCCTGCAGATCTGGCAGGAACAGGCCTGGGGAAAAGATATATCTAAATGCTCTCATTCCTGGTGACTGGAATCCCTAGAACCTTCCCCCAACAGCCCTAGCCAAGCATCCTGATGGAATGCTGCATGATCCATGGGCTGGGCTGGTCCCCAGACATCCCACCAGTGCACTGGGGCTGCAGCAACATCATTAGAACACGGCGGTCGCAGCTGGATCTGCCCCGTCCAGGTGTTTGCTCAAGATTGTGTTAATTATGATTATTTTTTAATTGCTTGGAGGGTCTTTCTGTCCTTTCCCAGCCCCCTCTGAAGGAGCTAAGATGGCACAGCTGATCATCCCATCCTCCTCCACCTTTCCATCCCAGTTATTTATTAGGCAGCATCACCGGGATTGCTCTCAGACAGGACTTGTCAGCTATAAAAGACACTGGCAAATTTTATTAGTTGACAGAAGGGTGGTGGGGTGGGTTTTTTTTTTTCTTTTTTTTTTTTTTTTCCCTCCTGAAAATATTAAAAAGTCATTTTAGTTTAGGAACCTAATTTTAATTCAGTTAGGTTTTAATTTAATTTAGTTTTTAAATTCATTTTCCGGCAGAACTCAATTTTTCAAGCGTAATTTGATGCCGTCAGTGGCCATAATGTTTAATGTCCTCCCCATAAATTGTGAGGATGGCTTTGAGATGATTTACAGGATTCAGGGGGATAAAGCTGTCTCCTGGCCCCGCACGTGGGAGAGGCTGGGGAGAAAATGCTTTTATTGTGGCAGCTGCAGCAGCCAGTGTGTTACCTCCAGAAAAATGGGAAAAAACCTGAGTTTTCCTCCTGGCTCAGCACTGCTTGGGTCTGTGATGGAGGGGGATGCTCCAGGGGTATTCCTGGGTGTTTGTGTTCTGTGGTGGGATGAGGGGGAACCCCAAAAGAGGTGAAGAGTTTGGGGTGGAGACATCACCCACCCAAACTCATCTGCTTTCCCAAAAGTGAGCCAAGCCATCTCCAGGGGGTGGTTGAATCAGGGCAGACTTGGAAAATGCAGCACAGTTGAGTGGAATACCCTCCCAATTTCATCCCTTGTAGCATTACATCTAATTACTGGATTAGAGAAGCCTTCAGACCATGTATTGAACATTATAAATGGAGATAAGATGGTTCTGGGAATGGCTTAATGGAGCAGGGGAGGTGGGTGAGGATGTCTGTGTGTGCTTTGGGTCAGGGCCATGTGGATTTGGCAGAGGAGGAGAAACCCTTCGGTGCCTCAGAGAGCATGGCCATGGGGAGGGTTTGAGTTTTCCTCTTGGTTTTGGCTCCTGAGTAGCAGCAGTTGGCTCCTGGGAATCCTTGCCTCGTGGAATTTGTCTTCTTTTTTTCCTAAGGAGGTGTCTGAGCTGTGTGTTCACTGGTGGGAAGGGAGCAATGAGGTATCTCCCAGTGGGATGTGCCTGCCCAGGCATCTCTGGGGGGGGCAGGTGGCTTTGGCTGGGGCTCAGTGCCACTGGGTCTCATCTCATCTGATAATGACCTTTGGTGCAGTCATGGCTTTGGCCCTGGTGGGACCTGAGACCTGTGGAGATGCTGCTCACACCTTCAAACCCACCCCAGGCTGTGGAAACCCATGGAAGTCACAGTCTCCTCCCAGAGACAGTCAGTGGGAAGCAGAGGAGGGGTCTGTGTTGGCTGTTCACCTTCCCATGCCACCATCCTCTGGTGTTACCTTCCCATGCCACCCTCCTCTGGTGCCACCACCTTCCCATGCCACCATCCTCTGGTGCCACCACCTTCCCATGCCACCCTCCTGTGGTGTCACCACCTTCCCATGCCACCATCCTCTGGTGCCACCACCTTCCCATGCCACCATCCTCTGGTGCCACCACCTTCCCATGCCACCATCCTCTGGTGTCACCACCTTCCCATGCCACCATCCTCTGGTGCCACCACCTTCCCATGCCACCCTCCTCTGGTGTCACCACCTTCCCATGCCACCCTCCTCTGTGGCTTCTCCCAGTGTCCCCACACTGATTTTGGGCTCCTCACATTCCCAATGCCACACGGAGGGGTCTCTCCCTGCAAACACCTCCCCCATGTCCAATCCCAAGGGTGATGTGCCCGTGCCAAAGGTGAATTCCCAGTGCCCTGCTGAGGTGCCCATCACTCCTGGCGAGGTGCCACCACCGCCTGGCATCCCCCGGGTTGTCATGGTTACTGACGCATGGGACCCCAGAGACCCGGCTGGGAATTAATGGCAGCCCGGGATAAAGGATTCCTGTCTGGGCTGGGTTGATGGATTACATTGATGTGCCATTTGTCATAGCGTAATTGTTCTGGCAAATGTAATACCCACTCGTATAAACATTGTGCTGCTTTGCTAATAAAACTGGGAATAGGAAGAGAAGGGATGATGCAGTGCCATGGTCACTTAAAGAGACACCGGCTCCGTGCCAGCACCGGGGGCTTCTGCCTGCAAACCTGCCCAGGTCTGCCCTCTTCACCCATGGAAAATGGGCAGAGTGACCTGGGAGGTCCTTGTGGGATGTGTGTGTGGTGTCATTTCACCCATCACTGCCTTTGTTTGGTGGGGTCAGACACCTTCTTCACCCCCAAATGGGCACTGGGGCCCCCGAAGGTGCCCACGCAGGGGTTGAGCCTGTCCCTCCCCAGCCTTGTGCAGGTTTAATTGCCTGGCAAGAGGTAAAGAAAGCTGTGCCATGTTTGGCATCTGCTCTCACCTTGAGGGGGGTTATAAATGGGAGGATTTATGGTATGGTGGGGCATTTCCCCCAGGTACCACCCCCTCCTCTTGTTTCGGGAGCACCAGGGTGTGACACTGCCAGGAGCAGCCATGCCCAAATCCCCAGGTAGTTTTCCTTTCTGACTAATCAGCCCCTGGATTAGGAGCCCAGCAGAGATATCAGCTGGGGGTGAATTGCTCATCCTGCCATCGGTTCCTGGTGCTGGAGTTGATGGAGAGGGGTCAGAGAGCCCCTCCAGGCACCCCTGTCCTCACCCATGGGACCCTCTGCCACTGGAGGGTTCATCATCCCCGTGTCCACAGCTCAGCTGGGCATTGGATCACAGCATGTTCTGGAGTTCAGGACCATCTCACCCCTGTGCTCTCCCATTTTTCTGCCAGGAAAACCTACGAGGATGAGGAGGAAGAGCAGCCCCCTGTGGTGCAGCCTCCACAACCCCCTCTGAAATCCCGGGGTGCTTCAGAGCCATCGTGGTTTGCACAATCGTCCCTCCAAGTGTTTTGAAAGTTTCTGGTTGACCTGATTCATAGGGAAGGGAAAAAAAAAAAGAAGATAAACACCCTTTCTATGTTTGCAGTCATATGTAATTTTTATCTCTTGACCTTTAAACGTAAGCAGCAGTAAAATGAAGAACTATGGCAGTCATTTAACACCCTGCCTGTACTAACTGGTTTCTGCCTGTGAGCCGTGGTTTTAAATTGGCTAATGCAGAATACTTGCAGAGCTAATAATAATTCAGATTACTTCTGTCAGCTATTCCGGTTTCATGGGTAATTTAGTAGTTGAATAAATTTTTAAAAAAATTCATTCGTTCCCATGCACTGTTATGAATCAGTAGATGGTTTACCATTGGCAGCAGTAACTGTAAGAAGATTTAAATTGCTACTGAAAAGGATTTGAGTGAAGGTAATGTTTTATAATGTTCTAAGCCATATGCACTACTTTCAGGCCTCATCAGTTTTACATTGATTCCTAGTGAAGTGTTTAATTGCATCATGAATGCAATATAATTCAGTTCTTTTTGCTAATATGGTATATATCTCAAAGTGATATACAGCACTGACAGTGAAGACTCAGGGTTTTCTTAGGATTTTGAAATCTGCCTCTGTGTGTGTTTGCACGCCGGTGTGCACATCTGTGCATGGCTGGGAGCGTTTTTCCTGGGAAACCTCTGGGCTCTGGGCTGGGTGCTCGATGCTGAGAGCTGTGGGCCCCCCTGGGATACCTCTGTGAGCATCAGCAGGTAGGCATTGCTATATAGAAATAGGCATGTTATATAAAAATATATATAAAATGAATGTGTGAGTATAAAATGCAGCTATAAATATGAGCCAGAAGTTCTGCTGTGACGCTGTGGCTGCTCTGATGCTCATGGGGCAGCTCAGCTCTGGCCCCAGGGCTGTTCTGGTCCTTCTGGCACCGCTCGTGCCCACGGTGGGCGATGGAATCTCCATCAGAGCTGCAGGCACGGTGCTGGCAGAACCTCGTGGGCAGTGGTGGATTAAAAGAAACTCCATTTCATGGTAATGTGAAGGTGGTTTGAGTCTGTGCAAGAGCCACTGGGGATGTGGCAAGTGGCCAGCCCTCATGTGCTTGCCCTGCCCTGGCAGTGGGGGCTGTGTGCTGGTGCTGGAGCTCTGGAGCTGCTCATCCCAACACCAAGCCCGTTCCTGTCCTGCTGCCAAGTGCACAGAGCCGTGTGGGATGAACTCTGGAACCACCTCTCTGTGCCCACCCCGTGCCCTGTGCTGGCCCTGGTGCCCTTCCCTCCCCGATCCCTCTGTGCCCCACAGGGCAGGGACATTCCCTGTCCCCCCATCTCCCTCTTGCTGCTTCTGCTCATTACAGCTCCATCAGGTAATTAAGGATTGGGCCCTACAGAGCCATCCTGCCAGGAAAACTGAGGCAGGCTCAATGCTGGCCGGGGTTTTCCCATGGGAGATGCCAGCTCTTGGCTCCAGCACAACCAGCATCCCCCATCCCTGCTGTAACCCAGACCTCCCTGCCTGCATCCCTCTGTCTGCTCGGCTTTAATTCCCAAATTTGCACAGCTTGCAAGGAGAGGAGCACCCAGAGCTGCCGAGGTGGGTGCTCTTGGCTGCTGCTGTGCACCTGCAGCTTCCCCCTTCGGGCATCTTTCATTTCAGGTGGAGTTCCTCGTTCGGGATGCAGCATCCTTTAGTTTGGTTTGCCATCACAGGCAGGGAACTCCTGCCCTCAGCAGGGAATTGGGCACAGCTCCACGGGGCTGGGAGGGGTTGGTGAGGGCAGGATCCAGCCCCACATTGGGAGTATTCCCACAGAATTCCATCTTGGCCACGGCGTTCATGCTGGTGGTAGAGCCTAATGCGATATCAAAGTCACTAACATGATTATGCTTATATATCATATTAGGGCAAATGAATACTAATTCAATACAAACTACTAATTCAGTAGAACAGAAAATTGCTGAGAGAATAGAAAAGTGCTGAGCGTGCCGGAGCTGGGCACGGCTCAGAGGGGCTGCACTGCCTTGCTTTTCCCCAGTGATGGTGGCACAGGAGGCCAGGGGGGCACGGAGCATCCCTGCATCTGTGCCAGTGCTGCTGCTGAGCTGGAGGGCAGCTCCTGAGGTGGCTCTGCCGTGGAGCTGGGGCAAGAAATGCCGCTTTGGTTTCAAGCCTGAAGCTCGTGGCCAAAGGTTGGGAGGTATTTGGTGGGACCTATGGGAGAAGGGAAGCAGGAGAACAGGAAAATGGCTCCAGGTGCTGGTGGGAAGGGGTGAACTCCGGGCCAGAACCAGAGGAGGCTGCTGTTTTAAGGTGTTTGCTTTTCCTAAGGCATGGATTGTGTCTCATTCCTGGCCTGGTGCTGAGCGTGAACTCCCCACGCTCCAGGTGAACATCCCTGTCCCAGGGACCTTCCTGTGGTCCAGCTTTTCTCCTCAGCATAAGCTCCATATTCCTTGTGACATTTGTGCCTGGGAACATTTCCCCTTGGCATCTCATTCCTGCTGCTGACTGGCTGTGGAGTCTCCTGGTGCCTGGGACAGTTCCCAGCACTGTGGCTGCTCCCACTGGCACTGCCACGGGTTTGTACCAGGGGCTCAGGGAGTGTGGGGGGCTTGGGGAGCTGCTGATGCTGGAACTACTGTGAGGCTCTTGGTCTAATTGGATTCTCCTTTAAATTATTATTGCTTGTGTGAGTTTTCAGGCCAGGATGTTTCCTGGAGCCACGCTGTGTTCCCAGGTTGTGGTGGCTGGCTTGGATCTCCATCCCCTGCCACACCCAGGAGAGCCAGTGGCACGGAGAGGGGACCCAAATTCCACTGATTTACTTCTGAGTCAGGAATTTCATTGCAAATTAGTGTACCTACTGTGCACCCTCTGCACGTGTGGGGTCCTCAGTGCCATCCCCTATGGCACCTTTGGTACATCCCATACACCTTTGGGTACAATGGGCATGGCTGGTTCTGGAAATTCCAGGTATTTACACAGTTCAGAGGGAGCTGTAAGTGGGACACACAACGTTTCTGTACTAATATGGTAGGAGAGTCTTATTGTATTAGCAATTTCCCATCAGATCATGTCATATTAGTATTGTATTGTATTAGTATTTGTTTTCACTAATGTGATGTGAAAGTTGCTAATATGATAAGACTCCTGCATTGTATAGTGAAAACAAATATTAATATGATAGGATGGAAAATAGCTAATAAGAAAGTAAGTTGCTAATCTGACGTGATGGATCTCCTAAAGGAATTGGTTGAGCTTTTCTGTACTTTTCCAGAATCACCTTCAACCCCGCTCGGGGTGGGGGAAGGGAAGGCAGCAGCACTGCTGGGGGATTTTAAAGGCATCAATCCACCTGGAAAGCAAGAGCAACTCTTTGGGTTAAATCCAGGCTTTTGTTAGGCAGGGGAGGAAAAGTAATCCTGTGTTTCTGGGGAAGCCCTTGTGTGCTGGGAACCGAAGGGTCCTGGGGCGAGCTGACCCCTGGAAAATGCAGCAAATATGAATTTAGGGGGCACAGAGCCTCTGACAACCCTGGAGGCCGTGGCTACAACACAGGCTAACTATGGCAAGACACAACCAACACTTCCCTAATTTTATTTTATTTTTTTTCCCCAGTCACCGGCGCAAAATATCAATTTCTGACACGGAGAGCCAGGGTAGGTGAACCAGAGCTAAATAAAAATAAACATTAAACAATTATTGGAATTTAGGTTTATTTAAAAAAACCAGCAGGGTTGAGGGAACGAGCCACCTATTAGCAGTGAAGGAAAGCTATTGGGCTTTTTAACAACATGCTGTTTCTTGGCAGAGGCCGGGATTTGGGCTGTGCACGCAATCATGTTATTGATTAAAGATGATGTAGCAGCAGCACAATTATATCACAGTTTGTGCTCGCCGCGGTGCTACCGTTGGCCTCTCATTTGTCTGGCAGAGATTGCCTTGTTTGCCTTGCCCTTCCCAGGGTTGCTCCTCACTCCCGGTGCCGGCAGAAGGTGCTCAGGGTGGTCGGGGACTCGGCTTGGTCGTGGTGGTGGAAATGGTTTTCATCACTTCTCGTGCCCTGTTGGGTTTGGGGGTGGTGGGAGTTGTGGGTTCTGCACCCTCGACCACAGCGATGCAAAAATAGGGGGATATTGGGCAGCTTGGATGGGGCTTGAAGCAACCTGGTCTAGAGGAAGGTGTGCCTGCCCATGGCAGGGGGTTGGAGCACCACGACCCTTTAGGTCGCTCCCAACCCAAACCATTCCATAATTCCATGATCCCTGGTGGCTCCTGCCCAGCACTGCAGGCATTTCCCTGAGGCTGAGGCAGATCCATCCCTGCACCGTGGTGGTTGTTGCTCAGGGATGCCATAGCAGGCAACACCACAGGGAAGGGTAGTTTTAAGGCATTTCCAGAAAATTCTGTGCTGGAATGAAGAAATGAGGTGATGGGAAGAGGATGGGAAGGGGCTGCACGGCACGTGGGAGCGAGTGGATGGCTGGCAGGGAATGTGCATCTTGGAATCAGTCTATAATGCAATCAATTCTGAATATCCCTAGTGAAACAGCAACATTTATTTAACGTCTTTTATAGAGCAGCTGAGTTTTATCACAAATCACATTCCATTTCTATTCTTCGGGGACCCCTTGAAGGCTAAAACGCACTTACTTTCCTCCGAGGAAGTTTACCAATTCTTCAATAAAGCCCCATTTGCATCCGTATGTAAAATTGACACATTTATTGAATATTAAACATTTGCCGGTCGCTTGTGCGCCTCTTTCGACTTCATCTGCTGCCCTTAAAAGTCGTTAAGGGAAGGATATATCAAAGTTGGAGGAAAGGCGTGTCTGTGGATGGAAAGGGGGTGCCCAAACCCACCAGAGGGGCCGGTGTGCCCCGTGTGGTGGCTCCGTCCCTGCCCCTTGGCAATAACCATTTGGCAGCGTCTTTGGTGTGATTCCAGGGAGGGAATTTCCATGCCCAGCAGCTGTTTGGTGTTAGGTGCCAGTCAGGGTCGTGCCAGGTTGCAGGGAGACACTTTTCCAAGCCCGGAGTCAGGCCAGCTAATTAGTCCAATAAACCAAGTTTTTCTTCTATCACTGTTACTAAGTGCTGTTGTAAATCAATTAAAATGTATCCTGGTAATTCTATTTTTCCTTGGTGGCTGTGTTTAAAGAAATACTGAGCCATTAACAGTGTTTTCTGTGTGTCTGGGTGTGTGTCTGTGGGAGAATATCGAGCTGTTGCTGTGGAATTTGGTGCTCAGTGATGAGCACGGGATCATGTCCTGCCCCACGTTCTTCCTGCGAGTCTCTGCATCCATTTATTTGGAGAAAAGTGGTGGTTTGTTGAAGGTGGGAAGGAGGGAATTTCCTTTTCCTTGAAACATGGATATTCATTCCAGTGGTTGTCCTTCGAGTGCATTCCTAGAGGTGTTTTGGGGGAGTGTGAACTCAGGAGGATGTGGAAGTGATGTGTGGTGGTCCTTCCTAAGGAGACCTCTAAGTCCATGCCCTAAAGACATCACAGCCCCTGTGCAATGGGAAAAATGGCTGGAGAAGGAAATTCAGCAGGAGCAAAGAACTGGAGATTCACTCTCCCTCTGGGAGCCTTCTGCTCTCTCTCTCATCCTCCTTCTTTTTGCTTCTTTAAATCACATTATTTTAAGTAGAATTTAGAGCCATGGGCTGGCCTGCCCTGCTTGAGGGGTGATTTCTGCCTGGCTCATTGAGGACACATGGTTAGACCAGGAGGTGGCTGCCGGGTGGTTTCTTTGACTATTGAGCATCAGCAGAGCACAAACACCCAGTTACTGTGGCCACCTTGGCATGTCAAAGACCCACCTCCTCCATCAACCTGGAGAGGTGAAGGGACTCCCAAATCCCATCTGGAGACAAACACCCTCCCTGCCACGAGGGATTAACTCTTTATTTCCATGTGGGATTTGTTTTGGCAGCTTCTGGGAGAGCTGACCCCAAGCCATCCCTGGTCTACTGGCCGTGCTTATGGAGAAGGAATGGGACCAAATTGCCAAGTTTTTGGGGGATTTTTTTGTGCTAATGGTTCCAGCAGGAATAAGGAGCATTAAATTTGAGATTTAGAGGTTGCTTTGTTGTTTTGAAGGATTTAATTTTTTCCATTCTTTGGAGCAAGGTGACTCCAGCACTGCCACAGGGATGCAGTTGCCTGCAGGTTGGGGTCTCTCTCCAGCTTTGCTGTGGCTACATTTCCATCTCTGGATGCCGAATTACAAACTTGGGTTAGAAAATGAATCTCTCAGGGCTGCAACACCCCAAAATCATCCCAAATGGAAGAGCAAATGGGTATGCAGAAGATCCAGCCCATCCTCAGAGGAGCCAGCCCATCCTCGCAGTGAAAGCAGATTTTTGGGGCACTCATCCATATTCATTTATAAAAGAAGGTGGCATAATAAATGCCACCTGAATGGAGCTCCAGTAAACACGGCTTATGTGGAGTGTGCCACATGAATAATGCCCAGCTACCTGCCAGGGGAGGAGCCCCTTTGCCAAGATCCTGCTGCCTGCACAACCCTCATCCCACTCAGAAATACCCAAAAGCAGCTCCCGGCACAAATAACCTTCCCAGTGCACCGAGAGGCTCTTCTTTATGGGTGAGGGAAAGTGCTTAAAATGCTTAGAGGGAATAAACAGCTTTTAATGAAGTTACATTGCCACATAATGGGTATCATAAAATTGCCTTCATAGTGCAGGGTCCCAGGATGGCTTTTATTATCGACTGAGCAGGAATCCTGTCTGTAAAGCTCCGGCAGCTGCAGAGAGGAGAATGCAAAGTCTTCTTAAATTACCTGATTGAAATAACCGGCAAATATTCTGCCTTGCTGCTTTGTTGAAGGCAAAGCTGCCTTTGGGGTGGTCTGTCAGACCTGGTTTGCAGCTTCTGAAGAACACAGGAGTTTCATTGCAGCAAAACAGATGTTCATCTTGTTTCTCTATCGGCTGTTTGATGAGAGATTTATTGCTCTTCTGCTGGGCTGGAGCTCCTCTGCTGCGGAGTCTATTAGGCAGCCCGGGAGCTGGCGGGGAGCCAGGGAAGCGGCGTTTTGATGAAACCCATGAAAAAGCCTGGGCTTGGAAGGCGCCAGTAATAATGCATCGGCTAGACTCGCTGCATCGGGCGATTGATTGCCGTGATTTGATTTATTGATCAATACCCTCAAATTTGGCGTCTGAGAAGCTGAACTAATCTTTAACTGCTGTGAACATCTCTGCCTGGTGGAGAATTAGAGCTGATAAGGAATGTATGAAAGGAATCTGAGCTTATCTTAATCACACAGTGCCCCGGCGCTGGCTGCGCCGGGCGGGAGGGGATGTGTGCAGAACACAATCACCAGGCAGAACAGAGCAGATCTATAAATTGATGGAATTCAAAGCCTCCAGCATCGATTACCATTATAACAAACAGTGGTGCGCTGAATGTCTGATTATTTTTAGACAAAGATTCTGTGCTCTCAGCAGCAATTTTGCTGATGCTGTCACTGTGTCAGATGTCTGTTGTTGATTGCAATTAGATGCGATACAAAAAAAAAAGAAAAATTTAAAACTATCTCTGCCTATAGTTTTATTTCCACTTATTAAATCTCCTCCTTTGTTTGCCTCCTCCTAATGTCTGCAGCTGGATGAAATATTGCATTACCAGAAGAGATCTCGTATATTCAGTTGGGTATAATCACTTTACAGATCATTGGATTATATCTGATATGGTTCAGATAATCCTGGGGAAATGTGGGACATTTACTCTGCCTTGGTTAAATAAATGTGCCCTGGTTTAGGGTTTTCAGTGTGAATCTGCATAACATTTGGGTTTCTGAAGCGGGGTCTGCAGCCCTCCCAATGATCCAATTCTATTAAAGCACTAATCAATTCCCTGTGACGTCAGTCTGCTTTCCTGCTGGTCCAGCGTGGATTTATCCTGTGCTTTTTAAATGGCTTTTGGAGCTGCCACAGCATAGGCTTTCCTGCTTTAAGGAGTGGTCACAGCCAGCAGTAGTGGTGGGGTGTGGGCAGTGGGGAGCACGGCACACCAGGTGTCATGGTTTGGTGTTCCAGGGTTCCATGTGCCAGGATCCCGAATGCATCCATTGCTTTGATACTCTCCAGTGTCTCTGAGTGGCCACTTTGGGACCGACCAGTGATGTGGGAATGGCTCTGCAGGGAAATGTGGCTGGGAAGGGCGGTTTCCAAGGTGGGAAAAGCTCTTTGTGAACCCCTGTGAAACTCAAATGGGAGCTGTGGGTCCACACAGGGATGCAGAAGCATCAGGACCGGTGGGTCCTTGGGGAGCCCCGTTGGACCAGACTGGGTCTGTCCCTGCATCCCACACTGATGCTGGTGTGAGGTATTTGGGGAATTTCACGTTTTAATTTCACCCTAAGGCAGAGGGACTCTGGCTTTGGCACGTGCAGAGCCGTGGCCATGGCCCTGGCCCTGACCTGGTGGCTGGGGGAGCAGGAGGTCTCCTCTTGAACGTGACCTCATCTTGCTCAGACACGCTCGGCTCCGGGGCTTGATGGAGAAACGCGGGGCAGGAGTTCTGTGCTGCTGGCAGCTGGTGTTTTCTTTCTTTGGGAAATCTAATATATTGATTAGCTTTCTTCAGAACAGCATCAATAAAGCGTATAATGGCATGGCTGGTGCCTGCGGCGTCTCCTCCCCTGGTCTGAGCCCCCCTGGAGCCGGGAAGGACCTTGGCTGCTCCGTGCCAGGCTCTGCGTCCCGCTGGCTGCTCCTCCCTTTCCTGGCAGCCACGGGCTCTGCTCTGCCTGGAGAACGTGCTTGGCTGGACACCCTGATCCTCTGCAGGGGGTTTATCCTGGGCAGCCTTCCTCCACCTCCTCCTCCTCCTCCTCTCATCCCATGTCTCTGTGTTACAGCTGCCTCCAGCAGCTTTGGCTCCATCAGCTCCAGTACAGAGGCACTTGGCCAAACCCTGGCAGATACCTCCAGTGCCTGGCTACACCAAGGGGCATGGTTGGGATGTGCCTGTCCTGGTCATCCCTGGGCAGAAAGTGTCACCCAAGGGGGTGGGTGGCTGGTGTCATGCCAGGGGGGTTCCTGGCATCCTGGGTCCCTTCCTGGAGCACAGGGATGCTCTGCCCGTGCCATCGTGGTCCCCAGGATGGACCCTCCTGGCTGCAGCCCGGCTGTGGCACGTGGATTGTTGCTCCAGCCCTGTGGTCACGGCTGGGAAAGATGGAAAGACCCATTAAAGTGCCTGAGAGAGTTTAGAGGGAGGTTTATTGTTGTTTTTGCGGTTGTTTTTCTTTAAGCTGATTGATTGCAATAATGAATGGGCCCCAGAAATCAGCCGGAGCGGCGGCTCGAGGCCGCTGGATTTAAAGTCCTGGTTGGCTTCAAACCCTCTCAACTATTTCAGCTTTCACCGGTGAAATACACACAAAGCCAGAGGGATCTTATTTAGGGCTCTCCCAAGCCCAGGTCTGCCCTCACATGCTGGTGTGGGTACAAGCTGGTGCCTCGTGCTTGCCAAAAGCTGTGTTAGAAACTCTGGGCTTATTTATTTCTTTGTGGTTCTCTGGAGAGCAAATCCATTTGGAGCAGTGGCCCGTTCCACCATGCCTTGGCCTCAAGTGCCAGGTAGAGGCAGCACCATCCAGAACTGATCCAACATAGGGATGCTTTTATTTCATTTTCAAGGCTGATCCACTTCTGAAGGGGTAGAGGAGCATCCTGGTCCCCCAGGGTGGAGGTGTCCAGGCTGCAACCCACCAGCCAGGAGCCTGGAAGGGTTTTCTCTGCTTCCTGAGCATCTCGCAATGAGCTCATTTCAGAGAGAGGTTTTCAGGGCAAATTGACAGCTGATGACTATGGGAAGATGTTTTCCAAAGGAGAAACAATTTGCAATAATTAGAAATTTATAAAATGTCTTTAAACATGGTGGTAATGGGGATAAGAAAACACTTGCTGCAGTGTAATCAGTTATTAGCAGCTGATCATTTATCTCGATGGATAGTTGCTGCTGGTACAGGAGACACGTGATAAAAGGACTCTTGATTAACTAATTTGAATATCTTTTGAGAACAAATTCCGAGTTCTCTCTTTTCTCCATTGTAACAGCTCCGTACATCTGCGAGATAAACACGGAATGAATATGGAAATGAATATTATTGTGGAAGTGTAGCCCTCGAACGCTGCGCCCAGCCCTGGCCTTGGGAAGCTGCCTGGGATAGATCTAATTGGGAAAGGGCCTTAATGAAGCTGGCTGGGAGGGGCTGAGCCCGTGGGACAGCGGGTGGGTTGCAGGGATGTGGGGTCTGGGAGGACAGGACCAGCCTGCCCCCCTCCATCAGCCCCTCTGGCCTCTGAGAAGGAGCAGGGTGGCAAAACTCTGGAGCACCAGCACCTGTGATAAGATCCCTTGATAGATGGGGGGGTTTAAAAACACAGCCTGCTCCTGGCTCCCCGGGAATGGGAATGTGATGCACATCTCCAATCTGTGCCCTCTGCGAGATCCCATTACGGCTCCTCTGATAACACCCTGTAAGCCCTGATTCCATTTCAGATGCCAGAACCTCGTGCTCAGCCTCTGTGCCCTGGCCCTTTGGTGGCCCTGGGATGGGTCCTGGGGTGACAGTGGCAGCAATGGGGGGCCAGTCCCTCCACCCACAGCTGGGAAAGCACAACAAGCTCGTGTTCCTCTTTCCTGGCACAGCAGGCAAAGGGAGGAGGTGGCTGCTGGTGGGGGTTAAGTGGGATCTGGTCCCTTCGTGCCAGCCATCCGTGACCTCGCCGGCACTCGGCAGCGGTTCCTGCTGCCTGCGAGTCATTCATCGTCCTCAACCACTAATGGACTCCATTCAACTGCTTCTCCCTCGGCCCCCCCCCGCCCAGATGTTGTGATTCATGTAGTGGCTGCAAGCACATTCCTTTTGGCAGCGAGAGCCCCAGATATTTTATATTTACGCATCATTTTCTTCCAAGAATCTCAGGTTTTTTCCCTTCTCTCGTCTCCCTCCTCTCCCTTTGGCTCCATCCACGCCCAGGCTGGGCAGTGGCTCCAGCTCTATCACCACCATCACCTCCCTGCGTGGTGCTGAGGGCCAGGGGGGTTGGACACATTCCCTCCTGCAGGGATGGGAAGGGGATGCTCCGAGATGCTGGCACTGCTCCTTCTCAGCTGTATTTACTGCAGCGAGGAGCAAAGTCCACGTAGTTCTGGATGCAGTTTACAGGTAATTAAACTCAGCTTGGTGAGGATTTAAACATTAATATTGATGCTAAAGTTTTTAATAAAATATAGGGAGAGAGAGAAGGAGGTATTGATTCCTAAAGGCTTTTTGTTTTTTTTCTTTTCTCTGGCTTTATTGTCACAGGGAGGGGTTGATGTGTTGGTGAGCATGAAATCAGTGTGTCCTGTCTGGCACGGGGTCTGCAGCTGGGGACAGGTATGATCCCAGAAGGACAAATTGGGGAAGACTTAGGAAAAGGCATTTGGGATTGATCCATATGGCGAGGCTGTTCCTGACCCGATCCTCCTGGGCATCCTCTGGTGGGCACAGCCTTGGGGACAGCACCCCCTTCTTGGGAATGGTGCTGAGCCTTCAAGGTTTCCCCATCTGCTTCTGCACCCCGTGTGTTGCTCTCCATCACAGCTGGGTCATGACACAACCCCTTTGACCACGCTGCTGTCCGTGTGTCCAGGCTGTGCCACTGGCACCGCTCCCATTCCCAGTATAGTCCCAATGGGTCTGGAATGGGGATCCTTGAGATCCTCCCACCTCCACTGTGGCCACTGTGGCCATCAAACCCTTCCCATCCCACGCTCCTGTGCCATTAAAAAGATGCTGACGGCCGTTTTTCACTCCCTGCTTCTCTGTATACACACAGGACCCGGCTTTATCTGCTTTCTCGCCAATATTTTTTTTTATATAACAGTGAAATATTTATATTGTCCAATAAAAGGCAGTAACTTGCAATCTCGTGCAAATTCACCGGAGACCGGGAGCTCTGCTGCCTGAATTTTGCACGGGGCAGTGACCGCTGGTAATTGGCTCTGTACATCTTTGGCACCACAGATTTACATATGGAGAGGGGGTGATGGATGGCCAGGATCACCCACAGCCTGTCCTGCACCTGCACGGCCTGGTGGGGTTTTGGTGATGCCAGGGTGGAAGGAGCCAAATCCCTCGTGGTCCCCAGGCAGCCACGGATTGAATCCCACAGTGCCAGGATGCACGGCTGGCTCTGTGGGGGTCACGGTCCTGAGGATTGGTGGGATGTGAGGATGGAGCAAACTGCAGGTCCTGCAGCCACAACCAGCTGCTGGTCCTGGTGGAAGCAGCTCCTTCCCTCTCAAGGCCAGTTTGCCCCAAAAGTGCCCAATTCTGGGAGCTGGGCAAGCTGGGGATGGGACTAGAGCTGAGGGCTCAGCTGAGCCCCAGGCAGACACCTCGTGACCTCCATCACCAGCACCCCGGCCCCCAATTTATCAAAAAGCAATTAATAGCCACCCCCCCGCTCAGGTTGTACGGTGTCTGTCTCTTCCCACCGACTGCAAGGCAGTAATTAGACTCTGTCTAATGAGCTTTCCATAGCGGGGACACATCCTCTCACCCTATGTCCCCAGGAGACAAGGCCTTTGCCACAGTTTATGGTGCCAGCCTACATTTTTTCCGGCTCT
This sequence comes from Xenops minutus, assembly GCA_035221455.1. Lineage (NCBI taxonomy): Eukaryota > Metazoa > Chordata > Aves > Passeriformes > Furnariidae > Xenops > Xenops minutus. The sequence goes on along the minus strand of JAWWEE010000034.1, from coordinate 10,753,036 downwards.
TTTCCCCGCGGTGCCACCGGGATAAAGCACCGGGATATCCCCCGGCACGGCCAGCCTGCAGGGACATTCCAGGCAGCACCACAGAGGTTCGCTTCCCACCACATCATTTTTACTCTCTTCTCCTTTCCCTGCATTCCACCAAAATTAAAAAGCCATCTATATCTTAAAATCCTTATTTATGAACACTTAAGCGTAAGTAAGTCAGCGTTGGCCGGCTTCCCTCGCCGCTGATGGATGGAATCTGGCACCGGGGCGGACCGGCAGGGAAATCTGGCAATACAATATGCTGTGCTTGACTATTTTGACACTCGGAGTGCGATGTTTTTTTTACAGTTACTGATGAGCTTATGGCACTGCTCCTTTTGGAGGAGCGAGGAGGAGGCTGGGGCTGAGAATATTGATTAGCGAGCTCCTGATTATCTCAACAACCCTCTCTGCTTGCCTTTTCTTTTGCAGGGAATACAGAATTTCTTCAATTATTCATAGCAACCCCCTTGTCGATGCTGCCAACGCGACACAGAGCAAAACCAGTCCAGGGGAATCGTGTTTCTCCAATTTCAAACCCCAACCCTCCTAAACCACCTTTATTTTATATTTTCCCCTTCTTTTCTTTCTTTTTCGCCCCTGCCTTTTGTTTTTGTTTTATTCCAGAAGGAGCTTAGTGCTGTTCCTTCTGTGGAAACGGGGGAAAACACAATGTCTCATGAACATTTAATTGAACTCAGCCAGGAATTTAAGAAGAATATACCTGAGGTTCAGGAGATTTGCTGGTAGGGAATTAACTCGGTAGGGCAGTGAATTTCCCTCCCCAGCAAGAAGGTTTTTGGGATCTGTGGGTATAAGTGACTAACAGAAGGGAAGCTAATTAGCCACAAAGAGAAATTTTAGCCCCTGACCTGGGGATTTGGGGATTTCTGGCTCTCGCTGCCTCCAGCTGGGTGGGCAGAGCTGGGGGAAAGGGGCTTCCTGGGGCATGCAGCATCCTCCTGGCTGTGGTACCCACCTGGATGGATCCTGGCAGCAAGGGAGGAAACTTTGGGTTTCGAGGCATTTATAAAAAGCCAATGTCGAGCACTCAGCACGGAGCTGCTGGCACCCAACTCACAGCCCAGATGGGGGGAGATGGGTTGTTTGTTAAAAAAAACATGAATTAAAAAAAGACGAGAAAGGAGCGGGGGGGAAAAAAGAGCAACTCTAAAATAGCTTTTCTGGGAGGCTGTGTGGGATGGGGTGTTTCTGCCAGCCTGGGTGGGTGGGAGGGAAAGCTGGCAGCGTTAGAGGGAATGCTCAGAGGAGGGGTGGGCAGGGGAGCAGGAGCTGCCATGGCCCCACATGGTCCTGGGGGTGATCCCAGACCCATCCCAGCCCTCCAGCTCTTGGGGGGATCAAATGGGGAGAGCCCTGGGAGGGACAGACTGGACATGGCTTGGTGTGGCCAAGGCAGGAGGTCACTGTCCCCGACCTTTGAAGGGTTTCTGCAGCTGGTAAAATCCATCTGCTTTGGCTGCCTGGCTGCTCCTTGTGCCATGTAGGTGGGGTGGGCATGGCCCTGCTCCAGTGAGCTCCCTGATGTCCCCTGCAGGACACCAGAGATGGTGGCCCTGCCTGGAGAGCTTCCAGGCAAGGGAAGGAGCTGGGAGATGCCATGGAGTGGTCAGGAGGTGGCGTGGAGTGGCCTGGAGGTGCCACAGTGTGGCTGGAAGGTGACATGATGTCAGGAGAGGCCATGGCATGACTTGGAGGGACAATGGCATGGCCAGGAGATGCCGTGTTGTGACCAGGAGGTGCCATGGCGTGGGGGGGAGATGCCATGACATAACTGGGAAGGTACCACAGCATGTCCAAGAGATGCCATGCCACTGCCAGGACATGGCACAACATGCCCAGAAAGCACCACGGCACGAGCAGGAGATGCCACAAAGTGACCAGGCAGTGCCATAGCAGATGCCATGACATGCCCAGGATGTCCCAGACGAGGTTTCAGTGGGGGATCTGAGGAGGAGTCGAGCACCAGGGTGGGACAGCAGGGTCCCATCCCACCACACTCCTGCAGAAGGCAGCCCACCCCTCCATCCTCCACCCTGCCCCACACCCCTGGAGGCTCCCTGGGTGCCTTGGCTTCGGCCCCTGATGCCAGGGAGAGTCACATGGCACTTCAGCACACCTCTTTTCCCCCTGGCAGTGTAATGCTCTCCTCAGGGGCTGCTTCCCCTGCTCCTCTAATGTGCTTGGATGGAAACCCCTGGAGAGCTGCCGGTATTCCGAGCTCGCCGGCAGCGCCACATTAGGATCTGTCATCTGCTGAGCATTACCTGGTTTTAAATCTGTCTCTTTGGAGCTGCAGACCTGCATAAGAAAATATTAAAGTAAACAATAAGTGGATTTACACAAATGTGACTGATTTCCATATTTTTCATCACTTCATTTTATTACTGGGTTTACGGATATGCTCATTTATTTATAGGGCAATCCGGTATTGATTCATTCCGATGCTCTGTGCATAAACACATAAAAGAGAGTGATAACAATAGGAATACATTTCCAGTCTTTTAAATACTGCATTTTTTCCAATAGTCTTCATTAGATCCGCCACAGGAATATGAGCAATGTCCTTTGGGAAGCCCCTCCGCCCAAGTGGCTCCAGATTGATGGGGGGTGAGGGAGAGCAGGATGTGCTGCTGGCTGCGTCCCCAGCTCTGCCACCTCCCTCCTCCAGGGAGTTTTTTTGAAGGATTTTGTCCCAAAAGGTGGATTCTGCTCCCCTGAGGCTGGGATTCTGGGCTGCTCCAGTGCCAGGCTCATGGGAGGCTCAGGACCCTCTGCTCCCCCTTTTCCTCCTCTTTCCCCCTTTTCCTCTTCTATTCTCTTCCCTTTTTCTCTTCACTCTTTTTCTTCCTGTTTTTCCTTCCCTTTTCTCCTTGTCTTTTCAAATATTTTTCCTTTTTTCTCCTTTTCATCTTTTCCTTCTCTCTCTTTTCTCTTTCTGCTTTTCCTCTTCTCCCCCTTTTCTCTTTTTCTCCTTTCCTTTTTCCCCCTCTTTCCCCTTGTATCTCTTTTCCTCCTGCCCTCTCTCACTCCCTTTCCTCTGTTTTCTCTCCCCGGGGCGCAGGCGGGTGGCCCCAGCCGCAGCAGGAGAGGACGGTGCCAGCAGGGCTCTGGCAGCAGCAGCACCAGGAGTGGGGGGCCCTGGCTCAATTCCCCCCAGCTGCCTGCTTGGGGCTAGCACGGCTCAGCCTTATTTCAAGGGGCAGAAGCAGTGGAGAGGGGGGTGCAAGGGTGGGAAGAAGTGGGGGGGATGTGTGAAAGGGTGGGGGGACCGGTGGCACAGGCACTGCAGTCTCCTCTGTCTTGGGGGGACACCAGGGTCCAGTGGCTGAAGATGCTGAACCTCCTCTTTGCCCCCTCTCCCAGGGATCACTGGGGATCCCTCCCAGCCCCCCCAGACTCCCTCCCTCAGCACCTGAAGACCCTGTGCAGGGTCCTGCTGGAGGGGTGGGTCTGGGCAGCAGGGGGTTTCCTGCAGACCCCCCGAAGTGAAGGAGCTGATTTCTGCCGGCGGCTGGAGGAAAGCACAACCCCCCGGCCCCGCTGTACATACATAGCCCCCGCCGCCCCGCTGTCTGTCGCATCGCAGCCCCCTCAGCCCTCCCCCTTAGGAATAACGATTTAGTTCTGCCCCTTTCCCCTTCTCCTGCCCAGAACCGCTGATGCCAAGTGACAAATGTTTGGGTTTGAGGGAGGGGGGGTCTCTTATTTTGTACAGAAAACAAAAATTCCTTGGAAGAGAAAAATACTGACCTGTCTTTCGACTGAAGTAACTTTTCTGGTGCTGTTGTTAACTTGGTCCTTACTCTTTTTTTTTTAATTTATTTTACCCCATGTGCTCCTGCCTCTGCCGCCGCTTCCCCTCTCCCTGTCCCTCTGCCAAGTTTATTTCTCTTTCTTTCATTCCCTCTTTTAATTTTTTTTTCTGGTGGTAATTCCCCTCTTCCCCCCCCCGCCCTTGTTTTCCATAGTCACTGCTACAAGTAACGAATGCACTGTGAAGATTCCAGTATTAATAAAGGTTGTACTGTAATTAATAGCCTTGCCTGTGCTCCTATGGATGTTCTGGTCCCCTGGCATCGCCCCAGTAATGAGGGACAGGTGGGAAGGTCCCCTCACCCCTTTGAGGTTCCCACAGCTGGAGGGAGTGGATATTTTGGGGTATGGAGGGGTGAGACAGCCCCATGGTCAGTGTGATGGGTGACCCAGGATGCAGAAGAGCTTCCTGCTGCCCCATCCCCTCCAGGAGAGGGGGTGCAGGCGGTGCCCCTTGCCCCCTCCACCCATCCCAGCAGCACCTGCGTTGCCACCTCCCGGATTATCGAGGCCGATTGCCAAACCTTGCTGGAGCAGCACAACCGGCTGTGGTGAGCGCTGGGGATGGAGGGGCTCGGCGTGGGCAGCGTCCTGCTGACCGGCTGTGATGGGGGTCTGGGCCTGGCGCTGCTGAAGGGATTGTTGGAGCAGCCCAGCCCACCTCAGCACCTCTTCGCTGCTTGCCTGGACCCCCAGGGGAAGGTAGGGGGGCACTGGAGCGGGGGGACAGGGAGGGGGCAGCTCTGGCACAGGTGGCTGGAGATGCCACCATCCTACCTGGAACTGAGGGGCTGAGCGTCAGCATCCTGCATGATGAATGGCATGGAAAAACACATACATATACAGAAATAAACCCCACAAAATGCACATATATATATATATATAAATATTTTCAATACCTATATATGTATTAAATATGTATTTTAAATAACTATATGTATTAAATATGTATGTGTTTCATTTTTTTGTGTCTCTTGATGTAGATATCTGCATGATGGGGAGTGCATGGGGGGTTTGCTGGCAGCCCTCATGCTGGGGGCATCCCTGCTGGGAGCTTTGCAGGTGCGGGGCTCAGCCAGGTGCAGAGAAGCAGCGACTTGCCCCAAATTGCTCCCACTGGATCGTGTTGAAACCTGTCCACTGTGACATTCAGGGCCACCCAGTTCCCACTAGCACAGCACAGGGTCCCCCTCCTGGTGAGCCTTCCCAAATGACCCCTCCCTTCTGCTTTTTCCATGTAGGCTGTCAATGAGGTGGCTTTGGGCTTTCCCAATGTCCTGGTCCTGCCTCTAGGTAAGTGCTGGGGTGGGAAGCGGATGAAGCCTCTCAGGATTTAATTGCGACCGTGGGCGGCTCCAGGAAATGCCATCAAGCAGGCAGATCCCTGAGTTTGGCTCAGCTCAATCAGGTCACTGATGGGACCAGGAGGATGCTCAGGGGCTGGGAGCTGCCTCCTGCCACGTCCTACAGCATCTTGCCAGGGACACACCCACCAGCCTGTCCCTAAACCTCCTGTCCCCTTGCAGATGTGACAGACCCCAACAGCATCAGGGCAGCAGTTGAGAAGGTGCAGGAGAAGGTGGGAAGTGCTGGCCTCAACCTCCTGATCAACAACACCAGCACCACACGCCGCAGCACGTTGGCAACTGAGACAGCAGAGAACATGAGCCTTGTCTACACCACCAACACCATCGGGCCCCTGCAGACAAGCCAGGTGAGCCCACAGGCACCCCCTGCCCCAAATACTGGGAATAGGGAGGAAGAGGATGGTGATGCCTGAGCTCCCATGCCCTGCAGGCCTTCCTGCCCCTGCTGAAGGAGGCTGCTGAGGCTGAAGGGCAGCATGAGATGAGCTGTAGCAGAGCTGCCATCATCAACATCTCCAGCATCCTGGGCTCCATCGAGGTGGCAGAGGCTTGGGAGGAGAGGCAGGACATCTGCTACCGCTGCAGCAAGGTACTGCCACCGGGAGGTTGGGGAGGAATTTGGGGGTCACCTCCTGCAAGATTCCCCCCACCCCTTGCCCTAGCATTACCAGCTCATGATGATGAGGGGCTGTGGGTTTTCCTCCCAGGCTGCTCTGAACATGCTCACCAAGTGCCTGGCCCTGGAGTACGGGAGCAGCGGGATCCTGTGCGTGTCTGTGGACCCCGGCTGTGTGACACCTCCCTTGGAACAGGGGATGGTGAGTTATGGAAGCTGCTTGGCAGTCCTAGCTCAGCAAAGTCCCACGGACATCCCTTCCCAGAGGCATCCCTTCCCAAGACCATCCTTTTCAGGGTCATCCTTTCCCAGGGGCATTTGTTCCTGGGGCATCACTTCCCACAGACATTCCTTTCCACTGACATCCCTTCTCAGGTTCATCCATTCCCAGGGACATCCCTTCCTGGGGTATCCCTTCCCACGGGTATCCCTTCCCACAGACAGCTTTTCTCAGGGTCACTCCTTTCCAAAGACATCCCTTCTCAAATAAATCCCTTTTCAGAAGCATTCCTTCCCATGGACATGCCTTCCCTGGGGCAATCCCTTACCACGGGCATCCCTTCCCACGGGCATCCCTTTCCTGGGCACTCACCCTGTGCAGCCCTTCAGTCCCAGGGTGGCTGCTCCACCACAGCAAAGGGCCAATTCCAGGCTGGACCCCAAAACCGTCCAATTTCCTCTCAGTTTTTATTTGCCTTTTTATTTCCTTTCTCATTCCGATGGCATGTCAGCAGAGGGCACCCCGGCCTTGCATTTGGCTGCCCCTTTACCCTGCACTGGCTGACAAAAGAGTCACTTTTTAATTAGGAACCAAAAAATTAACTCCATCCTTATAGCCACAAATTAGGGACAATCAATTCGGTCAAAGCCACATCCCTTGCCTGCTAGAACAGCTCCAGCCTCTCCCAAACCACCCCAGCCAGAGCTGGCATCCCACCACACCATGGGATGGGAATGGGGATGCTGGGATGGAGGGTCTTGGCTCATTTTTCTCCCTGCCCTTGGGTCCAGCAGGGCCCGGTGACGATGGAGCAGAGTGTGCAGGGTGTTCTGCAGCTGCTGTCCCAGCTCTCGGCCACCAGCAATGGCACCTTCTGGGACTGGAGAGGGCAAAGGCTGCCCTGGTGAGAGCAGCACCTGTCTGCTGAGCTTCATTAATTAAAGCTAATGAATTGTCATTTCCAGGCTCGCTCTGGTTCTGTGGGGGGACAACAGGGACACCGTGGCTGGGGGCTGAGAGCTGGGGTTGCTGCCCTGCTGTCTGGGATGCTGAGGGAAAGATGCTCCAAGTGTGCTCCTTATCCAAGGCATCCTTTGGGACTGACAGAACCCCCCAGGCATCCTCACTGTAGGGCCATAAGGCACACTGCTTTGTGACCAGGGGATATCCCAGACAGCCCCCAAACTGCAGCCATGGGGCAGCCTCAGCACAGCCCAGCTCTTGCCCTGCTCAGCCTGCCCTCCCCCAAATCAGCCAGCCTTTCCATGCCTATGCTTAGGATGCTGCCAGGCTTTTTTCCTGCTGGCTCAAGGGCAGCAAAGGCTCTTCCTATCCAGCAGACAGGGGTTTCACAGCAGGAGATCTCCTAAGTCCCAGCATATCTCTAGGGATGTCTTCTGGGACCTGGACCCTCCCTGCATTCATCCCACCTCACAGTACACCAGGAAATACTGCAAACAGGCTCCCATTCCCCATTGCATGAGCACATTTCCATGGCAGCTCTCAGCTGACATTTTCAAAGGCATCCCTCGAAAGAGGGGCTGGAAGAAAATGTCGCAATATCTCAAGTGAGCTGGACACACAGGGCTTTGGCAAGCCCCGAGCCCAGCCACTTGCTGCAGGGATGTTCTGGGAAGCTTGGCCGGGGTCATTTTGCTGGGACAGCTTCAATTTTCCCACAGTAGAGAAGGACAGAGCATCATTCCCACGCTTGACATGAGGGAGCGGGAGGTGGGGGCTCAGCCCTGTGGGGTCAGGCAACCCCAGGTGGGTCTCTGGACCAGGCAGGGGATCTTTGTTAAAGCCAATGGACATGGGAGAGGGGGTCCCTCTAATTAAAGCCCTTTATCAAGCAGTGGATCGTGGCTGGTGGGGTTTATATTAGCTCTGTGTGGGCTTTATATAAACAGGAACCATTGCTAAGCATGAACAGAGAAGGAGGAGGAGGAGGAGGAAGACATTGCCTCCACTCATGCTTCAGTGCCCATAGACTCATAAGCCTAAGCAGCCCTCAGCAAGGAATACACTAATTAAGGTCTCTAATAGCTGATGAAGGTAATTAACTAAGCTGTGAACAGGGGAGGCAGCCAGGCAGCCCCCAGTCCCTCGGGCACGCTGCCTGCACTGCGCCGCCAAGCACAACAAACAAATCCAGATGTTTTCTTGCTGGGGAAGCAGCCGGGGCTGACGGAGGCAGCTTGGCAGGCAGTGGCTCTGGGGGTCTCTGTATCAGGGTGACTCTCTCTCCCACAGTGGCAAGGGAGGAGGTTGACAGTGAAAAAGGTGTCACCTCCTCCCCAGAAGAGGAAGTGGTAGAGGCAGTGGGGTTCTCTTTGCTGGTCCTTTATTTTGGGTAAGGCTGGAGGCTCCCAGGACCTGGTTGGAAGCTGAGCTGCAATGCTATAGAATTAACTGGTGTTTAATGAAAGCTGAGGGAAAAATACAAACCAAGAGGAATGGGGTGATGCCCCCACCTGCTCTGTGGGCAGGGAGGGCAGCATGTCCCCCAACAGCTGCCTGCCACGGGGGACTATGTCCGAACCCACACCCATGCAGAAGGTGACAGGCATTTCAGATGGGCAACACCCCATGGCCATGAACAATCCCACGGTCCTAGAAGGGGTGATGTTTGGTCCCAGAAGAGGTGGCATTTGTCCCACCTTTGCACCTTCCTTGGTAGCCCCCCTGGGGCTCTGCTGGAAGGGGCAGAGCAGAGGCAGCATCCGAGGCTCCAGGGAAGGAGAAAGTATAAAGCAAGGGGTCTTCTGCGGTGTTAGGTGGACTCCCACCGACCTGAGCAGAGGGAACAGGTGTCATCAGGTGGATCAGGGCCGCCATGTATGGCACCTGGGTCCCCAAGGTCCCCCCATACTGATCCCCAACTCACAGGGCACTCCATACAGCATCCGCATGACCTTGAGGCAGTTGTCCAGCAGTGCCTTGGGGCGCACAGCCTTGCTCCGGCTCTCAGCGCCCGCGCTGTGCACCAGCTTCACCAGGTCGGCCACAACTGCATCCACATCTGTCTGCAGGGACAGTTCACCAGGATGTCACCAAGGTCCCCCACGGTGCAAAATAATGCCGATTGTGCATTGGCCGGGAATCGAACCCGGGCCTCCCGCGTGGCAGGCGAGAATTCTACCACTGAACCACCAATGCCAGATGTGGAGGTTCTCCCGGCGCTGCCCCACGGCCCCACAACCCATCTCCCAACCTCTGCCGCTGCACCCTGTCCCTGCCAGTTCTCCCAAAGGACCCACGTGCAGGAGATGTGTCCATGCCCGCGCTGTGCCCACTCCAAGGGCTCACAGCTATGGGTGCATGACTTCCCAGCCCACGTGTGTGTGACGTGCTGGGGTACCAGGGGGCCCCAGGAGATCCTCACCTGTCGGTACTTGCTGTACTCCTCACCCAGGGCATCAAAGAGCTGGCACAGCTCCTGGGTGTACTTCCAAGACGGGTGCTTCTCTGGCAGCACCTCACGGATCCGCAGCACTGCCTGGGAGCTGACGTGGAACCAGAGGTACCGCAGTGCTGCCTCTGACACTGTCCCATTGCGCTAAAGGGCGAGAGGGTGTCCCAGGTGAGACTCACGCAGTCCCTGTGGGTCTCTGGAGTGCCCCCATCTCAGAGGTGTCCCTTGCCACCATCTTACCAGGCGGGTGATGTTGGACGGCCTCAGCACCTCTTCGTACTGGACCTGGACTGTGTAGTCAATGGGAAAGTAGTGTTTCTGGAAAGGTGGAGAAGAACACAGGGGCTGGCAGGGGGAAAAGTGACAAAGAACATCCCTGCCAGCCTCGCGATGACACCAGGGAGCTGATGGAAGAGCCCTTTGACATGGTCAGCTCCCAGCAGGAGTAGCTCTGGGCACCATTTGGCACAAGTTGCCCCCAGTAAACAACAACCCATCCCTCAGCACCTGGCTACCGTGGAGCAGTGGGTGCTGTCCTCCCAAGCTCCCCCCAGAGCAAACCGGGGCCCTGCAATGCCGTGTGTGCCCCCCACCCCCCGAACCCGGGTTACCATGTACTGCAGGCGCATCTCGTACTGCAGCTTGTCCTGGAGCAGGCGGGTGAGCTCGCATTCGCCCGGCGCAGTGGCCTCCAGCCCCAGCACAGCCAGGACACCTGGGCAGCCAAAGCCAGCGGTGTCAGCCCCCTCGGGGACACCCCCGAGGCCGTCCCCCCTCTGTCCCCAAGCTCTACTCACACAGGACGGCCGCGTAGCCCTGCTGCATGTTGACAGTGGCCATCGGCGGAGCTCCAGGCTGCGCCTACATGGCTGGGGCTCACCGGGAGCCTCCTGGGCAGTGGCGTGGACGGTGGGGGGACGAGGGACGGGCGCAGGCTCCGGGCGCTGGGCTGCTCTCCAGTAGCCCCGGGCAGTTATCCCCTGCCATGGATGGGGGATTAGTCCCCCTTCCCGGCAGTCCCCGCTGGCTTCTCCTCTCCAGCTGGTGGCAGGGAGGCAGCAGGTCCCGGGGCCATCACAGGGGTCCGGCAGGGATGTGCTGGCGGGGGTGCAGGAGCCCCCCGGAATGCAAGAGGGGATCTGGGGGAAGAGAGCCCCGGCTGCAGCCCCAGGGCAGGCGGGTGCCCAGGCTGCAGCCCCCGGGGAGGGCTGCGGGGAAGGGACAGCCCCGTGGGAGCCCCGGGTGGCCGAAGAGCTGTGTGTGGCCGTGGATGGTCGTGTCCGTCTGAGGCAGGTCTATCAGGGCTTCCCTGGTGACACCCCCGGGGGATTTCCAGTGAAGGGGGTGGCCCAACCCACCCCCGTCATCCCAGCAAAGTTAGTCCGGCCTCAGATAAGGAACGCTGGGGGACAAGCCTGGCGAAGTGGCCGCGCCACCCATGCTGGGTCCCCACACCCCTGCCAAGGGGACTGTGCCATGTCCCCGCGCTGTCACCCCGAGGGAAGGAGGAGACCACAGCGTGCCCTTGTGCCGCGTCCCCCACAGCGTGTCCCCCCGCGGCGGGAGGCGTGTTGTGCCCCGCACCGTCTATGCCACCATGCCCCATCTGTGCCCCACTCCGTGTCCCGCTGCCGGGGGGCGCACCCCGCACCATGTGCCGGGGCAAGGCAGCCGTGTGTGAGAAGCCGCGGAGGGGCGGGGGGCATCCCGCGTCCCCGGCCAAGGGACCCGCGTGCCGTGCCCGCGCTCCGCGTCCCCCCGCGCGGGCTGTGCGTGTGCCCCTCCCCGCGGGTGCCCCCGCAGACCCACCTGGCGCCGCGCTCGGGGCCGCGGGACGCTCCAGCCGCTCCAGGGCGGCGGCGGGGCCGGGGCCGGGGCCGGGGCCGGGG